>CAHIKZ030004693.1:2907500-2912500 GCA_903632075.3 Acanthosepion pharaonis | reverse complement strand
TGTGGAATATATATATATATATATATATATATATATATATATATATATATATATATATATATATATGTATATATATCAAACAAGTTTGATTAAAAAGAATCAATAAAATCTGTCTGTTTGATTTTTTATTGTATTGTTCAATCTTTGGACAGTTTATCCACAATTTTGATAACAATACATTAAAGCTTATTAGAACAACATTCACCTGATGTAAGGTAATAAAGCCCCTAAGACGCAATGTGTTACTGGGCATGAAAGAGCTAGAAACAAGAACAATGCAAAGAGGTAGAAAAGATTAATGTTGGCTGGAAAGCATGGAGTTGGAAAGGAAATGTGAGAAAAGAAAATGTTAGCATAGAATTGGTTGTCTCTAGCCAGGTTGACTGTAATTTGGTGAGACCCCAGCCTAGTACTGCATCTAACTTTAAATAGTCTGGGCACCATAGCTAAGATCTCATCTGAACAGCTCAACTACCATGAGAGTATTTATAAAAAACTAGCAGCATGGCCAGGTATTCCCCATGCTTGATTCAAAAATCGTACGACTTATACAGCAATCGCTATCACTTGACTTAAGATATTTTTGCCCTTCCTTGCCTTTAAAAGGGTGCCCTTTGCCATGCTGATGTTGCTACATGCCTTACTTCTTGCCTATCTCACACTGCATAATTTTTTCTAAGCTCTATACTAAACATTAAATCTGTTACGAAAAAAAGAACTAAACAAAATGAACACAAAACGATCAGCTTTAAAAAGAACTCATAACTGGAAAAACTGAATGAAAAAGAATGTTAACAACAAATACTTTTTCACACCCAACCCAGTTCTGCGTGAATCAGAATCAACATTGAGTTTAAAGCAAGGAATGAGCCAACTGGAGTAAAGTGCAAAGCAGATTTAAATTTTACCACTTGGACGAATGCAGCTTATCGATTTTTTTTGCATGCTAGCATGCTAGTTAACATTCATGTCAGTCAGCTGTTGGCTCTCACGCTGGCCAATAGAATCTTCCTGCCTATTTGTGGCAGCCAGCTATTGGCTCTCACTCTGGCCAGTACAAAATGGCCGCAAACTACATGAAAACTGCCGTAAAAGCATGAAAAAAATTTCCATTATCGATGCCAGTTGGGAAATGCAAAGTTGGTCTTGGCCTTTCCACTAACTTGAAGCATGTGCATGTAAATTTTGGTGCAAATCCATTGAAAATTGCGGCTGTGCATTTGTTACACACACACACACACACACACACACACACACACACACACACACACACATCCTGCCTTTTATAGATAGAGATGGAGACTCTATGGTGGTGAGAAAGCAACTGAACCAAGATGCTAGATCAGAGCCAACAACACTGCTGATCCTTTTTTGGATTTTATCAAGGAGCTCTAGATAGATAGCAGAAGCACCAGACCATATGCGGCAGCAATATTCCAAACATGGATGAATGGTAGACTTATAGATATTTTAGATAGACTCTAGAGAGAAAAACTGTCTAGCATGATACACAGTATACCTAAGAATAGCAATATCAAAGTCGGTTGAACAGGATATACAATATTAAGTGATTTAATTTTCTGAATAAGATATTGATCTTTAAAAATGATCAAAGAATATTTCAGAATAATGTCAGCTTATTATTTGTCTTAACCCAACTATTATGCCATCCAAATCACTTTGGTCAAATACAATTTTGATTTGAAAAGATGCTGTCTAAGCACACAGACAATTCAGTTATATTTTATTATTTGAAAATTCATTAATGTTTTTATTTTTACTTTTTTCTTTGGGCAAAGATTCTCTATTTTCCATATTTTTCAATGTTACTTTAGATTTTCTATTTTACAGGCAATTGAAATGGCAACATAATGTTATCCATCACAAAATACAGGTAATGACAAATACTCTATAGAAACAGATAGATTCTCCCAATATATTTCAGAGATTTTTGTTTCAATATTTATAATATATTTAACAAATATGCTGTAATACTGGAACAAATATAGGACATATATGGGTTCTAATGTTACAATATTAATCTTAACAGATTTTTATTACTTTAAAGGTTATTTTTAGTGGATAATAGTGGACACTCCATTTATTTATTAAACAGTATATTTATTTATTTCTAATGATCTGAATATTCAAAAAATCTTATTGAAGAAAAGAATTTGTGCTCTCTGCCAGGGTTTGAACCTGCAAACCCCTGGATAGAGGGAAACCATGGCTAGATCTGACGTACCTTAACCAACTCAGCCACGAAGAAGGATTGTCAATCAAGCAAGGTCTGAACACTACATTTAAGTAACATCCTTCTTGTTATAGATTCTCAAAATTTCATATCTGCTCAATTTTGTATCCAAATGTAAACAAAGCAATTACTATCGAAGATTTTGCAGATAAAAGTTGGCTGGAAAGCATAGAGCCAAGAGGGAGTTCCACAAGTGAGAAGTGTGAGAAATGAAACTGTTAGCATAGAACTTGTGATTACATCTAGCCAGCTCAACTGGTGAGACCTTGTCATCAGTCTAGCACTTAAATTCATAAAGTCTAGGTACCATAGTAAAGAGCAGGTGCCATGAAATTATTTATAGAAAAGACACAGGGAAGCAACTCTACAGTGGTGGGAAAGTGACAATAAATGTTACCTATTTGTTCTTTATCTTATGATAGATAGATTGATACATAGATAGATATATACATAGAAATAAGATACAACCAAATTTGATACATAGATAGATAAGACCAATTTTGATAGATATGACAAAACCTATTTTGATAGATGGATAGATATGATGAACCACAATTTGATAGATAGATTATGATAGGCTAAAGACAAATTTGATAGATATAACTAAATCATGATAGATAGATAGATAGATAGATAGATAGATAGTATATGACATGCTAAAAACAACTTTGATAGATATGACTAGACCATGTTTGATAAATAGATAGATAGATAGATAGATAGAGAGAGAGAGAGAGAGAGAGAGAGAGAAACAGAGAGATATATGTACAAGCTGGGATAGAGAGATAGATAGCATAGAAAAAGCAAAGGGAGGCAACCTTACAGTGGTGGGAAAGTGACTGAAGCTGAGATGACAGATCAGGGACAGTAATATGGCAGATTCTTCCTTGGACTAATCTAATTAGATAGATAACAAAAGCACCTGACCAGAAGATGGTAATTAATATTGCATTTAAATTTTTGAAAATTTAAATTAAAAATTAAATTTTTGTAAGTTTGAAAGCAAAAGAAATGTGAGAAAAGGAACTATCAGAATAGAACTTATGATTAGATCTCGTTATTTTAGCAATAAAACAATTAAACCTAGTAGCCAATCAGTATGCATAAATTCATGTGGTCACAGTACCAACGAGGAGAGCTTATCAGAACAACTGCCCTGAAAATATCTATAGAAAAGAGAGAGGGTAGCTATGTGATGGCAGTAGCAAAAGGAGTGATGCCAAGTTAGGACCAATAATATTACAGATGCTTTGGACCAGACCAGATAACTATTCTAATCTATGAGAAGTAACCATTGGTCTAAAATGAAGACTTACGCATAATCTTGATTTGATTATTTTTAATGATTTCCAAGAACAGAAAAAATAACTTAGTGAATATTCCTCTGCTGTTAGTGAGGACTACTAGAGAAATGATTTTAGTAATTCCCTGCATAATTTTTTTGTATAAACTCTCTAATACAAATTTGTCTGCAAATGGAGGAAAATGCTCAGCACGGTAAACACCGTAATACCTAACAATAATAAATATCACTTAGCCTATTAATATGAAGGACTTTGTTCTAGTGCTTTGGCCTGAATAAAATCTATCATTCTACTGGGACGCGATATATACTCAGGATTCATAATTGATATGCTATTAAGCAGCTGGAAATACCCTGGCTTCATATCAAACAGGTTCAGTGGCATACCCATGCCAATATGTATGAGAGACTCAAGTTTAATATACCATCGACCAATAAAAGCAGGTCAATATGGTAGGGTCATTCGACTGTAGAAGTTCTTCCTTCATCCTTTGTTTAGTGTGATAATCTTGATTTCATATTTCATTTTCGGTTGGAGACTGAGGCAACAGTGCATACTGAGGCAGGGCAAAAGGTGGCTTCTGCTTATTGCAAGAATGTGAGAAATGAAGACCAAGTAGACGCAAGTTGGACATTTATTTATCAGACATTTTAAATGTGCAAACTTCTCTGTCTTGGCCGTGGAAGAACAATAAAACGAGGAGCATTTTGCTCTGAGATTTAGAATGGAAACGTTAATCTGTCAGTTTTTAAAAACATTTTTTTCTCTTTTAATAATATCCATCTGCTTCAGATTTTCATTGGGAATGGATAATTAGGAAAAGAAAAATCACAAGAGAATTTATGAAAATTTCATTTTATTTCTTTAGAAATCAGTATGAATGAGAGAAACATGAAAAAATCGTAAAAGTATTTCCTACTTTCATTTTTGAATTACATGCATATGCATACACACACACACACACACACACACACACACACACATATATATGTAGGCATACATACATACATGTATATATATATATATATATATATATATATATATGTATATATATATATATATATATATGCATATATATATATATTTATGCATATATATATATATATATATATATATGTATATATATATATATATATATATATATATATATATATATATATATATATATATATATATATATATATATATATATATATATGTATACATATATATGTATATTAATTTGATGTTTACATGTTTTTTTGGTGTATTTTGGTGTTGTGTTCCAGTTCATCAGGCATATCAATGTTGCCATATATGCCTATTTATATTTGGCCATTTCATTTATCCACTGTACACCTGCATATATATATATATATATAAATAGGCATATATGGCAACATCGATCCCATGCCTGATGAACTGGGAACACCACAAGTGAAACTATATTCGCACACCAAAAA
>CAHIKZ030004693.1:2900000-2905000 GCA_903632075.3 Acanthosepion pharaonis | reverse complement strand
GTGTTTGTCATTCAGTCTTATTACTTGTATGTATGTTTTCAGTGAGGCTGTATTGTTGGC
This sequence comes from Acanthosepion pharaonis, assembly GCA_903632075.3. Lineage (NCBI taxonomy): Eukaryota > Metazoa > Mollusca > Cephalopoda > Sepiida > Sepiidae > Acanthosepion > Acanthosepion pharaonis. The sequence goes on along the minus strand of CAHIKZ030004693.1, from coordinate 2,904,940 downwards.
AGAAAAGGTTTTTATGAGAGATAGGAAAACGACAAAATTTACTAAGAGCTATAAAAGGACAGGAAATTGTGGAGAGCCATCTGTCCTGAAGGGACACTTACCACTTCAATTTTGGCACCCAGAGACATGTGCTCACCCACCATACATTATTTTTGCTACTTTCATATTAAAAACAAATGAAGAAAATTTGTAGGGCAATTGTCAATTTGTGGATATTCTTTTCAAAAATGCTCTTGAACTTCACAAGGATTGGTATTTTTGATAAAAGAACACAATGCAACGTTGATGAAGTGCAATGATTCCTTAAGTCTGAAGACCAATTCCTCAGAGAACTAGCCATTTCTATTGCTGCTGTAAATCTGTTAGTGTCTGTCATTCAGTCTTATTACTTGTATGTATATTTTCGGTGAGGCTGTAAAATGCCAGCATCATATAAAGATGTTAAATTAGATCTGAGGGCCCAACCAATTAGCTATCATTCACTTTGCCCATGACAGAATGTATATCAGGTATCAATTAATAGAAATTGAAGCCATGAGTACAAGGAAAGAGGAATGATATTGTTATGTCCATTTCACTCAGAACGAAAGAAAGAGAGAGAAAAAAAAAGAAGAAAAGTGAAAGTGAAAGTGAAAGTAATAGGAAGATCTGTAATTTGCTTGCTTGGATCTTATAGCAGAACATCCGAGCATGGATAGCAGAATTGTGTTGCAGTTTGATTAGTTGAGAGCCAAGCTAGAATGCAGTATTCATTTTAGCACAAAAAAAATGAAATAAAAGAAACCGAGAAACTCACAGAGATTTTTTTTTTATCATTTCATCTAAAGCAAGGCAATGAAGCCACTAAGATAGAAGTAGTTATTAAATGTGAGAGAATATGAAAAAATATTTAGAAGAGAGAACAATAAAAGAACAAGAATTAACAAGACAAAAGACATTTCATTTAAATTTTTGAAGATCAAAGTTGACTGGATAGCAAGTGGCCAGAGAAAAGTTCCACAAGCACCTATATACATAGAAGAAAAGTGAAAGTGAAAGTAATAGGAAGATCTATAATTTGCTTACTTGGATCTTATAGCAGAACATCCGAGCATGGATAGCAGATAGACGGCATATAATAATTTCTTTTATCAAAATTTTTTTTTTTATTATTATTGTTGTGGTAATAGCCAGTTATTGTCCTTACTACAATCATGAATGGACTTATCCACTCCATAATTGTCTACAAGGAAGAGGAATACTATTGCAGTGGCTTGTCTTGTTGGGTATTGAATACTACTATCATTACTAAGTTGAGTTAAGTGTTGTGTCTTTCCAAACCCCACATCAATTATGCAAAGTGGAATATAATTTTTTTTATTTATGACTAGATCCAAAAGGTATAGGCTAAATCTACATGTGCCACTGGTACCAAGTAACTCAGTAAAGTCTTTTACATGGTTGGGCTGTCAGTGACTTAACCGGTTCCCTGAACCAGGTTTTTAAGTTGGGGAAGGTGACTAGACACCCAACAAGATTCGAACCAAAACTTGACAAAGGGTGAATAAAACCTTTAAAGTCAATGGCTGTCTACGTTATAATGATTGAAATAACAATACTAAAGAGACCAAACAACAAGATTTAATATGAAAAAACACTTTATTTCTTCATTAGTACAAGTGAGGATTTTGCTTGTATGATTGGATTTGAGTTGTAGTCACTTTCCTGGAAGTAATTCCAAGGTGAGTCCATTTGACTTCCTTGAGTATACCCAAAAGGATGATGGGATAGAGCGGGTTCCATATCTATATAGCCAGTACAGGGATTACATGCATCACTTGGCAGAAGGCTTCTTAGTCTGAAGTCAGTGGTTAGGGTAGAAGGTTCCCCTAATCAAATTGTTATGGGACCTTACCCATAATAACATAATGAACTATTCCATACGTAATAAATACTGCACTTCAAGAGGAAGCAGGGAGTTCAGTCTGAAGTCGGATGACCGGCTGATCGGTTGAACTCTCTGCCTTTGGGCAGGGAGGAACCCGAACGAGGTTCGCCGAAGGGCGGAGTCTCTTTTGGGGAGGTAAACCGACCCTTAACCCATTTATACAGGTTTAAAGGGCATATTTTTGGCCAAGCCCACGGGCTTGGAGATCTCACATTAAACCGGCCTTGTGCCACATGATGTCAATCAGTCAGAGCGAGTCAGTCAGTCGAGTCAGAGGCAGTCCGAAACAGAGTCGCGTTCAGACAATTACTACAAGACATTGGAATAGTGATACTGGTCGAGACTACATTGTTCTCCCTACTAAACCTGATTGTTCGTACTAACACTTTCTACTTCTCTGTATATATTCCTGTTTGTAATATATCTGTGTTATTCCATATCCGTGTTCGAGTTCTTCTTATTTGGTTCTACCTTGGACCATCACCGTGGTACAAGGAACCGGACCATAACACAAATGAATGGTCATATGTCACTGACCAAAGTAAGGCTTAAGTTGGAGAACATTGGCTATGGTTTCACTTGGAATAGAATGAGCTCTGCTAAGTCTAATTGTTCGAAGCATACTAGGAATTAAATAAATACTTCTCTGGCTTTTAATCTTGACACATTAAGGGAACATATACAGCTTGAACACCACTAATCTGAAATCATTGGACTAAGATTACTAAATGGTAATGTTAATATTAGCCATTTCTTTATAAGGAAACATTCAGTATTCATTGACAAAGCATACAGTAGGTTGAAATTTATAAAATCTTTCTATTAAAACAATTCTTATCACTATTACCAGTATTGATGGGGATTTCATTCATAACATGTTATTTGAAATAGTGTGTAATGCTAACATTTTAATTATACCATTATTTTCTGTTTGAGTTACATTTGCTATCTATTTTAGTAGTTACTTCTGTTGAAGGTCTTTGATGTAGTTTCTGTTATTTGGTAGAGTTCTTTGTGATTCCCTAGTGCCAGTTCAATAGGTTCAAAGAAGTGCAGTCCTTCCTAAGACATACAGTGTTCATTTGCAGTTAGATAGATAATGAACAGGCTGATAGACAGAAATAGATATGCAGAGGTTCAGATAGATAGATAGATAGATAGATAGATAGATAGATAGATAGATAGTGTTATGGTCCAGGTTAGGACCAAGGGTAAACAACACGAACACAAGAGTAGAAATAATGAAGATATATTACACAAAATAATAATACAAGTTGTGGAACGTGTTAGTATGACTGTTAGTCTGGTTTGGAGTGAACTACTATCAGCTCGACTCGATTCGTCCCTCTCTCTTGAGAGGCGTAGTATACATAGTGTTAAGAAGAATTCATTCTGTAGTTTTAGGTAAGAACCCATGACAGATAGATAGATAGATACATAGATAGATAGATAGAAAAGAAGAAAGGAAATGATAGATAGATAGATAGATAGATAGATAGATAGATAGATAGATAGATAGATAAAAAAGAAGAAAGAAAGGAAATGATAGATAGATAGATAGATAGATAGATAGATAGATAGATAGATAGATAGATAATGAACAGGCTGATAGACAGAAATAGATAAGTAGAAGCTCAGATGTATAGATAGATAATGAATGGGCTGATAGATAGATAGATAGATAGATAGATAGATAGATAGATAGATAGATAGAAAAGAAGAAAAAAAGGAAATGATAGATAGATAGATAGATAGATAGAAAAGAAGAAAGAAAGGAAATGATAGATAGATAATGAACAGGCTGATAGATAGAAATAGATATGCAGATAGATAGATAGATAGATAGATAGATAGATAGATAGATAATGAATTCCAGTATGGATGGTGGTTTTCTTCCTTTGACTTGCTGTGGAATGTTTACATTTTGATTATGTCATTATTTTCTCTTTAAGTTACATGTGCTATCCATTTTAGTTGTTACTTCTGTTGACAGTCTTCAAGTGATGTGGTTTTTGTTATTTGGTACAGTTCTTTCTGATTCCGTAGCACTAATCCACAAGGATGGTCTTCACAAAGACTAACAGGCTCTATTCACTCAAAACCATTTTTAATTGTTGATCTGAGAAAATGATTGCATACATCTGACAGTTTAGATATTTCTAAATGGATTTGGCACCATGCATTGCATCCATCGTGTTAACTACAGTCTCTTACCAGAATTGTTTAAGCTCTGAAATTACTCAGCAAAGAATCCAGAAACAAATTAATTTTTCATATTTCTAAACTTATTATTAGAAGCTTTTATGAAAAATGGTGGGCTCATTTTAAAGTTAGAGGTGGGACAGGGTAGTTCAACAATATTTGCTAACCTAGGATGAAGAGTTCAATCCCTGGGATGGTTAGCAGTAACAATCTCCATAATAGTTAGGCAAGCATAGCTAATCAATTTTCATAGGTTAAAATACACCTATATCTAAATACCCTTATGTTAAAATGCACTTATGTTAAAATACACCCGTGTTAAAAGGAGGCTTGGTGGAGAAATGGATAGCATCTTGGATTGAGAAATCAGAGAGCTGAGTTCGAATTCTAGTCAAATCCATTACATTCACTTACGTGCTGATACCATTGGGAAAGGTATGAATCCTCTTTTTCTCCCCCAAGCTATGGATAAATAGCAAGACAGACCGAGTTTTATAGCCTTTTGATGGCAACTGGTCTACTGCAGAAAGAAATGGCACCCTACTGCAGATAAATATATCTGCCTTGTCAGTCATGTATCAAAAGATAGATGATTGCCTAGGCATGTATCACGCATGGCACATAACTGAACTGATACTAAAATACACTTATGTTTAAATACACTTATATTTAAATACACTTATGCTTAAATACACTTACGTTTAAATACACTTATGTTTAAATACACTTATGCTTAAATACACTTACGTTTAAATACACTTATATTTAAATACACTTATATTTAAATACACTCATGTTTAAATACACTTAT
>CAHIKZ030004693.1:2870000-2895000 GCA_903632075.3 Acanthosepion pharaonis | reverse complement strand
AATTTAATAAGGATTTTTAAAGCATTTTTTACTAAAATGAAAGAGGTATCCTACATAATTATTTCAAGTATAATTCTAGATATTTGTATGTTTTTTAATATTGACTTTTATCTAACAGATTGATCTGTACTGTTAATATTCTTTCTAATTTATATCAACTCATAGTTTTATCATCTGAAACTTCATAATTCTCTTTGATCAAATTTTTGTTGCTGATAGGAAATAATTTATCATGTGTCTGCAATCTTTTGCATAAATTTGCATAAATTCCAAGTTAATTTATTAAAGTTTTATGGTATGATTTAATTTCAAATACCCAACTAATCTTGTTAAAATTGAAATGATAAAATTTATTTTTAGAAAGTTTCACTTTATTAGGAAAAATATTTAATAAAAAATCTACACGCTTTTTCAAAAGTCCAAAGGCACATTTGAATAATGAAAGCTTCCTTCTAAAAGCTAAGCAAAGTATTAAGAAAGAGAATAATTTCATTAGAAACAAAGAAAAGAATGCTGAACTGCCATGTGACATCAGTCCTCTTATATGACAGTGAATGTGGGACAATCTCCTCAAAGATGAAGAGACTTGAGGCAAAAGAAACAAAGAAAAGAATACTGAAATGTCATGTAACATCAGTCCTCCTACATGGCAGTGAATGCTGGACAATCTCCTCAATGATGGATAAGAGACTTGAGGCAATAGAAATGCTGTTCTACAAAATGATGCTGAGAATACCATGGGCTGAATATGTGAGTAAAGAGGAAGTTTTAAATAAAATGGAAAGAAAAGGACATGTATGCTGAGAATCAGAAAGAGATAGCTGAAATTTATAGGAGTCAGGATGAGGAAGGAGCGCTTGGAGAATATGACACTCACAGGATATGTGAAAGATAAAAATGGCAGGGGAAGGCAATGGGTGACCTACCTAAAGACCAGGAACAGTGGATGGGAAGCTTGGCAAAGAAACAAATGTTGCTAAGGCTTACAATTGTTATGAGATTGTGGAGGGTCATGATCGTTCACATCCTGAAGAAGAATTATGAAATTTCCAAGAACCATGTATATAGTTGCACTTTTACTGTCGGGAAAACAAATATACATTACTCTTTCTGCTTGGTTCCATTTTCAGGTATGTGGAAAAAATTCTCTATCCATAATATTCTAGATTAGTGCTAAAAAGAGTGTGTAAGCCTGTAAGTAAAACACTCTCAAAGAACTACCTTATGCAATTGCAGAGAAAGCAATGGAAAACCACTCCCCTATCTTTCCCAAGAATGTTTGGCAATTAAGAAGAGGAATCTGTGGAGAGTTATGTTCATCCGTACCAACCTTTTTAGCCTTGTGGATCCCTTGAAATAGTTTTCATGCCTGAAGGGAGCCCCTGCATAAAATGATTATATACCATTATTGTTAATAATGCATTATTGTTAATAATGCATTATTGTTAATAATGCATTATTGTTAATAATGCATTATTATTAATTATTATTATTATAACTCTTTTATACTTTTAGCATAGTTCCCCATGATAAACAATAGATATCAACACTATAAGTTAAAAAATATCCTTACTTTGACATAACATATCTTTAGACAAGGGTGTGGATAATTTTTGACTTTCCCACGTATTTCTGAACAACTTTTGCACTATGCACAACATCCTTTTAAAAGTCAAGTCTGTTTAAGATCAGGATTCGAGGTTTTACTTTAATGTTTTGGTTTTGTAGCAAGTTGCAGTGTTGGGTGAAATCACCCCTTGCACAGCTATATTATTATTATTTGTTCCTTCTCTTTATCTTCTATACAAAATTTCTTCTCACTGATTCATATGCAAAGTATTTGAAGTGTTTAGTATAAATAGGAGAAAGATGTTCTGACACATATTGAAAAAGGTGCATCAGGAAAGAAACAATTGAGAACCACATTTCTAGGACAGGGGTCAGCAATCTTTTGCTAACTATATGCCGACTTAGGCTTTTAAAATCAATCAGTGTGTCAAACAGCATACATATTTTTATACAAGTCAAGGTCAATAAACCTGTTCTAAAATATATTTTATATAGTAATATATAGTATATAAACTTTAGTATATATTAAAATTGAAACAGCAAAATATCTTCTTTGCGTTGTAGTAGTCATTGGTTCAGACTTCATGATGTCATTTGTGGCTGCGTGGCACTGGAAATTGCTTGGTGTGCCACATGTGGCATGCATGCCATAGGTTAACAACCCCTGCTCTAGGTCACTCATGTGTCCATATAGCGCAGAGATTCATATCCTTTATTGTTCATGAAATATGTACCAAGCATTCTCTCTGTATTTTATTTTTAAAGCATGACCAAAAATTGGAAAAGGCTAGCTGGAATAGGTCTTTTAAAGCATGTGTGTCTGAGGAAACAAGTTGTAGTGTATGTTGCAGTTGTATATTGAGATATGACTCACTGATTCCAAGAGTATTTATGGAAATTTACTCAAAAGATCCTGGTTGGCTGCTCATCTCCATGTATGACTATTTACTAGAGTAGGTTATGAACTCTTGTTGCATACGTCTTCTCAGGCATATTTGTGTTTTTTCAACACCCTCAGAGCCTACCTGTTGTTTATACTGCAACTATATTGAGCAGAACTTAGTTATAATTTCTGGGAAAGAATGCATAATCAAGACTAGTACACTCAAACACTTGGATTCCAAGCAATTTTGACTACCCAGTTATTTTTATTTAGGTCTACCAGTGATATAGTTTTCAGACAATTCCCACTGGTGCTGCATGCTGGGGACATCTACTCAGCCATGGCAAATCGACCATGGTGAAATTCGAACATGGGTTTCATGGTCAGAATGCTAACATTTTAACCACTTGGCCAGGCACTCACGTTAAGCAATTGCCAAAAGTCATAAAATAGAAAAAATGATTTTATCAAACAACTTTGTCCAATTCTTGTTTCTCATTTTGCATTTTCTTTACTCCCTGTTCTTAAGAAAAAGATGACCCTCTTCGTAACCTTTGAGCCAAAAAAGCAAGAACAGCCACAACCAGAAATAGCGAAATAAATGGAAATACATAGGCTTCAAATTTACGCATTTTTACAAGCATCTGAAAACATAAATTATTACTTGTGCCAAAAATGACCACCAATGGCAAAGAAATGCCAAGAAAATGTCATTATAAATTTCGTTGGCAAAAAGTTGATCCTATACTTCATATCTTACTGATAGATCATTGTTAGCATCTGTCTACGGATGGCAGCTCTGCAATGACAGTGTCCATCATAGTTAATTGGCTTTTGGGTAGTTTGAAATGTTCTGTGTCAGAAAAAATAGTTGTTAATGAAGATGGCAGGCAAATTTCAAAGTTTAACAAATTAGGTTATCCATTGGTTAGTTCTACAAAGTTTGTGGAATGCACCAAAAAAACTGATAGAATTAAAAGTTTGGTTTGGTTTGGTTTTAATTTAATGTTTATCAACCTCTCCTAAGTTATTTAATGTCAAATTCTGTGTTCTGCTAAATAACAGAAATTTATAAATAGTTCTGATTTGCACAAAAGTCAAAAAGGCAGACATAGGTACATTTTACATGGGACTACATCTCATTTGCATGAGAACCAAAAAGTTAGACATAAGCCCGGTTTGCATGCAAATCAAAAATCTTGACTTGAGTCTGGTTTGCAAGAGAATAAAAAATCTTGAGTTTATTCCGGTTTGCATGCAAATCAAAAATCCTGACTTGAGCTTGGTTTGCAAGAGAATAAAAAATTTTGAAATGAGTTCAGTTTGCAAGAGAATAAAAAATCTTGACTTGAGTCTGGTTTGAACAAGAATAAAAAAAAAAAAAACTAACATTGTGCAAGAATGAAAATCTTGACTTGAGTCTGGTTTAAATGAGAATGAAGAATCTTGACTTCAGTCTGATTTGCATGCATATCAAAAAACCTGACACATGTCCAGTTTACATGAAAATGATAAAGCTTGACATAAGTCTGGTTTGCCTGCAGATTAAAAAGTTTGACATGAGTCTGATTTGCATGAGAATGAAAAAAAATTGACATATGTCTGGTTTTACTCTATATTAAAAAAGGTAGACATAGCTAGGGCAAACAGTTGTTTTTTTTGTGATGTGGTTGACCTTATGTTTTTTTTAATCGAAATGACAGGGTGTTAAAATTTTGAAACTATTTTTTTGGAGAAAGTGTTGCAGCCGATTTAATATTGTTCCAGACTAATAAATCACTAGCACTACCAGTGAAAAGTATTTTGAATTTTTTAATGAGCCTCAATATTTAATTTTATAATAGAATATATTCCTTACCTATTTTAACAGCAATAAAATACCTGTGGAAATTCCATTATTGAATCATTAAATATTTGAGCTTAACAACAAAATATTGCAGTAATAATTATGAATGTAAGTTATTATTTAAAGGAGAAGATATAAACAAAAAGATTAAAAATTGATATGGTTTTCTATTTCCTTGGAACAGTCGTTAAATGCATGAGAGTGTTATCATAACCTTTATCTTCTCTTTCTTTGTTTTTTTTTCTATTTCCTTTTTCTTCTTTCTTTTTCTTTCTTTCTTTTCTTTCTTTTCTTCATTCTTTTTTCTTATCTTCATTCTTTTTCTCTTTTCATTCTTTCTTTATCCTTTTCTCTTCTTTTCTTTTATTTGTCTCTTTTTCTTTCTTATGATTATGTATGCTTTCTTTTTCTCACTAAAACCAAACAGCATCTTTGATATTTCTTTTTCTTCTGACTTTCCTTACAATCAAAACACAATGGCAAATTATTTATCTTAGCTAATGGCAGGGCATATAATTCTCATTGTTGCAACAGAGTAAAAAGCACAATGTATGACATTACACATCATGGGTACCACTTGTTTAAACTGTTACCCTTAGGGTGATGTTTCAGTTCTATTAGTTCTAGGACAAAGTGCTTGAGGGGTAGCTTTTATCCTTGGACCTGTGTAAAATGAACATTGCTGCAAGCTAGCAATTTTTAAAGTATTTTAAATGTATTACATTTCTTCTGATTCTGTGTATATTTTGTGCGTCTGTATGTGTTGGTGCAGTTGGGGACTGCTGTCCAATTTCATTTTGCACTTCACAAGAATAAATGAATAAATTTAAAAAATAATTTAATAAAGATTTGATTTTATTATTTTATTAATGAAAAATTACATTATTTTTACAGTTTAAGAATACATTTCCAATAATCCTATGGCAATGGAAATATTAGCTGTTTCCTTATAAGGAAACATTCAGCATTCATTGACAGTGCATCTATTGTCTATTCTCCTTATCCTCACAATCTTGCATATAATCTTATTTCTTTCTCTTACATTTATATCACTGTTGTGTCGGAAACCTACCACCCGTCTTGAAGATGAACTTGTCTGCGTCTGTGAACAAAGACTTTAAATAGTGGCATGTCAGTTGACATGGGGAAGATAGATAGACAGAGTCTAGCTGAGTCGTGATACAGTCTTTGACTGTTAGCGATGTTTGTCGAACTCTCTGCGTTAGCAGAGAGGAACCCGGACGAAGCTTTGCCGAATATGTGCCATATTCAATCCTCGTGGGTGGATCGATAAATACTAAGACAGATAGGCAGAGAAGTTCTTAGCTGAGCTAGTTATTGACTACTCAGGCGATTTCTGTACCTTTTTACCAACCTATTAAAACCCTTTTTATTGTTACGTGTTATTTGGCGTTTGTCTCTACTAACCCCAAATCAACATCATAACAATCACACACCTCATTCAATAATCATCAACCTTCAGGGGAGGGACTCTTGAGCTTTACTTTGGGTTAAACTAAAAACTTCTCAGAAAAGAAACTTATTTCAATATCATTTATTTGATTAATGAAAAAAATACATTCTTTTCTAATCAGACTGTATTCCCTGTGTAAAACTTATTTCTGTTGCTTCAAGTCTCTTCCTCATCTTTGAGGAGATTGTTCAGTACACCTTCTCAGACTAACATTTTCCAATGACATGACGTGGAAAGATTATATTGAAGGAGGAAAGCTCATCAGAACAATTATCATGAAAATATTTATAGAAAATGCCAAGGGAATTGTTGTAATGGTATGTCCCACACTCCCTATCGCCTATGTAGACTGACTATATCTGTGGATATATATAGTGAGCACAGGATATACCTGGGGCTGGCTTTGGAAATTATTAGCCTACTACCTCATTCCCTGTCTTTCAGTAGTGTATTCTCTTTTACAATAAGCCTCTCTTCCTTCATCTACTCACATGTTGCTGTTCCTTCACTCAAGTACCACCTTTAATTGTAACCTCTTTGAGGATACAAAAGCAATCTACTTTAGTGTGGTCAGAATTGACTGAAGCTGAGATGCCAGGTTAGGTTTGGTAATATGGTATATTCTTTTTGGATATTGTCAATAGATAAGCTATTCCAAAAGAGAAGATAGCAGACCTGATAAATTCTACAACTGAATGTATAACAACTTTCAAATCTGCTTATAGTACGTTGCCTGAGAAAATATTATTTGATGGGATTGTCTTTTGAAAATAAAGGCGCATTTAATCTCATCATATGTTTTGTATAATATTGAAACATTCCAGAAATATTTTTATATTTATGCTCTTACAAAGGCAACATTAAAAATATCAATTGTCTATTCTCCTTATCCTCACAATCTTGCATATAATCTTATTTCTTTCTCTTACATTCATTTCACACACCTCATTCAATAATCATCAACCTTGAGGGGAGGGGACTTATAAGCTTTACTTTGGGTGATACTAAAAACTTCTCAGAAAAGAAACTTATTTCAATATCATTTATTTGATTAATGAAAAAAATGCATTCTTTTCTTATCAGACTGTATTCCCTGTGTAAAACTTATTTCTATTGCTCCAGGTCTCTTATGACAATGGTAATAATAACTGTTTCCTTATAAGGAAACATTCAGCATTCATTGACCAAGCAGCCAGTACAGTTGTCTGCAGTAATTTATAAGATTTTTCTCTTGAAACAATTTTTCAGGAAAATAGGTTTCTCAAGTCCAGTAGCTGTTATTGCTCTTTCCACTATTGATGGGGTTTTCCTCCCTAAACTTTTATTTGGTATAGGATGGAATGTCAGTATCTTGATTATGTCATTGTTTTCTCTTAAAGTTACATGTGCTATCCATTTTAGTTGTTGCCACTCTTGATAATCCTCAAATGATATGATTTTTATTATTTGATACAGTTCCTTCTTTGGGATTCTATAATAAGAGTCCATGAGATTTGATGAAGAATGATCTTCTCCAGGACTTTCAGGCTTCACTCATTCAATGTCATTTTAACCATTTATCTTAGAAACTGGCTGTATACAACTGACAGTTCAGATATTGCATGACATACATGTGAAAGTTTTGATCTAACAAGGCTATTTAATAACATATAAGATAATTTAACATAAGGAAAGTTATTTTAATGATTGCACATTCTAAGCTGCTAACCATTACATTATCTGTGTATCTACACACACACACACACACACACACATTCACATACAGAGTAAAAGCCACAATATTAGAACATATGTGCAACATTGACAAGTAGATCACAAGCTGACATGGATGAAGTTTATTGTGAAATGAAAAATGGATTTCAGTGAATGATACATTTCATGAACACATCTTCAATACACACCTGATTTTGACAAGCTGGAGTTTGAGGCAGTTTTTACAAATGTTAATTAAAAGAAAATTCAGTGTTTTTTAACAGATGGTAATAGAAGTATTTACCCAATTTTTATTTGAACAATCTTAATTCTTTTTGTTTGACTAAATTTTACAGATTCTAATATAACATTTAAGTAAAATGAAATATGTGTGTGTATGTATGATATCCTTACTGCATCACCTGATGATTGCATATGTAGAAACTGACAGCTGCAGATGGGTAAGAATTCAGAATATACAAAATATTTAAAATTAACATGTAAAGCTCTGTATTATACATTGAAAACTCTAGCTATTTTACTATATGTACATGCATAGATACACAAAATGTAATAAATTTAAGCTGAAATATATATATATAAAGTGTTGCTAAAGGATTACAGGATGCATCTCCTGAGAAAAATCAGAATAGATGGAGTTGAAGCATTGTGATAAAAACAACAAAGATAAGGAAAGTTATTTTAATGATTGCACATTCTAAGCTGCTAACCATTACATTATCTGTGTATCTACACACACACACACACACATTCACATGTAGTGTGGAATGTTAACATCTTGGTTATATCATTATTTTCTCTTCAAGTTACATTTTAATTGTTGCTGCTGTTGAAAATCCTCATGTAATGTGGTTTCTGTTATTTTGTACAGTTTTTTTTTTTTTATTCTATAGCATCAGTCCACAATGTTTGAAGAAATATGGTCTTTACCAAGATCCATAAGCTTCACTTGCTTAAATACATTTTTAACCATTGATCAAATGGATGTATACAGCTGACAGTTTAGATATTTCTGAACAGATTTGGCTCCACACATAGCATCTGTGATGTCCGCAAGTATAAATAGAACCCACTCGGTTGAGGTGGGAACTCGTCAGTATACAGCAAAGCATCCATATGAAAGTCTCGATCTGATGAGTTTATTTAAGAACATGACTTGAGTTTTCAGGTTAATGTTTTGGTTTTGTAGCAATTGATAATGCTGAGTGACACTGCCTGTAGACTTGATCTGACGAGGCTATTTAAGAACATGACTTGAGTTTTCAGGTCAATATTTTGGCTTTGTAGCAATTGACAATGCTGAGTGACACTGCCTGTAGACTTGATTTGACGAGGCTATTTAAGAACATGACTTGAGTTTTCAGGTCAATATTTTGGCTTTGTAGCAATTGACAATGCTGAGTGACACTGCCTGTAGACTTGATTTGACGAGGCTATTTAAGAACATGACTTGAGTTTTTCAGGTTAATGTTTTGGTTTTGTAGCAATTGACAATGATGAGTGACACTGCCTCTAGACTTGATCTGACGAGGCTATTTAAGAACATGACTTGAGTTTTCAGGTCAATATTTTGGCTTTGTAGCAATTGACAATGCTGAGTGACACTGCCTGTAGACTTGATTTGATGAGGCTATTTAAGAACATGACTTGAGTTTTCAGGTCAATATTTTGGCTTTGTAGCCATTTGCAGTGTTGGGTGAAACTACCCCTGGCACAACCTGTTCTATGTTAAATTCCCTCTTCTCCTATACTTAATTTGTTATAGCTGTGTTTTCTTAAGTGTTTAGTAGTTACTAGTTCCACATCCTGAATTTTTAAGATGGATTCAGTATACATGCATTCACGACTTTCATTTCATTTCCAGATCATAGTTTCTTTTTAAAAAGATTTGTCTTGAATCCTATTTCTTGGAATACTTAGGTTTCAAAATAAGCATTACTTTTCCTTCTTTCCTATTTAACTGTTGTATATGCTATTATTTTCTCACTAATGCCACACATCATCTCTGATATGTATAGCTGGCCACTCATATTCGAGGATACCTCTCTACTAGGGTGGCTAGCCAATCCCTATTGCAGACGCTTGCTCAGGCGGATTTGTGCTTATTCAACATCCACAGAGCTCACCAGTGGTTTATACTACAACTATGCTGATCAGACATTAGTTACAGTTTCTGGGAAAGAGCGTGTTATCTAGTGTGATCAACAATTTGAACAAGGCCAGCACGCTCAAGCCCTCAGCCATGATGACTTGTGATTTTGTGCTAGCACAGTTATCTATGACACCTAAGGGTAACATCTACCCAATTTCACTCACAAAGCTTGGGTCAACCTGTGGTATGGTTTTCAGGTACTTTCCAAAGGTGCCGTATGCTGGGATCGACCCCTCCAGTCTGATAACATCAGGAAGTCTCTTTCCTGACAAATCAACTACAGTGAGATTCGAACCTGAATCTCATGGTCAGAATGTGAACATTCTACCCACTCTGATATATCAAACATTACATACACATTGTTTCCAACTTTGTTGCTTTGGTATCACAACATTTTGGGTCTTCTACCCAACTGGCTTTTAGCAGGTACTTTTAGGTTAAAGCAACCTTCAGCAAATTTTAGACTGAACAATTTAATTAATCTATGGTGATAGATTGTCCTTGTTTACCATGTTCAGGGGTATCTCATTTAGTTCTTATTTAATACAGCTTAGTTATTGTTCAGGCAAGGGATTGAACTCGCGATTACTATTTCATCAAATTTATCAACCAACATTTAAATCTGTTACACTATTGTTCCATGGGACAAATCAGAGGGGAAAACTTGGAGCAATATAATCTTCTGCAGGTTGGTTAGATTTAATAGCTGGAACATTGGGGAATTAAAAATGCAGAAAATCATCTGTGTGTAAAGAAGGATAATAGTGAATGAAGACGTTTCTAATATTTCCACTGAAGCAAAAATTTATATCAACTTAGAAACCAGTTTCTAATGAACAAATAATACATCTCGAAGCAACAAAATTTCAATATTGTTTTCTCAACGGAAAAAATTCAATCAATAACTGACATGGTTTTTATTATTGTTATAACATTTCTAGCCTAAAGATGAATTCTAAATCTTTTGTCTCTTGTTTTACTAGAAGTGACAAAATGTTATCAAGCTCTGTCTCATCATATCTATCTATCTATCTATCACAACTTGCACAGATCTCTCACTCTTTCTCTCTCTGTCTCTCTCTCTCTCTCTCTATCTATCAAACATGGTTTAGTCATATTTATCAAAGTTGTTTTTAGCATATCATATCTATCCATCTATCTATCTATCTATCTATCTATCAAACATGGTCTAGTTATATATATATCAAAGGTCTTTAGCATGTCTGTCTATCTATCTATCTATCTATCTATCTATCTATCTATCAAACATGGCTTAGTTATATCTATCAATGTTGTCTTTATTGTATCATAACTATCTATCTATCACAGCCTGTACATCTCTCTCTCTCTCTTTATCTATCTATCTATCTATCTATCTATCTATCTATCTATCTATCTATCTAACATGTTCTAGTCATATATATATCAAAGTTGTTTTAAGCATGTTATCTATCTATCTATATCAGTCTGTTTCTGTTTATCTATCCATCTTAGTCTTTTTCTTTCTATCTATCTATCTATCTATCTATCTATCTATCTATCTATCTCAGTCTTTTCTATCTATCTATCTATCTATCTATCTATCTATCTATCTATCTATCTCAGTCTTTTTCTATCTATCTATCTATCTATCTATCTATCTATCTATCTATCTATCTATCTATCTAATCCTAACTCAATATCTTTTAAGCAGAATTAAATGTACCTGATAGATTATTCCCCAAAGACCTGTAGGGTAAATTATTATTGTTCAATACTGATTCCCTGATGATCTTTATGAATGTCAGTTATCACAAATTATGAATCCTATGAATAACAATTTTCATAATGTCAGAGTTTCACACTGAATTCTGAATATGTTAGCTGACACCCCATTTTGTAACAACCAATCAATGCCAGATCCTGTAGGACTAAACTGACTCATGTTAAAAGTGGATATGTAAGGTTAGAATTTGTCTTTAAAGTTGGATTGCTAATGAGAAAATTATATATATATATATATATATATATATATATATATATATATAGATAACTAGACTAGACTCGTTTCGAAAAACCCTCGAATTTTTGATTTGCTAATCAAATCAATCTCGAGGAAAAAAAGGTTTTAAAAAAAGAAAGAGCTACAAACATGAACTTCTGCCGACAAAAAATCGCACAGATGCAGGTCTGAAGCCCAAAAGAAAAAACCCGATACGAGTAACAACTAACTAACAAAAGAGCTCAATACAACCGTAGAGCACCAAACTTTCCCTGACGATCCGTTTAGGTGAAACCTAGGTAGGTTTGTCTGGCTTACGAGGTGTATATATATATATATATATATATATATATATATATATATAAATTGATTTAAAATGTGTTTTTTTTCGCTACACAGTTCTAACCATGTTTCAAAAATTTTGAAACATGGTTAGAACTGTGTAACGAAAAAACATATTTTAAATCAATTAGTTTATAATATTAATGCTCTGTAAATTTACATTGAGCACTATTTTGTAAAAATAAAAATATCTATAAGAACACCGGATTATATATCTTACTGTTCTTTCTTTTTATTTATTTATATATATATATATATATATATATATATATATATATACTTCAAACTTTATTTTTTAGCGGATACATCCAATTTTTTTATTTCATTTTAAATAGTGTATATTTTAACTGTTGGCCTGTGTATTTGAGAAAACTTGAAAAAATGTTCACTACAACAGGTTTCAAACCAGTGTCCCCCCCTTTTCAGGTCAAGCCACTGTTTGATCTGGTATGCTCTCGTCCACTCGGCCACAGAGAACATCACAGTCCAACAAGTTTCTATTTACGAATAAGGAATGCATACTTCCTCGTTCAGATTTTTTCCAAAAAAACAATATCTGTTCAGTTTTGTATTCGAAATGTAATTAAAGTAATTCCGAGGGAATTACTGGATTTATTTTTCATTCAGCATTTTTATTACTTTAAATGTTAATTTTAGTGGATATTTGAAAAAAAATATTTAAAAAAATAGTGTGTATTACCTCTAATAGACTGTTCACTGAAGAAACTTAATAAAGAAATATATATATATATATATATATATATATATATATATATATATATTTTGGTTGGATTGGTATGAGTTTGTGACCCTGGGTTTCATGCTTTTGCAATCGTCAGAAAAACGTTTGGCTGATGACTGCAAAAGTGTGAAACCCAGGGTCACAAACTCACATCAATCCAACCAAATATGTTAGCTCTATCTCTGATATTGAGTGCTTTCTAATAAGTACTGTGTATATAATATATAAATAATTTATATATAAATATATATTTATTTATATTTATAT
This sequence comes from Acanthosepion pharaonis, assembly GCA_903632075.3. Taxonomy (NCBI): domain Eukaryota; kingdom Metazoa; phylum Mollusca; class Cephalopoda; order Sepiida; family Sepiidae; genus Acanthosepion; species Acanthosepion pharaonis. Next base: position 2,882,031 of record CAHIKZ030004693.1, on the reverse strand, counting down.
ACACACACTTTATATATATATATATATATATATATATATATATATATATATATATATATATATATATATATATATAAATATATATATATATATACACACATAAATATATATATATATATATGTATGTATATACACACAATAAATATAATACTATATATATATATATATATATATATATATATATACACACACAATAAATATAACACTATATATATATATACACACACACAAATAAATATAACAATATATATATATATATATATATATATATATATAAATATGGTGGACTTTCCTAGTGCAAACAATAAATGGGGGTCAGCATTGGATGGTGCCTTTCATTTTACACTTATGCATGACAGTAGGGGATATTTTGGAGAAAATCAGGTAAAGGAAAGACATATTTCATTTTTGCTTTCTTAAGAGTGATACTAGCCCAGGCTTGCTGCGGGTGACAAAGCCACACTGACAGATGAAATTTGTTAAAGCAGGATTTTGATGGTGTCTCTGCTACAGAGCTTAATGAAGCTGATCATGGGGTTTCAGTCTACCGTCTTCAAAACACTTTAACTTTAATGTAACATGTATTACACCACTCTTTCATGATTTGATGCTTGGGCTTCCCAGGTTTTCATATCAAAGCTGAGACATTTCAAGCTGTCTTCCAATTTGTCTTTGTAGCGGACGTCCAACTGAACGCTTGCAGGTTGATAGTTGCCCATACTGCACGTTTTTTGGAATCCTATGCTCATCCATTCTCCCAGCATGACCAGCCCACCTAAGTTGTATCTTTGCTAGAATGATTTCAGTGTCTGTGATGTTGTTACATTTCTTCAGTATTGCACTATTCTTGACCTGTCATCACATTTTATATCTCATATGGCACGAAGACAGTGCATGTGAAAGGCATCAAGTTGATTTATGTGCTTGTGGTATAGGGTCCAAGTTTCAGCACCATAGAGAAGGGTTGAGAGAACAACTGAATATACATATATATATATATATATATATATATATATATATATATATATATATATACGCACACAAGGATGAAGTCAAAGTAGGTGATTCAACACTTCTAAATGCCCTGGTGAATACAAGAGAGAGAAAGAGAGAGAGAGAGGGAGCAGATATATATATATATATATATATATATATATATATATATATATATAAATTAATTGATTTAAAAATATGGTTTTTTTTTGCTACACAGTTCTAACCATGTTTCAAAAATGGAAGCTAAAAGCCCCAATTTAATTTTGTAATTAAATTAAAGACATTAGTTCCATTTCATCTTCAAGTGAATTTTGGAGTAACTTTTAAAATTACTGGGTTTTAAATACACACCTAAAACAAAATTCATGTTTCCAAGGTTACAGATAAATCTATTTTGCTAGACAGGGGTGTCTGGGTGTTCAATATGTCTATATTTTAATGTATCAGTTACATGTATATATATGTGCACGCGCGTGTGTGTGTGTGTGTGTGTGTGTGATAGTGTAATAGATTACAGCTCAGAATGAGAAAGTAGAGAGTTGAGTTCAAATTCCAGTTGGGGTTCATTGCATTCACTTACACACAAATACCCTTGTATAATATGAATCCATCTTTTCTCCCCCCCCTGCACAGCTCTGGGTTGAATAGCAGGACAGACTGGGTTCTGTTGCCTTGGTTGGCAACCAGTCTATCACAGGAAGAAACTGCAACCTAGTCAGTCATGAATTGAAAGAGTCATGACCACCCAAGATTTTCCCACAATTGGTTGCTGTTTCTTCTTGTGATAGACTGGTTGCCAACCAAGGCAGGAATCGCATATGGTATTTAACTGATTATATCAAAAGATGGTGCCCTGGATGTTGAGATTTTTTGGTGCATTCAGAAGGCGAGTGTTGCATTTGGTGAAATGGAAGGTCAACTTTGGTCAGATAGAGGAATTACCTTCAAGACTAAAGTAAGTGTGTATACAGCCAGTATCTTAATACCTCTGCGGTACTCTTTTTAAACTCTTCATCCCAGAGACATATAAAATGGCTTGAGCAATTCCATTCAAAAAATACCTGAGATGCATCCTTAACATTAAAGAGTCTTTGATTAACAGTCTTTGATTCCAGACACTTTTCTTCTCCAAAGATCCGAATGCAACAGCATTGAAACAATAATAGTCTTTAACCAGATGTCATGTACCCACCATATGAGAATGCCGATAACAGAACTCAACTAACAACTTTTCTATGGACAACTGAAGACAAGAAAGCATCCACAATAGAAACCTAGGAAAAGGTTTAAAGTTAATATGAAGGTTAATATAAATGCATTGCCCATACAGATGATTGCCTCAGGTTTGGTTTGGTTTCTTTTGTTTTACGGTATATCAACCTCAATGGGTTATTTAATGCCGACAAAATTTTCATTGTTGGTAATATTTTTTTTCAAAAAATCTATTTCCAGTAATATTTTTTCTGTCAAAATTCTATTTCTGGTAATAATTTTCCTTCACTGGTAATATTATTTTTTTTTTTAAATGTATAGCTGGTAATTTTTTCCTTTTTCAAAAATGTATAGCTGGCAATATTTCTTTTCAAAAATGTATTACTGGTAATATTTTTTTTCAAAAATGTATAGCTGGTAATATTTTTTTCAAAAATGTATTACTGGTAATATTTTTTTCAAAAATTATAGCTGTAATATTTAAAAAAAAATGTATTTTATTTTTCAAAAAATAGCTGGTAATATTTTTTTCAAAATGTATTACTGGTAATATTTTTTTCAAAAATTATAGCTTAAAAAAAAAAAAAATGTATTACTGGTAATATTTTTTTCAAAAATGTATAGCTGGTAATATTTTTTCAAAAATGTATTACTAGTAATATTTTTTCAAAAATTATAGCTGGTAATATTTTAAAAAAAACTGGTAATATTTTTTCAAAAATTACTGGTAATATTTTTTCAAAAATGTATATAGCTGGTAATATTTTTTTCAAAAATGTATTACTGGTAATATTTTTTTCAAAAAAATTATAGCTAATAAAAAAAAAATGTATTACTGGTAATATATTTAAAAAAAAAAAAAATGTATTACTGGTAATATTTTTTTTCAAAAATGTATAGCTGGTAATATTTTTTTTCAAAAATGTATTACTGGTAATATTTTTTTTCAAAAATGTATAGCTGGTAATATTTAAAAAAAAATGTATTACTGGTAATATTTTTTTCAAAAATGTATAACTGGTAATATTTTTTTCAAAAATGTATTACTGGTAATATCTTTTTCAAAAATGTATAGCTGGTAATATTTTTTTTCATAATTGTATTACTGGTAATATTTTTTTTCAAAAATGTATAGCTGGTAATATTTAAAAAAATGTATTACTGGTAATATTTTTTTTTAAAAATGTATAGTTGGTAATATATTTTTAAAAAAATATGTATTGCTGGTAATATTTTTTTTTCAAAAATGTATAGCTGGTAATAATTTATTTCAAAAATGTATAAGCTGGTAATATTTTTTTTCAAAAATGTATTGCAGGTAATAATTTTTTTACAAATTATTTCCGGCATTAAAACCTATTTTTACACTTTCATAGTGTTTTAACCCCAGTTTGGGGGTTAACTATTTGCCCATAGCTGGGACCCTAACTAGTGCTACCATCTTGGGTCAGGGTGGACCCGGGAACACCATTAATTAAGAGGTGGTTCCACAATCCTCAAAACCTCCTGATCAGAGGCCTTGCTGTTGGATGTAGTTTATCATCTTACCCAGGACACAAATGTAGTTTATCGTCATACTCAGGACTGGATTGTCTCAGGCATGCTCACTTCAAGTATGATTCCTGAAGAGACACTCACTCTGATTTTCCAACTAATATGCCTTTCTTGGAAATGTCGTGTGTGTGAGCACATTGTTTTCAAGGGCAGGTTATGTAAACCATCTGAATACTCATCATAACAACCAAAAGCATGACCACTATGCCAACCTGCCTTACCACCCAGTCAACAATACCTGTGTTATTTGCAACAAGTTTTAAAGATTATTGTCTGGGCTGAGGAAGCATATTGGGGTATGCAGGAAAGTTGTAGAGCATGCAGATCCAATCAACCTAATGAAGGATACAGCGTTTATCTGTCAAATCAGATGCTGGTCTCAAGATACATCTTAGGAGCCATAGAAACCAAAACATGTCAGAAGACATCACAAGTGATGTGAGGACTTAGTGGGTGGCTTTTATTTCTGTAAGTTATGATAATCACCATGCATTTATGTATGTATTTAAATGTAGTAGCTACCTGTTTAATAATGTGGGTGAAGGAAGGTACATCTGTTTTGAATAAAGCAGCTGCTTGTTTGAAAATATGTTGAAAGAAAGGATATATGTTTTAAATTTAATGGAGGATTGTGTGGATATCTAAGGTCACCAATGGATCACACTTGTAATTTAGATCTGGGTATATTATGATGACCTCATCGCCAGAGAATAGATAAAATGATTTCATCAATTCTGATTTAGGTTGATTTTCTATCTCGTTATATAAATATCTAGAGATCCACTTCAAATGTGCCACTTCATTTCTCATTGGGTTGCAGTTATATTCTGGTAATTTCTCTTGCTAAGTTAGGAATCTTGTATCTTGGTTGTGATAGCTTCTGTTTCATTATTAGAAATATAGCCTTATGTCCCAGCAATATTGAATGTGCATCTACTTTTAGAGATGGTGAAATTTTGGTCACCTTGCTGTTATTTGTTTATTTTTCTATCATTACATATACACATATGTCTATATCTTTTCATAATAGCTTTAGGAAATTTTTGGTTTTTTATTTAGAAAAAAAAAGAACATACTGCTTCACAAATGCTACTACATGCAAAATATACAAATGAAGATTGGTTAACTTTAATCTTCAAACACGTTCTGGATTTGCTAACAAAAGAATTGATACTGAAACAATAAAGGAAATATTTTGGTGTAGCCTTGCTAAGATTATATCCTAAATCTTGGGCTTTGAATTGCTCAAAGGATTTGATCCATTTGTTTGTTTCAATAGCAAAGTCTCTTGAGCAGCAAGAATTCACAAGCATTCATTTAACTATAGATGTTCACATATAGCATGGTTTACTATTTTGAGAGTGGTGTGAAAATCAACCTTAGTTTTTCATAACTAGCAGATCAATATTTACGTATGATGGTACAAAATTGCTCTGTACTCAAACGTTGAAGCATCTGGCTGCTTTGATAAAATTAGTGCAAGCTACTGGTGTACGTAGTTTGCAATCATGACTCGCATCAAGTTTTATTTTATTTTTTTTTTAATCATATCTTGCAATGCAAGGTAGTAAATCCACTAAAACACTCGGAGTTACTGAGTGTGAAAAAAATAAGTTAATAGAGAAACATTAAAAAAAAGGAACAATAGAAGAGTAATGAGGATCACAGTAGATAGTGATTGACATTGCATTTAAATTTTTGAAGATCAAAGTTGATTAGAAAACATAGACCCAGAAGAGAGTTCTACAAGCGAGAATTGCAAGCAAAGAAACTATTAGTATAGATCTTGTGGTTGCAACTAAACTGTACAAAATCATGCTTCATAATAATCATTTTATACAGCCATAACTGAACTGCTATTTTTCCCTTTTTTTTTTTTAATTATAGTTGGATTATAACTACCAGTAGATGATGATTTACCCATCGTGCTTGAGTTGAAACTATGTGACACTTAATAAAACTACGTCAGACAATTTAAACATTTTCAATTCTTGAAGGCCATTTGAGAACCCCCCAAAATTGTTAATTCTTTTACCTTTGCACATGTTTTTGAGTGTTGCCGTATTGTTTTTAAATTGTGTGAACAGATATCAGAACAAGGACAAAGAGGTAGGATAAAGAGTCAAATGTTACTTAGAGAAATAAAAAACAGGAAGTAATGGAGAGCCATGATCACCTACAATACTGAAAGAACATGAGATATAAGATGAATAGGGTAGATAGAACTTTTCTATTCACTAGGAAACCATAAACTTTATATGAATCATTTTATTGTAATATTTGTTTTATTGGGTTCGTTGGCAACCAAATCTATTAAAAAATCTTATACTTCAATAGCTATATAAAACTTACATGCAATAATAAAATATAAAACACATGTATATAGATATATATACGAAAAGCAATTTGCAGGACTAACTTTTGTAAAATAGGAAAAGTTTGGCGAATCAATTTTCATCTGAATGACATATATCGTAAATATATCAGGCAAGTTTATTGGAGCTTTATTTCTATTTTCATGGCAAATGGTCAGACAGGCTACATTTCTTATTTGCATAAGTTCAGACCTTTACTGCTAAAATCCACCACACCATATACACGAAGTTGAATCATTCCCATTCCTTTCATAATTTTCTTTGGTAATAAGAAACAGACAGTTTCCTCCTGAGCACCGATACTTTGTGGAACAGACTCCTGAGAGGGTGCTTCCTTGATTATTATAATCTTGACCTCTTCAAGTGTAGGGCCAACTGTGATCTATTCTGCATATCCTCATAATCTGCATTTGCTTCATCATCTTATGTTATCCCTACAAGAAACTCAATCAGTAGCCCTCTACCTTAAGTGGCTCTTGGGCCATGTATTGGTTGTGACCATTTATTGGAAAAAAATATTGTATTTACTTTTAAAATGACATTATATATTAGAGAGTTGCAGAGACCAATTATCTGTCTTTGGGTAAGAAGAATTTTGAGGTTCATGTGAGTGGGGTGACAAACTCCAGATGATATGCAGACTGTAAGAGAGATAGAAGCCATAATAATGAGGAAAAATGGCAACCATGTTGTCTTACAAAGAATTTACAGCACACTTCAGGCCTGGTCATTGTTTCTCCTTGGGAAATATTCCAAGGACAGAGTGGCAACTGAGAAAATCATACTGAGAGGTTCCCAGCTGGGAAACAGCTGGCCGAGGCCACGACCTCTCATAGCATCAGAGAGAAGGATCAGTGCTCACACCGAGGCCACAACTGACGGTTGTGGGGGCTGTGGGTAATTTTTGTCCCTTACTCAGTTGTATGTGTTCGGATCCCCATTTTAAAAAGACTTTGTGTCACATCTCATCCTAGTGGCGGGGGAACGAGTAAATACCGCATGAAATATACCAAGTAAAACCTTTTGGATTTTTTAGACTGTTTACACTGCTTGTTTTATCCATGTGTTTTATAGTTTCTTTGTATGCGATAAATAGTAAAAGGTATATATATATTTCTATATAAACATAATATCTTGTATGACATTTGTATGTAAAATCTCTGAGAACAATGCATATCTTTCTTTTCTTTCTTTTTCACCTATTCTGTTCCATTTGTTGTCTTAAGACAGTGATTCCCAAATTTTCTTTCTCTGGCCTTCATTTTCAGAATGAAAATTTCTCATGCTTCACCAAATAAAAATAAAAAAAACAGAGAGAGGGTTAAAGGAACATAACCACGGATTCGAAGTCCAAACATTATTTGCAGACCCTAGTTACTATATTCATAATCATACTTATTATAAAACCCAGGTTGTGTGTGTGTGTGTGTGTGTGTGTAACGTTTATATATTGGATCGGATTTCCCACATTTTTCAACCGATTTCAACAGAACTTCACAGGACTACATAAAATTAACTTGCGGTGGTTCTGACAGTGCCAAAAATTGGAAAAACACAATTGTTTTTGCAAAAATCAATTTGAAAACACGATTAAGATGCATCGCTGTTTTGAGAATGAAAGGGGGACAACTCATATCGAGTTATACTTATTATAAAACCCAGGTTGTTTCTGTGTGTGTGTGTGTGTGTGTGTGTGTGTGTGTGTGTGTGTGTGTTCATTTATATATGGGATCAGTTTCCTACATTTTCAACTTTTTCAACAAAACTTCACTTTTTTTTTGGCAGGTATTGTTTCTTATTGTCTTGCACACTTTTTTTCTTTGTTTTTACATTCAGAATGCTTTAAAAATTCCATTTACAAGACATTTGTTTATAATAAAGTTGAAAAATTCTATTCAATCGGTAGACTCATAACGATTGAAAACAATGTTTTTGTTTGAGTTTGGGTTTGACCAATTCGTAAAAAAAAAACAAAACAAAAAAAACTAATTAAGACATGCATGTCCGTCAACCTTAAACAATAATCGTTGTCAATTTTATTTTTCAGTCTTTATGATGGTCGATACTTGATCTATCTTTTACTGTTACATCCCCAGGCAACGCTGGGCTCTACTGCTAGTATTTGATAAAATGTAAAAATATCACAATGATAAAATTGGTCATCAATTATTTATAACTGTTTATACTATGACTTATGCATGCAATTACAAGTAATCTATAATAATATTTTAAATTTTGAAATCATATTTATTTTTGGCATATGAATTTTTTCAAACTGTTTCTAAATATTTGGTTCTCTTTCAATCATTCTACATCACCTGGTAGCCTCTTCTACCGCACCTATGAGGCATGCCACGCCATTTGAGAATGACTGTTAAGGTGTTAGTATATCATTGATATCAATTATGTGCCATACGTGATACACACTTAGGCGATCATCTATCTTTCGATACATGACTGACAAGGCAGATTTTTCCCACAGTAGGTTGCCATTTGTTTCTATGGTAGACCAGTTGCCATCCAAGGCTATAGAACCCAGTCTGTTCTTCTACTTACCCATGGCTGGTGAGAGAAGAAGAGGATCATACCTTTCCCAAGAGTATTAGCACATAAGTGATGCTAATGGATGCTAATGCTGGTATTCGATCTCAGCTCTCTGATTCCTCATTCCAAGCCGCTATCCATTACTCCACCATGCCTCCTGGATATACTAATACCTATAATAGACTAAATGGAAATATTCTTTCTATCCAAGCACCCCATTGATATAAAGTTTTAAATTTTACACATTCTGGTAGTTAGGCATTTTCTCTTAGTTGTTATTTAACTTAAAACAACTTGCAAAAGTTTATATTTTTAACCAATGAGAAATTTGTTCACACCTTATGAGATGATAAATCAGTTGCTGAGAGCTTATAGTTGAGACATTAAATTCTAAACATGGGGTTTTATAGCTCTGTAAATTCTGTTTAATGTAGCAGTGTGGCATTGGTCCACTAAACAAAAATATTCGTATTGAAAATAAAATTTAAAATCGATAAAGCAAAGGTTTCATGTCAATATTTGAATCGAATAAACATTTTGCAGGAAATATTATGTTGTTTTGAAAATAATGTCCGATTTTAGAATCAATTTTTATATTCCTGAATTAATGTATTTGAACAATGTTTAAATCAGTCAAAATAAGAATACTGAACATCTATACAATTGTGCCATCAAGTTACAAGGTTATTTATGATAAACCTCTAAAGGTTTGGAGGTCAAGAAACCTTTGAATGCAGCAACGAATTTGTCAAGATGTTTGAAAAAAGTGGTAGTCAGTCAGCGAGAGATTATGGGAATATGGTAGATGTGGCACAAATATTTAACAGTACATAAGGGAAATTTCTGCAGATATTTTATTGTCATAGAACAATGAGCTTACATGATCATTAATTTAAAAATTAAGATTCATCAGAATATTCAAATAGAAAAGCTGGGAAATTTCCACAAGTTTTTCTAGTAATTATTATTATTATTGTTGTTGTTGCTGTTGTTGATATCTTTTTAATGATATGTAAATGACTGCATCTTTTTTACAACAGGATGTCTTTTGGCTTAAAAATTATCAAGATACAAAAAATGGTAGTTAGTCGGTAAGAGATTATGGGAATATGATAGATTATAGGAATAGAATAGACTATAGAAATATAGATTATGGGAATATGATAGATTATTTGAATATGATAGACTATGGTAATATAGATTATGGAAATATGATAGATTATAAGAATATGATAAATTATAAGAATATGATAGATTATGGGAATATGATAGATCATGGGAATATGATAGATTATAGGAATATAGATTATAAGAATATGTTAGATTATGGGAATGATAGATTATGAGAATATGATAGATTATGATAGTATGATAGATTATAAGAATATGATAGATTTGGGGAATATGATAGATTATGAGAATATAGATTATGGGAATATGATAGATAATGGGAATATGATAGATTATAAGAATATGATAGATTATGAGAATATGATAGATTATAGGAATATAGATTACAAGAATATGTTAGATTATGGATATTATAGATTGTGAGAATATGATAGATTATGAGAGTATGATAGATTATAAGAATATGATAGATTTTGGGAATATGATAGATTATGAGAATATAGATTATGGGAATATGATAGATTATGAGAATATGATAGATTATAGGAATATAGATTACAAGAATATGTTAGATTATGGGAATATGATAGATTATGAGAATATGATAGATTATGGTATGATAGATTATAAGAATATGATAGATTTTGGGAATATGATAGATTATGAGAATATAGATTATGGGAATATGATATGAATGGGAATATGATAGATTATAAGAATATGATAGATTATGAAATATGATAGATTATAGGAATATAGATTACAAGAATATGTTAGATTATGGAATATGATGATTATGAGAATATGATATTATGAGAATGATAGATTATAAGAATATGATAGATTTAAGGAATATGATAGATTATGAGAATATAGATTATGGGAATATGATAGATAATGGGAATATGATAGATTATAAGAATATGATAGATTATGAGAATATGATAGATTATAGGAATATAGATTACAAGAATATGTTAGATTATGGGAATATGATAGATTATGAGAATATGATAGATTATGAGAGTATGATAGATTATAAGAATATGATAGATTTTGGGAATATGATAGATTATGAGAATATAGATTATGGGAATATGATAGATAATGGGAATATGATAGATTATAAGAATATGATAGATTATGAGAATATGATAGATTATAGGAATATAGATTACAAGAATATGTTAGATTATGGGAATATGATAGATTATGAGAATATGATATTATGAGAGTATGATAGATTATAAGAATATGATAGATTTAAGGAATATGATAAATTATGAGAATATAGATTATGGGAATATGATAGATAATGGGAATATGATAGATTGTAAGAATATGATAGATTATGAGAATATGATAGATTATAGGAATATAGATTACAAGAATATGTTAGATTATGGGAATATGATAGATTATGAAAATATGATAGATTATGGGAACATGATAGATTATGAGAATATGATAGATTATAAGACTATGATAGATTATGAGAATATAATAGATTATGGGAATATAGGTTATGGGAATATGATAGATGTTCAAAGTCACATTTCCTCAATTATCTTCATTACCATCCTATTATCATGTGGCCGATCATTGAAGCAGAATTGGACTGTGACAACCAGTGCATGTCATATTTTGCTTAACTGAATTGTGCATTTCATTCAGTGGCTGGCAGTAAACTTTGGCAGTGATGCTCTGGTTAGATACCAAAATGTGGTAATGGGTAATGCCAAAGGTGGGTCACCAGTCAATCACCATAATCTTGTGATGGCGCAGTTTTGTCTATGATAACCGACCAGTTCTTTGTCATGATCAAGCCATTAAGCTGCTCATTTACAATTATTCCCATCACAAGTCACTATCAAAATGGATCATTCAAATTTCGCAGATACATAATCAAGCACACCAGAAAATGTAAAACTCTTTGAATTTCACTGAGTTCCTGTGGAACCCATTGATCAAGTTTCTTCACCTTACCAATTTTCTTGAGATGGTCGGATATTGTTTGAAATACTGACACCCATTATCTGAGACATTTATCTGACATTTTCATGTTGAGTTTGTTCAACTAGTGTTTTCAGATGTTAATTGTCAATTGCAGATGGATGTCCTCTACCATCATGACATTCAAACATTGTATCCTCATTGCTTAACTTCAGGAACCAGCAATCATAATGTCTGATTACAAGGGGATCCTTCACCTCGTACCT
>CAHIKZ030004693.1:2860000-2865000 GCA_903632075.3 Acanthosepion pharaonis | reverse complement strand
TTGGATAATGATGGTGGCCATACAAAATATTGACAGTTGACATGTTGTATGTTAATATTGACAACTTTTTCTAAGGGGTGTACTCACTTTTGTTACCAGGGATTTAGCTTTTAATGGCTATATTTTGAGTTAATTTGAGGGAAAAATAAATTAACTCTGTTATATATGCTGTAGACAGGCTACTTTTCATTGTGTCAAAGTGTCATTTTGTCAGTGCTGTCCCATGAAGAGATATACTTAAATATTTGAAGAAATGTGAGGGGTGTACTCACTTTTGTGATACACTGCATTTGTTCCATCTCAGGTCAGTAGTCAACGTGAGACCGAGCAGATGCAGGGAGTTGCTCTCAAGAAGTTAACTATCAGACATTCTAATGGGGTGCAGGGAAGGATCTCTATGGTGATTAATAGAGAGTAGTTTAGTTTTTGAGGCGTTAAATTTGACCAATCAATATATTTGGGCGGCAACCTTTCTTTTACACATCTTTCATTAAATATGATGAAAAAAGAGAAGTTTATTAATTTTTTATTTAATTTTTCCAGTGTTCTTATATTTTTCTGTTTGGTGGGAGTAATCGATTACAAAAACTTCATATCATCCATTGTTCTAAGCACTTTCAGCCACATCCTTGGCCATTTTTAAGGGGTTTTTGTTTTTGGTGTGTTTGTTTCTTTTCATATTTTGACTGTGTGACATGTATTATCTGTAAGAGTGTTAATTCTGAACCATCATTTGTTGGGTATGGCTAGAATTCGAATGGGTGACTGTCTATTTTTAAAAAAATCCCCCATTTTTAAATAAGGTGAGGTTGATGGTGAGGGAGATGTCTCGCATGTAACTTATCTGAACAGAGTGCAATAAAAAAATCATCTATCAACCCACAATCTTCAAGAACCCTTAAGAAAAATACTGAGTGAAAACACAAGCATTCTATGTAAATTAAATTACTGAAAACATCTCATGTATATCAAACACCTCTCCTTCAGAATGCTAGAAAAACTAAATAATAAGTTAATAAAATTATCCTTGTCTGTCATATTTAATGAAATATATATATATATATATATATATATATATATATATATATATATATATATATATATATATATATATGTAATAAGCATGTGGCTGAGTGAATAGAAATGTCACATTTTGACCATAAGACCTGGGTTCAAATCTCACTATGGTCGATTTGTTATTGGTCTGGAGGAATCGATCTCAGCATGGGGCATCTTTGGAAAGTTTCTAAAAACAATACCACAGGTTGATCCAACAAAGTCACAAGTCATTGTGACTGAGGATTTGGACGTGTTGGCCTTGTTCAGACTCCTGATCACATCATGGGCTTTGTCTGTGTTGAACAAATAAAAAAAACTGAGCCAGCATCTGCAACTGGGATTTGCTAGTCACCCCAGTAGACAGCAGCCTTGGATACAAGTGGCCATCCATCATATATATATTCCAATGTAATAAATTATGACCATGGAGTACTAGTGTTTAAGCCTTTTTATTATATATATATATATATATATATATATATATATATATATATATATATATATATATGTATTGAAGTTAATTTTAATATCCTTGCTTTGTTTTCATCTGCTTCCTTACCCAACAATCTTGACCTGTCCCTGAAGATCAAAATGTGTTTCTATGGTTTTATCAAGACAAAATCAGTAGCAGCATTTTTCATAGAAATTGAGAAAATATGATTCAGTACACAGTAAGTTAATCTCCAATATTGAAAGATTCAATCTATTTTTTATGTTTACAATGTAGTGAAAAGGAAAATTATATATTTGTAGCTATTGGCAACACAGAGGATTCTCATGTTGAACTCTAATGCCAAAAATCGAAATAACACGACTTTTCTCATCTCTGATTACTTTCAAATGATCAAAATATTCTTTTAGTCTTGGAGGCAGTTTTTCTGAAAAAGAAATTTTTTTATAGATTGGTATCGAGAGCAAACAATAAATGGAAAAGCTTGTTCAAGTTGAACAAATGTAAAAATTCCAATGATTTCTTGAGTCCACAAAATCTAAGTTAGACGACTTAGAACTAATTGTATACAAACTTAGTAGATGTAATAAAGTTGTATTTGTCTTATTCAAAATATGAACTACTGGTGAGTTTCGGTGTTGATAGAATCTATTATATTCACTTGGTAATCTTGGATTAACATTGTTTAATGTCGGGGAAGGGATGACTCAAGGGACATTTTTTTTAATGAAGAATGATATGATATCAAGAAAAAAAAAATGACGGCTTATCAAAGTAAAAAGATCTGACTTAATTATCAGCACAAAGTATAATGTTTTCTTCTTTTCTCTTTCCAAATTTTAAAGACGAAAACTTGAGACTTACTTCCCAGTCACACTTCGTTGACTGTGAAGATGATGGTTAGTAAACCTGTAGGATGAAAAATGAAATTTATGAAAGGGCGGAAGAACACTTGATGAGTCAACATTCAGCTAAACTGGAGTTGGTGACTCCATAAATATACATTGGAAAAGGCAAAAGAGAACCCACTACACTATTGACCCTAATAGTAATCATAGCAATAAACAGTATAATTACTAGGGATAATGGCATGAAGGGGTCAAGTCAATTGGGGATAACTTCTAGGGAGGATATGATTGACAGGTGACAATTGACCATCATCCAGCAACTGTTTACAAAAAAAATATATCACTTATTATTTGAACTAAGAATTTTTCAAAAAGCATATATATATATATATATATATATATATATATATATATAATAAATAATAAACACTGTGCCTAAAAATGAAACAGACTGTCACCACTCGGTGTTGACTTAAGTGTCCACTTTTATATTTTTATTTACATATGCTCTATCCATGATATTGAGCACTTTAATTCATAAAAACCACATACCTTAAAACTATATTTTATCATATATATATATATATATATATATATATATATATATATATATATATATATATAATTAGAAAAAGAGTCCCACATATACTTCATATATTTTTATAAAGTAGAGTAGATAAGTTAATTGATAAAACAAAGTCAAACGAAAAGGTACCAATGAAATCAGTATGAAAAATATTTATTAATATTTTCATACTTCATTTTTATCACCTGGTTAATAAATTAATAGATGTTTTTTGTACTGATTTTATCAGTATCTTTTCATTTGACTTTGTTTTATTGACCAACTTATCTACTCTACTTGGCAGAGAATGTGTGTTCAAAAGTCATTATCTGTGAATAAATTATTTTGTTTTTAGTAAAATCCAGGTAGCATCAAGATTTTACTAAAAACAGAATAATTTCCATGCCTGAGGATGACTGAATGTACAGTTGAAAGTACTAACAGATTAAAAAAAAGACCTTATACAACTTGTAGTTATTAAAAACAAGGATCATCACATTCATTGATTGGTTTGTAGGTTAATGCAACTTTAAAATTTTGTTTGCAAAGAGATTTCGCCATTTTATATCATTAACTTCACTTATACACTTTTTGTATGAATGATTCACTGTAAAATAAATTGAACTGCACCACATATTTGATATATATATATATATATATATATATATATATATATATATGAATGAGGTATATTTATACAGCAAGTATTTGTCCAAACATATTTGATTAAAAAGGACCACTATTCATATTGTGTTATTGTTTTGGCCACCTCAGTCACTTTTAAGAACCAATCTGGTGTCTGTGTGGTAGTTAGCATTCCTTTTTCATCCAGATATTCTCTTGGAATTCCAGAGCTGAGAATTGCAAGAAAAGAAACAATTAGAATATAACTTACGGCTAGCTCTGACTATTTCAGCAGTAAAATAACAAGACCTAGTAACCAATCTAGTAGTACGCTTAAATTCACATGGCTGAGGTTCCAAGGAGTTGAGCTAATTAGAATAATTGCTGTGAAAATATTTATAGAAAATTTGTGAATCCATGACACAGTGGTATGAAAGTGACTGAAATCGAGATGCCAGGTCAGGACGATTAACATTAAAGACCATTCTTTGGATTTTGTCATGAATCTTGAGATATCTAGCAGGAGAACCTGACCAGATATGGCAGCAATATTCAATGTCTGAACAAATGGTAGAAATCATGATACTAAATTTAGATAAAGAAAAAATTGTGCATAAAGTTTCAGATAAGATGTCTATTTTGCTGGATGTTCTGAAAGAAATATTGCAGCAATGCCTGCCTGTCTTTACCAAAGTAAACATTAAACGCTCCAAGCAAAACACCTAATAAACCACAAGACTTTTTTTTGAAAAACATTATTTCATGTCATAAAAAAAAAAAAGACTGATTTTAAGATGGATGAATAAAGAGATTTCTCAAAACTGGTTTTTATATTTTAACTTTGGCAAGAGATGAAAGAAATGTAAATGTTGCTAAAGAATCATTTATATTTTACTTCACAATTCAAAAGAGGAAAGTTAATAATGTTTGTAAATATATTTCTGACACAGTGACAGATATATTGTTCACTATGAATAAAGTTTCATTGATCAGTGAGGCAGAATTTGCAAAATAGAAGAATCAATTTCATATGAGAAAAAAATTTAAAAAATAAAAAAATAAAAATAAAGAAACTGATAGATGATACTCCTGACCGAAAAATTGGTAGACACATAGAGTTCTGGAAAGTTCTCAAAACAAATAACTTCTATGAATAAGTATAACGTGGATGACGAAAAAAGTTCTCAGGGCAAAACATTTTCTAAAATCTGACCAAATGCCCAAACCTCAAAATTCGGAGGGGGATCCCATATTGGAAGAGCTGAGATCTTTAAGAGTACATATATACACATGCACACACACACACACACACACACACACAGACACACACACACACACACACACACAGACAGACAGAGGAACAAACACACATGCACACACACATGAACAAACATGCATATATTCTACAAAATTTCTTGAACATAAATTGTCACTATAAAAATAATGTATATAC
>CAHIKZ030004693.1:2777500-2855000 GCA_903632075.3 Acanthosepion pharaonis | reverse complement strand
ATGATCTTGGAGGAGATCGAAAGTACTTGGGTAGGACCAAATTACGACACATTCCTCTTTGAATTTCATTTTAATATTAAGAAATTGATTAGAAAATTGGAAAGGATTATTATAAAAATAAATAGACATAATATGTCTACATTATTCAATGAAACATGTTTGAATGAAGATATACTGCCTAAATCTATATATATAAAGTTGTAGCCTCTGTCTGTCTGTTTGTTATCAAACTCCTAGGGTTTTAGAGATAGACCCCCATAGCTATATATATTTTGAAACTACATTATCCAGGGTACTTAGATAAGTATATTTCATTTTCATCAAAGAGAGTCCCCAGAGGGCACACCCCACCTACTGAAGATTTTTTCCCTTTCATATAAATTAAATTTAAATTTGAACAAGGGAATGACTCTTACATACTTGGCTAAGTATATTTCATTTTGATTAAAAGGGGTCTCCTGGGGGCACCCCCATTGAATTTTTTTCCTTTGATTTAAATTAAATTTAAATTTGAACAAGGGAATGACTCATATCCAAAATACAGTAGGAGAAAGCCAAAAGATGTAGGTCACACCTGCAAGGTCAAAATGAAACAATTTGAATGTCAAGTTGAGCAAGAAATCACCACTCAGTGGGTAGTGCCTTACAATACATATTTGTTGCTACAATTCAACTGTCATACCAGTGCTGAAATCTGCTCATCAATTCATTCAGTCAAGTATTACATCAAATACATATCAAAGTTATAAGATCAAGCTGTTTTTTTGCACAAACCTCCCACTGAAAATTGTTTTCTCTTTGATTTCAATTAAATTTAAATTTGAACAAGGGAATGACTCCTATCCAAAATATAGAAGGAGAAAGCCAGAAGACGGAGGTCACATTAGCAAGATCAATGAGTAATAATGAAATGCATCATTTTTCTCCACTGATTATAACAATGATTTAAAATCAATCATCATTTTTTTATAATAAAAAAATGTGTAACATGCAGCAAGGTGCAAGTAATTCAGCTAGTACATGCATACACACACACACACACACATACACACACACATATATATATATATATATATATATATATATATATACTAAAATATGATTGAAAGAAATATTAAATAAACCCTCTCTAAACCTGACCATGTCTCTGAAACCATCCCTCATTACCCCCTCTGTTAAATTACAAAACTTACACTATCCATCAAAAGTATGAATTTTCAATTCATTTCATTTTGTTTCATCTTTTGGAAGTGCTATCTGATGATCCAAAGTCCTTTAAAAGGGCCCTGGTGAAATAAATTATTATAATGGAACCTTAAAGCGGTCTGTTTTTCTTTAATATATATATATATATATATATATATATGTATGTATATAAATAAAAAGAAAGAACAGTAAGATATATAATCCGGTGTTCTTATAGATATTTATATTTTTTTAAAAATAGTGCTCAATGTAAATTTATTTATTATATATATATATATATATATATATATATATATATATATATATATATATATATATATAATTCATCACCAAAGATGCTGGAAAAAATTCTATCTATCTGTTCCTATAATTGATATGTAAATGTACATGATTTCTATGCAAATATTTTTTAACGTGTAACACATGTTCTAGGCGAATATTCTTATTAAAAAATGCTGTATCAGGTTAGAGTGTTAAGCACATTACTTTGTTATTATTTATCAAACTTAGCTTTGGCACAATACTACAAGGGTGTGGCACCCTTTGAGAATCAAATTCACTGTTATGTAGTAATGATCAACCAGACAAATCTCACTAACCCTTACGCAACACCAAGATGCCTTTAAAATGGTAAACTTAATTTATTTTTACCACATACTCACAAATATGGACACCTGGTGAGAACCGAACTCACTAATCAATAATAATTTTCAAAATTATTTTCCAACCTACAAACCACCTCCCACAGATAAAATTGATAAAATTACAAGCCTTGGAAAATGTTCTGGAAAACAAAATTCCTTAGTTGCAACTGTTCAGATCTTTGCAACTAAAACCCACTATGTCATAAACATAAGAATGAATTGTCTGAATTTGGTATCCCATTGCTCAGAAGGAAGTTCCACTCGGACAACTTCTTCCCAAGAGGCACTACTTTGTAGAATCGACTCCCAAGAGGATGCTTCCTCTATTACTGTAATCTTAACATCTTCATATCAAACTGATTTCATTTAACCACCATAGAGAACCTTTTCTGACTGCCATCAGCATGGCTGAGGCTAGACTTCTGCACCTTCTTGGCCTCACGTTTTCAACTGACTTGAAGTGGAGCAACATGAAACCAATATCTGCGTCTACTGTAAAGAAAGATGGGTCACTGTGTCATGGCAGAATATCTTTCTCATCAGGATCTATTTTGCACCTTTGCAAATCTAACGTTAACATATCTGGTCAGGTGCTCCTACTATTCATTTCAAGGTTCTTGACAAAATCAAAAGAAGGATCTGCAATGTAAGCAATCCTGACCTGGCATCTCAGCTTCAGTCACTTACTCACCAATATGGGGTGGATTCACTCTGTCTTTTCTACAGATATTTCATTGGCAACGGCTCTGACGTGCTTTTCTCCCTGGTACACTGACTACATGAATTTAAATATACTACTAGATTGGCATCTAGGTCCCACCCTGTTTCCTATTGAAATAGCTAACCGTAACTATTACTTCTACTCCAACAGATTTTTTTCTCTATCTTCTTGAACCCTATTCAACTTTTGTCCGTTCCTCAATTCTCCCTATACTCAGTTTTTTCTTTCACTTTCACTTTCACTTTCACTCCCTGAAACTCTCTGCATTCTAGTGATATTTCCGCCTTCCTTGCGATAAAATGATTACAAAAACGGGGGTCAACTGTTACATATCATACATAGCCTTATAATTCACACTTCCTCCTTTTCACTTTTGTGCCCATGAACTCATTCAGTAACCCTCTTCAGTGGATCTATAGGGCGTTGTATTAGGTGAACATTCAGTAAAAATCAAAAACAAAAAAAAAAAAACGGCTTGTTAGCCATCACCTCATGCTAAAGAGTGCAAATATATGTCAGTTTAGACAAAAGATATAACTTTCTTTCAGTCATCCCCCTCTCTTTCAATGTACCATGTCCCTTCAGGATGTAGGCAATCCCAATTTCCAGTCTTTCTGTGCTGGAGAATTACCTCGGATGTCCAAGAGTAATATAGCCTAAATGTGCATATAGGATGGGCAAATTACTAGCGAGGCAAATTGGTGCTGGAATGATGAGGTGCATGCATCATTGAGTCAGATCGAGGCTGGCAGTGTTCCCAATATGTAAATCCTCTGGCTTGGCAAGAATATATAAAAAAAAAAGGCAAGTGTTTATTGAGACGTTAGAAGCCTTTTTGCGTTCAACGTGAGTCACGTTGGTGCGTACTGAACCAGAATCAGTTGCGAGTGTTTCCAGTGTCTGTGCTGAAGAATCACAGGTTTCCTGCTATACATTTATAGCCTCACAGACACAATATCACAAATCTATCACTACTCTATCAGTCTATCACTACTCTATCAGTCTATCAGACTATAACTACTCTATCAGTCTATCACTACTCTATCAGTCTGTTAGTCTATCACTACTATATCAGTCTATTAGTCTATCACTACTCTATCAGGCTATCACTACTCTATCAGTCTACCAAACTATAATTACTCTATTAGTCTATCACTACTCTATCAGTCTATCAGACTATCACTACTATATCAGTCTGTCAGTCTATCAGTCTATTTCTACTCTATCAGTCTATCACTACTATATCAGTCTATCACTATCAGTCTATCAGTCTATTTCTACTCTATCAATCCGTCAGTCTATCACAGCTCTATCAGTCTATCAGTCTATTACTACTTTATCAGTCTATCAGTCTATTAATACTTTATCAGTCTGTCAGTCTATCAGTCTATCACTACTCTATCTGTCTATTACTACTCTATCAGTCTATCACTACCCTATCAGTCTATCAGTCTATCACTATCAGTCTATCAGTCTATTACTACTTTATCAGTCTGTCAGTCTGTTAGTCTACTACTCTATCTGTCTATTACTATTCTATCAGTCTATCACTACTCTATCAGTCTATCAGTCTATCACTATCAGTCTATCAGTCTATCACTATCAGTCTATCAGTCTATCACTACTCTATCAGTCTATCACTATCAGTCTATCACTACTCTATCAGTCTATCACTATCAGTCTATCAGTCTATCAGTCTATTACTACTCTATCAGTCTGTCAGTCTATCAGTCTATCACTACTCTATCTGTCTATTACTACTCTATCAGTTTATCACTACTCTATCAGTCTATCAGTCTATCAGTGTCAGTCTATTAGTCTATCACTACTCTATCACTATTTCCTTGGAAAATGTTCTGATGAGCTATATTCCTTTGTTCCACCAGTTCAAATCTTTACAGATAAGACCCACAATTTTATCACTTTCAGTAACGAAATGCTTTGTTCTAGCAACACGAATTAAGAGTAGATTTCCTGAATATTAAATAAAAGATATAGGTGTTATAAATAAAGATAGATTTTTCTCCAAAATAGAATAATAATCCAGACCTGTCTATTTGAAACTCTTTTGAGTTGTTTTTCGGTTTGTACTGATCTATCATAACTACTTACAAATGTCAAAAAATTTTGTATTATTTGTGATCATCCATCAGCAAGAATACATTGCCTTTGCAGCAAGATGGAACTTGAAATGGCCAATTAATATGCAATGATTTATGAACATGGCAAAGATGAAGGCGCCTGCCTTCTAGCTTATTGTTGCTCGTCATCTTGGTATCAATTTCAGTTTATAAGTAGATAGTGAAAAAGTTGATGAAAAGAAAGATAACACGGTATTAACTGTAATATTTATGAGACAGTAGATAGTAGATTATTTCTCAGGCAGCGTAAAAGAGACGCTAACAATTTCTCTTCTAGTATGCATCAGTTCTTGGCACATTGGAATTTGGGTAACAGATAATTCCACAAAATTTCAGCTATTCTGACAGAAGAAATTACCTGGAATTAAAATCATAAAATAATACTTTGTATAATTATAATGCCTTCTTGATTTATCTTGACATATGTATATATTTATATGATCATCTTTATCTATCTATAGATAAATAGATATATGGTAAATATATGGAAAATTTAGAAAATGTTTTGTTTCATATGTTTATATAATCATATCTACCTTTTCATATGTGTGTGTGCATATATATATATATATATATATATGATAGAAACCTTAGCAGAATGCACTGGATGGCCGTTTGGTCCTATATTTGGGGTTCATCAGCAGTGCGCATCCACTACCGAGAATTGAAACCCTGACAGTTAGGTTGTCAAGCAAACATCATACCAACTGTTCCAATGGGCCTTGGTGACGAAGAGGTTGCAAATCAGACTCAACATAGCGTCGCTCACTCACATATTCCGTGGTCGAACTCTACTGAGTTCTCTCTAACCATAGGACTGTGCCCCCTGGAGCCACGACTACTCTCACCAAGCCGCTCACTCTAGAGTATTAGAAGCCGGTTCAAGTAATGATATACACAGATAGAAATTATTAGGAGTATTTGATAATTATATTTGATGAGTCCCAAATATAGGGCTAAAACAATTCCAGTGCTTTCTGCATTCTTTTGAGGTTTCTATCAGACTCATGATGTCTATGAAGATATTAATTAAAATATAATTATCAAATCCTCCTAATAATTTATATATATATATATATATATATATATACTTTTAAATAAATTTCTTGTTGTACAAAACTTTATAATAGCAAAGAACAAACGTAATTTCTTATTTAAATTTAAATTTGTTTACAGAGAGAAGGCTTGCGGGATCTGATATATAAGGATTCTAGGACCTTGAGATGATACAATGAGTGTGACAGAGACAAAATAAAGAAATGGTCCACACTTGTAAACAGAGGGATTGCTTGCTGGGTCTGAATATTATTGGTCTCTAGTTTTGCTTGAATATTTTTTTTCCTTCTCTCACATTAGTTATCCTATAAAACTTGATAAGCTGCAACAAAACTGGTTGTTTTTATTTATTAAGTTTACACCAATATGCCTTGTAATTTAAATTTAATTACACTTGTTCCTTGCTATATATATATATATATATTAAGACTTTTTTCATGTTTATACGTTCTTTTTATAGATACAAATATTTTAGTAAATGCTCTGTTTATAATAAACATTATTAATGACCTTTACTGGCCTGAATGTCCAAGAATTTTTTATAGAAAATATGTGTCCTCTGACATATAAAAACATAGAAAAAAAATGTCTTAAAATAAATGTCAGACTTTTTCCATATCATAATATGTGATATATATATATATATATATATATATATATATATATATATAAATATATAACGTATGAACATAAAAAAAAGAACGACTTAAAAAATATATATATATATATATATATATATATATATATATATATATATAATAAAGACAAATTTGCAAATTTGTCATGATAAAACCCCTCAGAGGAGAAAAATACTCTGGCTAAGAATAGTTTTTTGTCTTGTATTTTTATTGATTTTATTCCTTTAAAAATATATTCTATCTGAAAAATAATTTACACACACAAACATACACATATATATAAATGGCAGTTTTCAAGTTGTGCCTGATTATTGTCACCTGCATGAGTTGTACCAAATACATATTTATTATTAACATAAATTTTTACTCTGTTATTTTACATCAGTTACGGGTTTTATAACTATTGACACTCAGTGTGACTTATTATATATATGAGAGAGAATGTAAGAGAGAGAGAGAGAGAGAGAAAGAGAGAGAGAAAGAGAGAGAGAGAGATACAGTAAATATATAAGACAATTTACATAACTTTTAGTTCATATGTTTATATAATCATCTCTATAAAAATAACAAAAACGTGAAAATTGAAAGACACTTGCTGGTACCTCATGACATGTTGACCGAACAATTACACAAAAGTTTGTCTCTGAAACTCTGGAGTAGAAGTGCTGAATATAACATCAATCAACTAAGTGCCAAATATTATATTTGTATTAATTCAATATCTATCTATCTATCTATCTATCTATTATATATATATATATATATATATATATATATATATATATATAGATAGATAGATAGATAGATAGATAGATAGATAGATTGTGTGCATTTAGGCAGCATTTTTTCATTCATAGATGTTTCATTAAATAATATAGACAAGTGTCTATTTATTTTATGTAAGTTCTTTTCATAATGTCTGATAGATAGATAGATAGATATAGATATATGCCAGTTTGGAAAAATTCTACATTGGCATATATTGCAGATGGAATGTATTCATCAGAAAAAGAAAAAATATGATACGGAATAAAATTTTTTCAAGCTTTTTCACAGATTCTCATCCAATATGTATATATATATATATATATATATATATATATATATATATGAATAAATTGAAATAAATATATATGTATATATATGAATAAATTGAAATAAATATATATGTAGATATATATATGTATATATATAGAATAAAATGAAACCAATGGGAGGGAGTCCATAATATATATATATATATATATATATATATATATATATATATATATATTAAAGGAAAACAGACCACTTTAAGGTACCATTATAATAATTTATTTCACCAGTGTCCTTTTATAGGTGGCTGGATCATCAGATATCACTTCCAAAAATTAAATGAAATGAAACGCTACTTTAAAGTGATCTGTTTTTCTTTAAAATATTAGCTCTGGATTTACATTGAACTCTCAGGATTTCATACTCCTTGGGATTACCCATATGGATTACCAAGTTCTTCATAACTTAAATATATATATATATATATATATATATATATATATATATCTTGAATCCTTTTTATCTTTTACTCTTTCCTCATCTCCTCCCCATACCAAACCGTTTCTCTCTCTTTCACTCTCTGTAACCACCTGCATATTAGTGAAATTCTCACCTTGCTTGGGGGTGAAATGATTAAAAAAAATGATATAGATATATAGAGGAAAAGATTACATAATTTTTTATATATCAAAGGCAATTTTATGAAAACCTGTGACAAAGTGGAAAAATATTTTTTGTGAAGTGCTTTGTCCTTTGATATTTGTTATGGTCCAGGTTAGGACCAAGGAAGATCACGAACACAAGAGTAGAAATAACGAAGGTATATTACACAAAATAATAATACAAGATGTGGAAGGTGTTAGTATGACTGTCAGTCTGGTTTGGAGTGAACTACTATCGGCTCTCTTTTGAGAGGTGTAGTATACATAGTGTTAGGAAGAGTTCATTCTGTAGTTATAGGTAAGGACCCATGACAATATTTACATTGATGTAATTATATATGCACATGAAGGAGAGGGGTATGCTTTTAAAATTTAAAATCGTTTTTTTAAATATCTTTTAATAGAGAATTTTATTTATTGTTTTTTTTTTCTTTTTGTTTATGTTTTTATCAGTTTTATTTTTAAATATCCCACATTGCGATAGCAGAGGATCTGACTAGAAGAGTGAAGTGTTGTAAAGTCCCTTGACAAATTTACTGTGGATAATCTCATAATTAAAACACTTTCAAACTCTCTATGGTGAGCAACTAATGCATTTAGTGCAACATTTTGTAAAAAATCTCTTTTGAGTTTATATAATATTTTATTTAAATTTTTTGAGATTTCTCCTATGTATTCTATGTGGCAATAAGTCTAAGTCCATCCTTCAAATTTATTAACCATTTGCCCTTGAATGGAATACTGCTGCCATATATGGTCTGGAACCCCCACTGTTCATCTTAAGGTCCTCAACAAAATCCAGAGTTAGATATCAATGTGATTGGCCCTGATCTGGCATCTTGTTTACAGTCACTCCCTCATAGGCATGCTATCGCCTTCCTCTGTTTTTCCTACAAATACTTTCACGGTAACTACTCTGATGAGTTACATTTACTGGTTTCCCAAACTGCATGATTTTAAACATGCTACTAGGTTGGCATCTCAGTCCCACCCTTTCACTGTTGAAATGGTTAAATGTAGCCATCTCTTCTACTCCAATAGCTTCATGTCTTGCACTTCCAATTTGTGGAACTCCCTTTCTCTTACTTGCTTCCCTGATAGCTATAATCTCCAGATATTCAAATGCAATGTCAATCAACATCTCTAGATGCCTTGATCTATTCCCCATCATTCTCTTTATCCTTTCTTCTATCACGACTCTTTACTCTTGCTCCCACTCTCTCTAACCCCTTGCATGTTAGTGGCACTCCCACCTTGCTTGCGGTGAAATGCTTTTATATATATATATATATATATATATATATATATATATATGATGAGATAAAGTGGAAAATTTTTAAACAAAGAAGCATTTTGCTGGAGAAAAGCTTACATTATCTTTGGCATTATCAATTCCACAAAAAGATGAAAGGCAAAACTATCTGTTAGGAGAGTGTCTTGGAAATTCTGAGGACAAGTTGGTCATTATAATTCACATTAATTGCTCTAGCTTATCACATTCTGACATGGCACTTGGAGAGAGTCTATATGTCTCTATATCAGAGCCACTTACTATTGTAGGATTTTAATTCAAGGACATTTTATTATTATTTGTATGCACATATATACCTACATACAGATACACACTTACACACATGTACATACATAGACACAATACATATATACATTCTTAGGTATGTGTGTCTACATATACATCCACCAGGAATATACAGGAGCCCATTTTTATTTTTCCATATACATTTATACATATACATGCCCATCGACATATACCTGTGCACAAACAACACAATTTTCCACTTTAATTTTCACTTTGTTTTGGATACTATTGTACAAACTACACACACACACATATATATATATATATATATATATATATATATATATATATATATATATATATATATATACATATATATATATATATATATATATATATATATATATATATATATATATATATATATATGTGTGTGAAGAAATATAGTTTGAAGGCAAGGATTATGACAACATTCACCAACTTAAACAAGGAGACCGTCCAGAGGAGTTGCAGGAGATTCCAAAGTAGTTTGGAGGCTGTGGTTGAAGCTAATGTTGATTTTATTAAATAATTTACACTTTATTATTTCAAGATATTTTTGTGTAATTTTGGTAAATATATCTGTTAAAATGAGATGTGAAAGTTATTTTCATTTTTACATAATTTACATGACAATTTATCCATAGCACCATATATATATATATATATATATATGTACCTACATGCATGTGTATATACACTAGTACTGCACAAGAGTGTCTCTGCAGACATGTCTATGAAAGAAATAGAAAGAAAGAAAAATGGAAGATATGTTTAAGTCAGGAACAGCACCAGTTCCTCAGCTTGCCAATTTCAAGATGTTTCTATTTATTTCTTCATCATCATTTTTCAATTTTCAATGGCAGGCAGCCATCACTTTAGTGGGTGTCCTTCTAATACACAGCAGTCGTATCGAAAATGATGTGCAAGGAAAGATATTCTTCTATAGAAAATTAATATAATAAGATGAAATACATTCTGAGATTTACTTTTACGCTTTCTTTCGGCTGTAATAGAGTTGTTCTGACCTCAAAGAAATTCGGATCAAAGCTCACACGAACAGAGATAGTCATGTTCGATTTCCATTACTAAATTTCTTATCAAGGCTGACAGTACAACAAAAGCAAAGGAGAGCTTTTTCTCTATTTAGGGAAACTTTCCAGTTATGCTAAATTGTTCGGAAATTTTAATTATAAAATTACAAAGTAATTATAAAATTTGTGCAGAAAGACTTAAAATCTATATACGTTAATTTTTGGTGAAATGAAAAAAATAGATTCAAATAAAAGTAGATGTAGTATTAGTATATATTCTGTTAATTAATTACTTTCAGACAAATAAAAAATTTCTTTTTAATTGAAAATTATTAATAATATACAGTATACCCACTGAGTAGATACCAACTTTATATAACATTAAAATAAAATTCTCGACATAAGGTTGCCTCTCTGTGTCTTTTCTATAAATATTTTCATGGTAATTGTGTAGATGAGCTCTTCGCTATAGTACATAGACTTTTTGAATATAAGCAAAGTACTCTACCAGTGTCAAAATTTCACTAATTCACAATCGAACTGGCTAACCATAAATTCTTTGTAACAATAAATTCTATACATTATTTACATTATTCGGACTATTGTCCTCATCTTTGTCGCCATATTTATCACAATGTTTCAGCCGTTGTACGCCTTTGTCCTTGAGGACACATGGCACAGTGGATAAAGGCATTGGTTAGATCCAGTGACAGGACCCAAAGAGTGTGAGTTCAATACCCGGTTAAGGCAGTGGAGAACTTTCAGAGGGAAATTAGCAGGAATTAACTGATAACTGACATCCATCAAACATGGCATGTGGAACTAGAACAGTCTACCCCAGTGAGCGAAATAAAGGGTTCAATTTGAAATTCCAACCACCTGAAGAAGGCCGGAGCATACAATGGCCAAAACGTTGTGATAAATATGGCGACAAAGATGAGGAAAATAGTCCGAATAATGTAAATAATATCCAACATTTGTTCGGATGCTTAAATCTCTACTTTGTATAGATGCCGTTGCTGACATCATAATTTTGAAAAGTGCCATTAATATATCCAACTTTTTTTTAATCATTCCCACCAAAGGAAGGTAATAAAGTCACTAAGATCCAAGGAATTACCAAAAAGAAAAGAAACTGAGAAAAAGGAAAGAACAGAAAGGAAGGTGAAAGAAGATGATGACTGATGTTGCATTTAAATTTTTGAAGATCATAGTTGACTATGAATACACTATAGGTAGTAACTACCTATAAGTATCTGTAAGTCAATGGACTACAGAGACTAGCTGGGATCTGTTGAGTATGACTTAGACTTACATGAGAACTACTGACCTTTCTATAGTAGCACTCACTACTGGATTGACCTTGCGATGACCTTGTGCATAACTGTTATCTTTATTCTTATTGTTTTTACAATAGACCTTTACTTATTTTATCCACTGTGTTTTTATATATCCCTATTATCATAGAATATAAGAACAGGAAAGCAAGACACTGGAAGAGTTCCACAAGTGAGAAGTGCAAGAGAAGAAACTTCTAGCATAGAACTTACGGTTCCATGAAGCAATTTCAACAGTAAAATGATGAGATCTAGCTTCTAATCTTTTTTTAACCATGTCACCTCAAGCAAGATAATAAAGCCACTAAGATGCAGAATGTTACTGAGTGCAAAAGAATCTAGTACTATGCATAAATTAAATTGTGGTACCAAAAAGCAAGGGCTCATCAGAAAAGTTCCCATGAAAATATTTATAGAAAAGGCACAAGGAAGCTATGTTATGATGACGGGAAAGTGGCTGGAGCCAAGATGCCAGGTCAGGACTGATAATATTGCGGATTCTTCCTTAAAATTTATCAAGAATCTCTAAATACATAGTAGAAGCACTGGACCAGATGTGACAGCAATATTCGATGTAGGGACAAATGGTAAACTTAAAAAGATGTTAAGAGACATTAAGGAGAGTAAATTGTCTGCTGCTACCAATTTTATATTTTTTTGTAAATGCCACTAGTATGCAGGGTGTTTACATGGAGCGAAAGTGAACCAGAAGACTGGACATAGAGAAGGGTTGAGGAAAGAATAAAAGATGAATCAGATTCAAGAAAACAGAAGATGGCGATTGATGTTGCATTTAAATTTTTGAAGATTGTAGTTATCAGGGAAGCAAGTAAATGGAAGAGGGTTCCACAGGTGGGACGTCCAAGAAAAGAAACTGTTGGAGTGGAAGTGGTGATTATATTTAACTATTTCAACAGTAAAAACGTGGGACCTAGATACCAATCTAGTAGCATGGTTAAATTCATATAGTCGGGGACCCATGGAAAAAAGCTCATCAGAGCAGTTGCCATGAAAATATTTGTAGAAAAGAGAGAGGGAAGCCACAACATGTTACATTAGTGATTAAGAGACTGAAGTCAAGTTGTCAAATCAGGATTGCTTATATTACAGATCATTTTGGGATTTTGACAAGAACCTAAAGATGAAATAGCGAGTGCACCAGACCAGATATCGCAGCAGTATTCAATGCACAGGTGATTGGTAGATGTGTAAATGTGCAACAAACAGAATTAACAAAGTTTGCAATAAACAATAACAAAAAAAAAAAGAAAAGAACAGGGCAGAAATAATACTAAGAAAACAATATATATATATATATATATATATATATATATATATATATATATATATATTAATATAAAATATACACATACATATGCAATCATATGTCTAAAATATATAAATATATATACATACATACATACATACATATATATATGTATAAAAAATAATTCCAAGAGGATAGAATCCAAGTAGAACTCAATGTCCAGGGCAGAGTAAGGATATAATCAAAGGCTTAAACACTAATATTCCATGGTAATATTAGTGTTTAATCCTTTTATATATATATATATATATATATATATATATATATATATATTAATGAATATACATATCCCACACCATTTGGATTACTCAGTTTCATGCCAAACCCAATCTTCAGGTGCTGAAAATATAGACTCAGCACCTGAAGATTGCATTTGGCATGAAACTCCAAGTAGTGCAAAAGGTTGATGGATATATATATATATATATATATATATATATATATATATATATATATATTACATTACAGATAATTTTTGGGAGTTTATCAAGAATCTCAAGATCTACAGTGGGATCACCAGATCAGATATGGCAGCAGTATTCAATGCATGGACTAATATTAGATTTGTAAATGTGTAAGATGGATTCTGATGACAAACATTTTCTGGCATGAAACAGTGACCCAAATTTCCTTGCGATAGATGCAACTATTGATTCAATGTAGTTGCTCCACTTCAAGGCAGTGGAAAACGTGAGTCCAAGAAGGCACAGTGTGGTGTTCTCCAGGAGTCTAGCATCATTCCACTTCATGTCAGTGGAAAACAATAGACTGAGAAAGCACAATGAGTTATTCTCCGGGAGGTTAGGATCAGCCATACAAAAATAGTTCCCAAAGACAATTAATATTTTTCTGATGCTGAAATCTCTTCTGTATATATTTTTTATTGCTTATATAGTATTTTGGCAGATATATCTTCAGGCTTCATCAGGAATAACCTTTGACTCAAAAAAACAAGAGGTAACAGAAATTTTTTAAAAAATGTACCTACTGGACTTGTCTGTTTCCACTTTACACCAAATTACACCAAGGAATAAGCTCACTGAGAAAAACTTTGTTAAATAATGAAAACTGGTACTGAATTCTATGTTAGTCCAATTCACGAGTGTGAATGACAGGCCAATATATATGCCAACTCTTTCATCTTCCTCACTTCCTATCAAAACTTCCTGCCAATTATCTGTACTTTATCCTGGAGGGGGACAGTATGTTCTTTTCTACCTCCAGTTTCTTCCACTTCACCTTTGGTTATGGCTTTCTTGTGTTCCTCAAGTTTGGCTTTAAGAGAACAGCTATTTCTATCTTTTATATACCTTACGACATCTGCAGGGTATATTGTAAATGCAATTTTTTGTCAAAATCTTCTCTCCTAAAGAAACACAAATGGATCAGCTGACATATTGTGCTAACAAAATTGAATGTATATAGAAGAGTATTTCAATGAGCAGACATTAGAATACTTACTTTGGGGAGTTGGTCAGGTTGAAAACTTTTCATCACCCCCACCCATATATATATATATATATATATATATTTGGAGATACTTGATCTTATTCTTGGATTTGATTTCTCTATGAGAGAATGTCAAAATTTGATAGTGTCAGTGTCCTTGTTCACAGCAGGGTCATATAATTTAAAGAATCTGTATTTCAGCATTAATATTTTTTTCAAACATGTTTGGTTTGATAATATCAACAATTCTGTCTATCAAATTTTTTACAATTTTTTTTTCAAATCTCTCTTATGAAATGGGTAAATTTACTAAAGTTCGTATTTATCTTTATTTTATATTATTTTTTCTGAGTACTTTCGAATGTTGCTACATTTATTTCCAAGGAATGCATTTTGTGTATGTTTATGTAACTACTTTTGGGTAATTCCACCATTCTTACATCTGCTGGAACCAATTTCAATTCACTCAAGATGACATCATTTAAATGGTCACTCTGGAATTTTTATGTGTATTTTTTTCTTTTTATATAAACACACTTCAATATATATTCCGGTTCAGAGAAAGATATCTTATTTAATGTTTGCTGCTTCCCTTGTATTACAACAGCCGCAACAAAGATTTGAGTCTTTCTTTGTATTGTGTCCTATTTATAATTGTGAAGTTATTTACTAAAATTTGTCTGATGTTAATATTATTTGTTATATGTTGAGCTATATGTGCATGGGTAGCACCAAATTTTGACAAATGACAAGTCAACCTATGAGAGATTCTAGTGCATGTGTGGCCAATGTAAGAATTTAATGTCATTTGTTGATTGTAAGTGTTGGAGATACAGTCTCGCAAATGACATAACAATTCATAAACCACATTATTTTTATGGTCAATTGTTTCCTTCCTTTTGGCTGGAACCTAAAGCGTGCATCACATCGTCTCCAGACCACAACTCAACAGGCATCGAGTAGAATCTGGTCAAGATCCAAAATAAATAAATTTAAATAAAACCATGCTAGCAACGCAATTTCAAGAGACTGACATGCATACAAAAAAACAATACCCTATCTGTTGGTGCCAGGGGTGGCAGTACCACTTTAACCACAGAAACTATGTTACGTCCCCTGGTTTTTACCTGATGAGGACATGTGCTTTCACACATTGTATACAGAGGATAGTGTAGATTTTTGATGTGACAAATTATTTCTAATAATTAGATTAGACATTTTGAATATATATATATTATATTATTATAATGGAACCTTAAAGCGGTTTGTTTTTCTTTAAAATATACATATATATATATATATATATATATTAAACAACTTAACTGTTTGTGAGTATAAAGGATCTGGATTAATATCTTAACAATCTTGTTTTTTCTTAGGTCTGTTTTGCAGTGTGTCATCTTTTATTGTCATTCTGGGAATAACTATTTTCCTGTCTACTGAAGCAGGACACTTCCGATATAACACTTTGCTCCCATTCTCCAATCTAAACCTGCTGGCAACAAATGTCTGCAGAGATGGTTTTTCAATCTCTCACAGCTCATATTCCACCAGATGCAAAGCAAGGAATTATGGTTTGGATGTTAGCACTGGTTTCTCATTTTATAAAAAAAAAAAAAGCACATTTTTTTCACTTTCTGTTGAAATGCAAAACCCATTTTTTTATCACCTTATAACATTGTGATGCAAAAATGAAAGTTTGGCATTACTGACTAAAAGACTTCTGCAAATGGCAGAACATGGCGTTCAGTTCTCAAGCAAAAAATCATGAGGAAACCAAATGCTCTCTTTTTAAGTTTTCCAAATTAAACACTGAAATATAAATAACACATTGCGAAACAGAAGAAATTTCATGCATTTTCTTACCATTCATAACTCAAAATTCATAACAGAGAAATATATAATTACTTTTTGAATGCGAGGTTTTGTAATGTAATGTTTTAGGAGGCACAGTGGAGTAATGGATAGCGACTCAGATTGAGGAATCAGAGAGCTGAGTTCGAATTCCAGTAGGATCTATTACATTCACTTATGTGCTTATACCCTTGGGAAAGGTATGAATCCTCTTCTTCTCCGCCCCCCAACTATGGGTAAAATAGCAGGACAGACTGGGTTCTTTAGCCTTGGATAGCAACTGGTCTAGGAGAAAATAACTCTGAATTCAAAGCTGTATGTTACCCAGGTGTAGCACATACTATACAGCTAAAGAAACGATTGCATTGGTTTGATGATTCCAACTATGGTCAGCTTGGATGGATGTGCTGGAACAGCTATGCAATCTTTACGATAGCTGGCATATAGATAAAATAGAATTGTAGAAGAGGTGATAAAATAATTCTAGACAGAGTTTCCTACCATCCAACTCATAATTCATAGTGGAGAAATACATAATTACTTTTCAAACAAGCTAATATTATGTAAGGTTCTATAATGTTGGCTTTGGAACAGTTCTGCAATCTTTACAAATTTGAGCAACAAGCCTGTATCATGATTTAAATGAAACTTGACAGAGCTGTGATTGAGAACCTTGACATGTTTTGTCAGGCTTTTGGTGAATACTGCTCAGGTTGAACACAGGACTTTGAGTTGAACATATTGTTCAAAGTCAAATGTTGATTCAAGATGGTGGGTGTTCAGGGTAACCAATCACTAGTAAAAAAGTAGAAAATATGGAAAAATAATGTGAACTCATCCACGAGAATCATTGGTAGGCACTCTGCAATATCCATGTCATCCACTTGACATTTCTATACAGATACTGTCATTGCACAAGAATGATTTGGATCAGCTATGGAGTTTGCCAGGAGATCCTAGTCCAAGAATCTTCTAATGCCATCTCAATACTACTTTAGAGTGTCCTTTCCAGGCCTTTGCTTCATTGAACAAACAAGATGGATGTTTTTTGCCCAGGAAATATGTCAGAAAGGACAACTAAAATAGAAAATTACTCTTTTTCATTTCTTTTCTTTTTTTTTACAGAAATAATCTTTAATATATTCTAATGCCTTGATTCTTCACAGAAGCTCACTTAATAAATATGTATGGTTAAACTATAGTCTTCTGATGTCAGTTAAAATTAATGCCTTCATCTATCTAAATAAATAAACAGCAAATTGTCTGTCCATCTGTGTGTTTCAAACCCGTCTAACTCAGGCCACACTTGCTCTACATAGACATTTTTGGAATCAGGATGAACCCAGGATTGAAAACCTGCCCTTCATCTGGTGCTTGAACATCCAGCATTGAGATTTGTGTTTGGATGAAGAAGGAATGCTTAAAAATAGTTAAAAACACAAAATTTAAAATAACGTAAAAAATTTGTGATTTTAAAAGTTTTCAATTTATATTGAGTTTAAAGTAGCACAAAAACTTTGTGAGTTTAAAAATTTTCATTTTAAATTCCATTTAAAATATCTCCAAAACTTTGTGAATTGAAGAAATCAATTTTGTTTCTTCAAAATGCCAAGGAATCAGTGTTAATGTGAGAGGTTTTGTGGCATGGGGTTTTGAAGTTCCGCAGAGTTTGTGATCTGAAAAACTTAACTTTATTAAAGTTCCATGGAGTTTGTGATACAGAGTTTTAACTCAAATCAATCTCTTTGCTGGAATTGGACTTATAGCCTGAATCAGAGTTAAATTGAGGTTTTGAATTTCCATGGAGCGAAATGCAAAATTCAAAGTTATTTTTTCAAAATTATTATTGCTGTTTTCTAAGCTGGACCAGAGGTCCCTTTAGTTTTTGGCCAGAGTTCCAATTAGCCCTTCACAGGATCTAGCTTAAAAGTTTGCACAGAATATGGTTTTTAAGCTCGTTGTCTATACACTAAATGATAATTTTTAAAAGTGAAAATTTCAATGAAATATATTGAAAAATTTCATAATGTTCATCTAAAATCAAGAAAATATAAACTTTAAACAATGTAATCACAAAAAATAGAAAAAAATAGTGTCAGGAGTACCTATTTATTTCTGTTCTCAGTTTAAGCTGACACCTTTTTTCTATAAATTTAAATTTTATTTGTAAACTATAATTTTATAATGTAAAAGTTTCTCTGAAATATATTTAAAAATTTGGAAGTGTTCATCTGAAATCAACAAAATAGTAACTCTAAGCGAAAATATATAAAAAAAAGGTGTAATTTTAAACTGATCATATGAGGACATTTGTTAATGTATGTGAAATTGGGGTCATTTTTTTAAATGTCAACTTATGACAGGAATTAGAGTTTTTGCAAATGTGTCATGCAATGAAAAACACATAAAAGCTGGTGACTGGGAACTGCAGGTTAAATGAGAATAAAAGTCAAGAAATATCATTCTTACCACCTGAGTAAATCCTTTTGTCTGGTGGCAAAAAAGTCCAACCAATAATCATTGGTGGCTTTGCAAAAGAACCATAACACTTACCTGCAAGAAAGAATAAAGATAATTAGAAAGAGGTAAGCAATAATTAAGCATAAACATACAATTAACCGTATTTTAGGCAGGTTATTTTGGAGTTGATAAAATGTAGATGGGAAAGGGCTTGTTTTTTGTTGGCCCACTAAATTTAAAATGCCACAGAGCTCCAAATAATGGCTTAAATGTTTTGAAACATTGCAGGATTATTTTTTACCATTTATTTTTTTTTTATTTGGGTCTGGAACTAGTGACATGATCAGTTAGAAAGTAATTAAATGCAAGGGTTTCATTTAGATCACAAACAATTCATGTTGAATGTGCTATGAAATATTTGTGTACTGAAGTCATAAATAGCTGTATTGGAAGGCTAAATTAAGTCTATATATAATTTTCTAAAATTACAACAATCCTCACATCAACAAAAATATACTGATGTCAGAAGTAACCAAAGAAATATTTGTTGTGGGATGCTTGTTTGATTGTATAAATTTTAATCACTATTATGTTGCAGGAATCAACAATTTGGATAGTAAATATTTACAGGCTCCTGAGAAATTTATCCTACAAACTATATTAGCAGACACAAGGTGAATCCAAGTAAAAACAAATGCATAACATAAAACAATAGATATAAAACAAACAACACATTTATTTGCAAAAGGAATTATGTGTGACAAAAGGAAAAAGACATGAAAATAGATATAATAAGATTTGGTTTGTTTTATGGCATATCAACATCAATGGGTTATTCAATGCTGACAAAATTTTATTGATGGTAATATTTTTTTTCACAAACATGTATTGCTGGTAATATTTTTTTCTTCAAAAATGTATTTGTGGTAATAATTTTCTTCAAAAATCAATTGCTGGTAATATTTTTTTCAAAAAATATATAGCTGGTAATATTTTTGTTTTCCAGAAATGTACAGCTGGTAATATTTTTTTTTCACAAAAATGTATTGCTGGTAAGATTTTTTCTTCAAAAATGTATTTGTGGTAATATTTTTTTTTCTTCTAAAATCTATTGCTGGTAATATTTTTTTCAAAAATGAATAGCTGATAATATTTTTGTTTTCCAAAAATATATAGCTGGTAATATTTTTGTTTTCCAAAAATATATAGCTGGTAATATTTTTGTTTTCCAAAAATATATAGCTGATAATATTTTTTTTTCAAAAATGTATTGCAGGTAATATTGCATTGCTGTTAATAATTTTTTCTTCAAAAATTTATTGCTGGTAATAATTTTTTACAAACGTATTAAAACCTATTTTTACACTTTCATAGCATTTTGGCAACAGTTTGGGGGTTAACTATTTGCCTATAGCTGGGACCCTAACAGGTGCTACTACCCCGGGTCAGGGTGGACCTGGAAACACCAACAATTAAGAGGTGATTTCACACTCATCAAAACCTCCTGATCAGAGGCCTTGCTGTTGGACATAGTTTATCATCTTATCCAGGCTGCGGATGTAGTTTATCATCATACCCAGGAAGGGCTATAATAAGAATAATAATAAATAATAATATAATATGATAATATATAATAGAATATGATATATAATAATATATATTATTATAATAATATAAAATAATAGTATATAATAATATAATATAATAAGAATGTGCTTAGTTTTGTGTGTATAACAAGCATGTGTAAAGAGAGAAAATCTGCATATGGAGGCTAGAGCTAAAAAGCTGTAAAAGAGACTAGGGAGAGAAATGCACGCCTTTTTATAGGCTTAAGGAGCAACCACCCAAGTGAGGTTTATTTTTAGCAAAGTTGAGTGGGATAACCCACATATTCACTCTATTCACAATTGCACTTAAAATAATGCAACAATATTTTTAGTAACGTATCTGGCATTTTAGTTCAATACCTTGCCCACAAAGGGAGCAGTATTAGTTGAAAGTTGTGCATGGGAAACCTCCACCTAAAATCAACTTAGAAAACTTTATGTACCCTAGAACATGACCATTTGTGGAATCCCCAACTGTCATTCTCACTTATCCACGGTCGGCACAATTGGCAATTAGCAAGACATTCAGGTTTCATTAAGCTAAAGCTACTTTGCAAAATTAAGACTAAACCAGAGATGGAAATGTAACATCTCTGTAGTAATATTATATTTTTATATAATATTATATTATTATCTTATATTGTATATATATATATATAATATTATATTATATTATATATATAATATTATTGTATAATATTATATTATATAATTATATATTATATTATAAAATATAATTATATATTATATTATATATATTATACTATCATAGAATATTATATTATTATATTGTATATATATAATATTATTATATAATATTATATTATTATATTATATTATATATATAATATTATATAATATAATTATGTAATATACTGTATAATATGATTATATATTATATTATATAATATTATATTATTATATTATATATATAATATTATATAATATTATATTATATACTATAATTATATAATGTTATATATTATTTATACAAATAATATTATATAATATTTATTATGATTTTATATTACATAATATTATATTATATTTATATATTCTTATTATATATAAATATATATAAATATTTGTTGATATATATATAAATATTATTATATTATATAATATTACATATTATATTATTATATATTATATTATTATAGTATTATATAATATAAATATATATGAATATTATATAAATATATATATAAACATAGGTAAATATTATCATATTATATATATTATTATATTATACATTATTATATATTATCATATACTATTATATTATTACATTACATAAATATATATAATTATTATATAAATATATATATATATAAATATTATCATATATATATATATATTATTATGTTATATATTATTATGATTATATTTTATCATTATTATTATATTACTATATATTATTATATTATTATTTCTGAAAGGTTTTGGTACCATGCATGATCTCCATATGAAAATTTTGATCTGACAAGGCTATTTAAAATATAAGTTTTTAGATTAATGTTTTAGTTTTGTAGCAGTTGGCGGTGTTGCGTGAAACTACCTCTGGTACAGCCTATTCTATATATAATTTCTCTTTCATCTATACTTAACAAAAATGTAAAATGTATGGCATATTTTATCATTTGTTTTCATATTCAACTATATATATATATATATATATATATATATATATATAACCTGGGCTAGCCATGTTGCAAATATGAGTGATGACAGAATACCTAAGTTTCTCATGTATTACCAGCTTGTCAGTGGACAAGGTTGGATGGCTGTGGCTGAAGTACAAAGACAAGCTAAAGAGTTACCACTCATCTGTCAATGTGCTTCATATTAAATTTGAGTGAGTTGCTATGGATAAAAATATCTGGAGATGTTTGTGCCAGAGTGGTATCAGAAATTTTGAGATCAGTCATATTGATCAGCTACAAGATGAAGGATAGTGGCAAAATGTTCCTGTTGCTATTTCCTGAGATCCTCACTGTTGCCCAATATGTAGACATGTATGCAGGTGACTAGCAGGACTGAAGTGCCACATACAACACAAACATAAAAACTGAATGAAATTGTCGGATCCTCATATGTCGAAATCAGTAGAAATGGCCATCATATAATCTTAATCATGGTTTGGTATCACTGAGGAGGTTTTGTAGAGGCCTCTGCTGCAGGATCAGTAATGGTTAGCAAGCCCTGCTGACCAAATTATACTAGATTGGTTTCAACAGCATGATTGGTAGCTAGAGGAATCTCCAACTGACTGAGTTTTCTCATCTGCATGCATGTGTTTATCCACTTTATTTTCAATGTACATTTTGTTGCAGCGAAAGCTTGATGGTGGGAAGGGGGAAAAACAGAAACAATATAAAACTTTCTGGATATAATGAATAAGAAAAAGTTGTTTATATTTAAACTGTAATTATAAGAACAAATTTTCTTAAATATAATTTTTTTTATTTATTTGTCTCATTTCATTTATTTTCTTCTTCCTCTGCTTCAGGTCCTCCATTTTTTTTTTTTTTTTTAAAATAGGATTTATTATTCTGTGTTATTTTTTCAAGGTGTTTGTTGTTCTTCAACTTCAAAACTTATTTGCTTCTTTTTGTCACCAAAATTATTTACCGATAATAATTGGAAACCACTACAGTGGTTACTAAACTTGTATTCCTGACCAATTATCAAGTTCTATCCATTCAATCCTACTGATGTTCCATCATCTTAGTTTTGGACTTAACAATGCTTATTAAGAAAAATGCTTTCCTGTAGAACTGCAGCTAGCAAATTAATAAATAACCATATTTTACAGTGTTTTAGAATTATATTGGAATTGATACAGATACTGTTCTAAAAGTTCATCATTTCCTCATCTTGGTGAAGATGATGGTCTTGGAAACTATTTACTATGAATATTAAGGTTTTTCTTTGCATAGAAATATTGGAATAAAAGACTTTGATAGAACAGTCAGTCAGTTATGTGCCATGCGTGATACACACTTAGGCAATCATATATCTTTCAATACATGACTGACAAGACAGTTATTTTCCTGCAGTAGGTTGATATTACTTTCTGCAGTAGACCAGATTTTTTCCCACAGTAGGTTGCTATTTTTTGCTGTGGTAGACCAGTTGCCATCCAAGGCTATAGAACCTGGTCTGTCCTGCTATTTATTCATAGCTGGACGGAGAAGAAGAAGATTCATACCTTTCCAAAGGTTATTAGCACGTAAGTGAATGTAATGGATTCAATTAGAATTCAAACTCAGCTCTTCAATTCCTCAATCCGAGCGGATATCCATTACTCCACCATGTTTCCTCGATAGAACACCAGTGTAAAATTATACCTTGCCTTTATTATCTGTCGGAATTCTTTTTGAAGTGGTCTCTCTATCATGTGAACTGTAGTACGCATCATAGATTCATTGTGAACTCTCTTAA
This sequence comes from Acanthosepion pharaonis, assembly GCA_903632075.3. Classification (NCBI taxonomy): domain Eukaryota; kingdom Metazoa; phylum Mollusca; class Cephalopoda; order Sepiida; family Sepiidae; genus Acanthosepion; species Acanthosepion pharaonis. The sequence continues at coordinate 2,830,809 of CAHIKZ030004693.1, read as the reverse complement.
ACTGGTTGCTAATCATGGGCTAAGAACCCAGTTTTCTCAACTATTTAACCTTTAGCAAGAGGGGAAGAAATAGATTCATACCTTTCCCACATCATAATCATGGTTTGGTATAATAAAGGAGGATTTTTAGGGGACTTGCTGCAGAATCACTAGTGGCTAGCAAGTCTTCCTGCTGAACTGTTCTTCTGCTGTGACTGCAACAACAGCATTGGTAGTTCCCTGCTGAGTCATCTCTTCATACAAATTTAGTTTTGTAGCAATCGGTGGTGTTGGGTGAAACTACCTCTGGTACAGCCTATTCTATGTTCAATTTCTCTTTCTTCTATATTTAAAAAAATGTAAAATGTATGCCATGTTTAATGATTTGTTTTCATATTGAACTATTTATGTACATACATACATACATACATACATACATACATACATACATATATTTATATATATATATATATATCGGCTGGGGTAGCCATGTTGCAGGTATGACTGATGACAGAATACCTAAGTAGGTCTAACTGCACTTTATTTTCAATGTGCATTCTTGTAGAGAAAGGGAAGGCAAATTAATATGTAAAATGGAAAACAATGTAGAATTCATTGGGTGGTATTGACAAGAAACGGTTGTTTATATGTTAACTGTTAAATATAGTTCACCATAAAACAATATTTCTCCATATATATATATATATATATATATATATATATATATATATATATATATATATATATATATATAGATTGATGTGAGTTTATGACACTGGGTTTCATGCTATTTGCTATCATCAGACAAAATGATTAATTTTTAAATTTTGGATTTATATGTGGTTGTGTATATCAGTGGTTTTATGGAATGTGTGATCGTGCATGTATGTATGTATGTCTACGTATGTATGAGTGGCGTTCAAACAACAATTTTTCCTTCTACTACCATAAAAACACCAATATTTATATACTTCCACACATTTTACACACACACACACACACACACACACACACACACACACACACACACACACAACACAAATTTAAATAGATATATACATACATACATATATATATATATATATATATATATATATATATCAGCAAAGACAAGAATAAAACCTTCAAACTACAACTTGCACAATTTTACTTTTCTTTCTGAGTTCTGTCTTCATAGAAAATATTGATTGCTCAAAAGAAGAAGTCAGGTCAAATAAAGGATTAAGCTTTGTCAGATCATCTCCAATTGAATAAAAGAAATAAGAATATTAATATCTTGGAGATTTCAATGGTAATAAATAGGAGGTATTACTTTTGGAGCACCTCTCATTTAATTATAATTCTGCTTGTCACCAACCTTAGTTCCTTAGTTGGTACATACATTATGTTATGCCCTGCCAGTACTCACAAATAATGAACTATTCCATTTCGATCGTGTGGAAAGATGGAACTATTCCATTTTCAATCGTGTGGAAAGATATACGTATCAGAGATGCTATCTGTCTTCAATGTGGAAAAAGAAGGAAAGAAAGAAAGAAAGAAATGCCCTTCCATTGCCATTACAAATAATGGACTATTCTATTTTGATCGCATGGAAAGACAAAGAAGATATATCAGAGATGCTATTTTGTTTCATTAAGAAAAAGAAAAAAAATGAGAACAAAGAAAGATATGCTCTGCCAATACCTCATAAATAATGGATTGTTCCATTTTGATCAGGAGAAAAGATAGAAAAAACTTATCAGAGAAACTACTTGGTTTCATTGATGAAAAGAAAGAAAGAAAAAAGAGAGAAAAAAAGGCTCTGCCATTTCCTTGTAAATAATGGACTGTTCCATTTTGGTTGCAAGGAAAGACAGAAAAGACATACCAGAGACACTGTTTGATTCCAGTGAGAAAAAAAAAAAGAAAGAACGCAAAATTTAAACAAGAAAGTGGTGAAATATTCACTGGTACTACAAGTACTTATATATTTGACATACAAACAAGTGTCTGTAAAATGGTATAGGAGAGATGGCATCTTGTCTAAAAATAACCAGTAAACAGCTCTTAGCTTCTGGAAAATAAATCATAAACTTAAAAACTTTTCTGTTGTATTTTATAGGTTGAACCAAAAAACAGTTCAATGTATTTTTATCCTCAATGTATTTGTCTTCAATGTATTTTTTATCTATTTTCAATAATCTAATAGAAGATCATATATATATATATATGTATATATATATATATATATATATATATATATATATATATATATATATATATATATATATATATATATATATATATATATATATATATATTTATATATATGTTATACATAATATGTATTAAATTAGAATAATATCTAATATATATATTAAAACATAATATATTAATATATATACACAAATATATATATGTATGTATATATATATATATATATATATATATGTGTGTGTGTGTGTGTGAGTATGTATATTATATATACAAGACATATTTTAAAGGTTAAAGTAACAACCCTATGTGTCAAATGCTTAATTGGATCAAAACAGATAAAGGAACTTCTATAAAAAAGAGAAAAATGATTACTTGGAATTTCTGTCTGAATTTCTGGGATGAGGAGGTATCATTATTTACATTCAGACTAATATCCTCATCTTTGTTGTTATTATCACCTGATTGCCTTCTCACTGAATTTCTGGGAAGAGGAGGTATCATTATTTACATTCAGACTAATATCCTCATCTTTGTTGTTATTATCATAGTGTTTTAGTCATTGGGCTCTCTGAACTTTTTTGGGTGTCTCTTTATCCATATAACATTTTGGGAATTTTGAAATGAACTCTTGTTCACAATCCTCTGTACATGTCTAATGATATCTTGTCTTATCTATAATTACAGAACATATAGCAATGGTTATTATATTCAACTACAGATGTTCTTTCTCCCAGAAACTGTAACTAAGGTCTGCTCAAAATAAGTTCTAGTATTAATCCCAAGTTAGTGCCCTGAGTGTTGAAGAGGCACAAATGTGTCTGAGCAGGTGTTTGCAACAGGAATTACTACAAATTGGAAAAAAGAAAATTATCATTAGTATGTAGTCATTGATGATGTAAGCAGTTTCAAATTTGACATTTGTAAATAAAAACGTGGTATATGTAACACATTAATAAGTCAGGGATTGCTTTGTCACTATATTTATATTATGAACAGAGCCCTCATTTCTGAAATGATAAAAATTCCGATTCTGATGAATAGTGTCGCCAGAAGGAAGTTTAATCTACAGTATTTACATTAGTCGGACTATTGTCCTCATCTTTGTCGCCATATTTGTCACAACGTCTACCTCAGTGATCGAAATAAAGGGTTCAGTTCGAAATTCCAACCACCTGAAGAAGGCCGGAGCGTACAACGGCCGAAACGTTGTGACAAATATGGTGACAAAGATGAGGACAATAGTCTGACTAATGTAAATACTGTACATAATACCTCATCTCAGAAATATAGACAGAAGTTTAATCTAATCTGCAAAAAATATCATGGAAAAAGGTTTTTTTCTCTATTCTTCACAATTGAATGATTGATGGATTTGTTTTTTTACAGCTTATCAACCCTTTGCAGGTTATTCAAAGCCATCAAATATCTTTCTTTTAAATGGTAAGAATTTTTTGGCAGTAATAATTTACTGCTACAAATCTCACTAATTAACCCATAGCTGGGGAGAGAAGAGGTGGAGTCATAGCTTTTCCAAGGGCATCTGCACATAATTCATGAGTATAATGTAACTGACTGGAATTGGAACTCGGCTTTCTGATATCCATTACACTAACCACACACCAAAGCTTACAGCCCCTGGTATTCCTAAGTGGTCACCCATATAGGTACTGACCAGGCTCACCATTGCTTAACTTTGGTGAGCATTTCAACATGATATGGCTGTAAGTTTATTTTCCACAGTTGGACCCGTTAATTGAAGTAGTACCTGATCTGACACTGCATTTATTATTATATTATGAACATGACCTTCCCTTCTAATATGATTAAAAAAAAAATGTTTGTGTTGTAACCTAGGAAAGGTTACTGGGTAGAATAATCACATGAAGGTTGGTAATGAATGATAATACTTAGGACAAGAACAACATATATAAGAATCACCAGCAGTGTGTAGAAGTAGTAGTCAACTGCTAGAAGTGAGTCAAGTGAATTCCACAATGAATCTTCAACTGCAGACCAACATACAGTATTTACTATTATATTCATGTGAATGGGGACATATCCATTATTGTCCGTAGGTATGCTACAACAGGTTTGATTTTGACAAAGGTCATATGTCAAGCAAGGTCAAGAGAATGTCAAGCTAAAAATTATTCCCTAAAAGATGTTTCTTTCTTTTTACAAGGGTACCAGTTAACTTAAGTAATGCCCTTAAAGCAATACCATCATGGCTAAAGCGTTATCCCCTAAATTAGCAAGGCACTGGATACAGAACCACTTTGTTCCTTGGGGGAGATTAAAAGAAATTCAAATTCTGACAAAAATTGAAATCAACTGGTGTTTTACACTCTTTATATTGTTTGAACTGTTATCCTCATCTTTATTGTCATATTCATGACATTTCGGCTGTTATATACTCTGGTCTTCTTCAGGCGATATACGTTGGAATTTCAAACCGAACCCTTTATTCCATTGTGAATATCAGTGAAGATGAGGACACCAGTTCAAACAATATAAAGAATGCAAATAGTTATAATACCCTATCTCAAAAATATAGACTGAAATAACTCGTCACTCTGATCAATAGCTTGCAAATCGTGTGAAGAATTTCTAGGATCAGAAGCGACACTGTGTCTCTTGATGTTCTACAAGTCAAAGTGTCTGGCTATGAAGAGATTTTTAATCATAACACTGACATTAAGGGATTGGCATAGAATATGAAAGAAATGCAAAAAAAGTTGTTCACTTTTAAACTTTGTGTTTACAAAAGGATTTTATTGAACAATCAAGATCAGAGCAAAAGATTCATGGAAGGTATTTGAAAAGCACATCAAAGGATGGTTTATATAGGTAAGAATGAAAACAGTTGAAAATGAGCGACTACAAAAAGAAGTTTGTAATAATAATAATAATAATAATGATGATGATAATAATAATGTTGTTGCATACCTACAAACGATAATGGTTATGTCCCCATTCACATAACTACAGTAGTAAATGCTGTATGTCAGTCTGCAGTTACAGATTCATCTCCAGCTGTGCTAGTCAAACTCTCTGGGTCTGGGCAGAGAAAATCTCCAGACAAGGCTATGTTAAAGGGTAGAGTCTCGTCTCAGGAAACAGCTACCTGATTCTGTTTTATACAGAGTCTGCAGCGGATTTTTGGCTGAGCCTACGGGCTCAGATACCCCACATTAAATTCGGCCTTGTGCCACATCTGACTGCATGGGGCGGTTGGTAGATATCCTGCAGTTGAAGATTCATTGTAGAATTCACTTGACTCACTTCTAGCAGTTGACTACTTCTTTCTATATGCCACTGGCGAATCTTATATATGTTGTTCTTATCGTAAGTATTATCGTTCATTACCAACATTCATGTGATTATTCTGTTCAGTAACCTTCCCTAGGTTACAACAAATAATAATAATAATAATCAGTTCTTCATTGCTTTATTATTCTTCAATGAAAAGGAGAAAAATATAATAATAATGGTGATGCTAATAGAGGTGTCTTGAATAAGGAAAGGCCAGAGGCTACATTGCATATGTATTAGTAATGAAGGTATTCGACCACTTATTATTAAGTAAAGAAAAGTAAAGACAGACCCAGATCTGCTGTAGGTGTAATGATGATATTTTGCGTTATTAAATGATGAGAGATGGAAAAGCTATAAATTTTACTATTGTACTAATGGTGGTGATGGTATTAGTCATGCCATTGTTATTATTAAGAGACTTTAGTGATAATGGAAGTGCGAGACCTATTTGCTGTTATTAAGTAAAGAGAAAGAAAATACACTCTATAATACAGCACAGTTAAAAGTCCTACTATGATTCATTATTGGTGGCCATAATCTTAACAGCATAAGATATAAAGTTGACATAGTGTTGACAGATGCAGAGAGGAAACTATTACAACTCCTACAGAAAATAGTGAAGGAAAGCAAGAAGAAAGGACTAAACATCAAATGCAAGAAGACAGAAATACAAATAGGAAATAGCAAAATCTAACAAGTTTTTTTTTAGTTCATCCCAAACAAGGCAGTAAAGCCACTGAGATGCAAAGGGTTATTGTGTGTTAGAGAATATAATAAAAATGTAGTATTAAGGAGAGAAGACAATAAAAGAACAAGAATTAAGAAGGAGGAATATAATAATTGACATTGCATTCAAATTTTCAAAGATCAAAGTTGATTTGAAAGCAAAAAGCCAGAAGAGAGATCTCCGAGCAGGAAGTGTGAGAGAAGAAACTGTTAGCATAGAACTAACATTTACATCTAGCCATTTCAGCTGTAAAATGATGAGATCTTGCAACTAATCTAGTTGTATGCTTAAATTCATAAAGTCTAAGTATCAAAGAGAGAATCACATCAACCAAGCCTTTGTAAGGGAAACCATTGTTTGATCCAGTGTGCTTACACTTCTCAGCCACAAGGAACCTCAAAACAACCAATATTCTATTCCTTCATTTTGAGGAAAGAAAACCCTCAAGGACACATGAAGTGGGGATAAAAGTGTTGGTTGGATCTAGTGATTTGACCCAAAGAGTTGTGAGTTCAATACCTGGCTACTGCAGTGTGGAACAAAAACTTGGAGAGTTGAGTTAAAAGGAGATAACTGAGACATTGAGAAGAGGCATGGCACATGGAACTAGAACAATCTACCCTGGTGGACGAAATGATGGGCTCAGTTCAAAATTACAATCACCTGAAGAAGGCTGGCGTGTACAACAGTCGAAATATCGTGAGTATGGCAACAAAGATGAGGACAGCAGTCTGAACAATGTAAAGTGTGTAAATAAGAAACACCTTCCTCACTTATTTTCTTGAAAGCTTATATATTTTTTAATTTTCTTTTTAATCAAAAGCCACTGAGACAAAAGGAGTTACTAGATGTGGAAGAGGTGGAAACAGAAATATTGCTCAGGAGAGAGAAAAAAACAAAGAATTATCAGTGGGACAGTAGCTAGTGAACGATATTGCGTTTAAACTCTAACAGATTAAAGTTGGCTGGAAAGCATGGAAGTTGTGAGAAAAGAAACATTTAGTATAGACTTTGTAGTTATATCTAACCAGTTCAACTGTAAATTGGTGAGACCTCATCACCAGTCTAGTACCATGCTTAAATTAAAAGTGCCTAAGCACCATATTGGAGAGTTCATCCAAACAATTGCCATCAAATTATTTATAGAAAAGGCAAAGAGAGGCAACTGTACAGTGGTGGGAAAGTGACTGAAGCTGAGATACCAATAATATAACTGATTCTTCTTTGGATTTTATTAAGGAACTCCAGATATATAGTAGGAGCACTGGACCATATGTGGCAGCAATATTCTAAGCATGGGCAAATGGTAGACTTATAGATATGCATCATAAACTCTGAAGAGAAAAATCATCTAACACAACACAGTGAACAAACCTTCTTACCAGCTAATTGTTCCTAGTACAACAATTTAAATATCTGTGAAGATGCTCTGTTTCTAAGCTGCAGGTAGCAGCTTTTTTATGGCTTATAAACCCTTTGTGGATTATTTAAAGATACAACATATTTTGTATTGTTGGAGGTTGCTTACAATATTTGGTTTTCTGAAGTGGTCCCCACTGACTGGCTTCAATAGCTTAAGTTAGAGAAGATATCATATAACAATAAAAATGTATTTTTAGCAAAACCACAAACCAAATGTGCATAAAAAGCCAGACTGAAACTGAAAATTGAAAAAGAAATTAAGTTTTAAAGTGGAAAGATATCAGATAGAATGAGCTTGTGAGGTGTGAAAGTGTTTTTCTGCCAAAAAATACCAGGAAAATAAAGAAAAAGGACAAATTAAAAAATGATAAACAGAAACTATTAAAGAAACATTGAAACATAAAATACAATTAAATTCTCAAAGAATACAAAGATATAAAAAGGAAGCAAATTTTTCAAGTAAAATTAAATACTTCAAAAAGATACCAAAGAAAGGAATTCTACCAAGAAAGAAAATAGCAAATTAAAGTAGAATTCTCGACAGATGATGAACTGAAGAAATTTTGGATAGAAATCTGCTATATATTTAGAGATTCTTGATAAAATACAAAGAAGAATCTGCAATGTTATTGGTTCTGAACTGGCATCTTGGCTTTAATCACTTTTCCACTGCTGTAATGTAGCATTCCCTGTGAATATTTTCATGGCAATTGTTCAGATGAGCGTTTCATTATAAATTTAAGAGCAGTACTAGATTGGCAGCAATGATTCATCATTTTCTTGCTGAAATGACTGGATGGAACTGTAAGTTCTATGCTAATCGTTTCTTCTCTCACACTTCCCATGTGGAACTCTTCTTGCTTTCTAGTCAATTTTAAATCTAAATGCAATGTCAATCGTGATCTTCTGTCTTCTTAATTTCCATTTTTTATTTTTTCTCTCCTTAATAAAGCTTTATTTTTCTCATATTCTTTCACACTCAGTAACCCCTTGCACCTTAGTGACTTTATTCCCTTATTTGGGGTGAAATGATTTAAAAAAACTAAAGTGATGAGAACGGTTAAAATAAACACTAACAAGTAGAATGTAATCAGTCAGTTAAGTGTCATACATGATACACGCTTGGATGATCATGTATGTTTTGGTACATGATTGACAAGGCAGATTTTTTCCAGCAGTAGGTTGCCATTTCTTTTTGCAGTAGATTGGTTGCCAACAAAAGCTGAAGAACTCAGTCTGTCCTGCTATTATATAGCTGGGGGAGAGGAGAAATTAATTCATATCTTTCCCAAAGGTATTTGTGCATAAGTGAATCTAACGAACTCAACTGGAATTCAAACTTGGCTCTCCGAGTTCTCACTCCGAGCCGATATACGTTACACCACAACGTGCATTCAGAACATAATAAGGAATTGGAAAAAACAACACGGATAGGATACGTGATAGTAAATATCTATGTAGATGTTACAATTGTTTATAGCTGCATTTCCAAAGATCTGGATGACCAAAATATAGCAGCTCATCTTTCATTTTGAGGAAAGACTGGCTTTTAAAATTCAGTCCATCCAAAACCAAACTAGTAACCACCACAGTGCGGACCCTGAGATTTCACCTATCATGTCGGATAGAAGTGCCCTCAATGAGGCTCCTTGTTTTGAACATCTATTGGATCTCAACTAAAGCTCACCCCAGATGTATAAGATCTGTTGCTAAGAAGCTGGAAAAATCGTTTGTTCATTTACCACTCCATTAAGTATCTAACAGCCCCTTCTATACTCTATCTTGGCAAGAGCTAGATCAGACCGAAAATGGAGAATTGCTTCCTTGTCTGAGTTGCCTGTTTTGATAGAGTTCAAAACAGTCTACGCATCTTTGTGAGTCATGAATTATTTTCTGCTGTACAACCCTTTTCCTACAGATCTCTGTCACATGCCACTCGCTACTTTATCACTCTTTCCATGACATGTATTCTGATAAGCTTTATCCCTTGGTTCCACTAACTCTGATGGAACTGCCATGTCATAAACACATGGATAAATCAAGCTCATTTCTTTTGTATTCCGTTAATAAGAAGTAAGTTACAGCTTCTTCTCAAGTACAGCTGCTTTCTGGAACAGGCTCCCATCAGGATGTTTTCCCAATCACTAAGATTGTAACCTATTCAGCCGATTCAACTCCATGGCTCAGAATTATCTTTCTTACATAACCTCATAAAACACACTTGCTTTCTTTTATGCTCATTCAACAGCATACAGTCACGTTCTTGGCAGTCCTGGATACGACCATCCATTCAAGGGAAGCACATTGGTTTGCCCAGTGGGCCCCACAAGGAAGATTAGCCGCATCTGGTCTGTCCATGAGATCCAAGTACCACTGCACCGCCCAGTACTCCAGACGCTGAACTGGCTCCTCTCCTTCCCATAAAGACAGCATAGGGAGGCACTGTGGATAGTGGCATGGATTGAGGAATTGGAGAGCCAAGTTCAAATACCAGTCGAATCCATTACATTCACTTATGTGCTAATACCCTTGGGAAAGGTATGAATTCTCTTCTTCTCCTCCCAGCTATTTGTATATAGCAAGACAGATTGGGTTCTATAGCCTTGGATGGCAACTGGTCTACCTCAGAAAGAAATAGCAAAAAATCTGCCTCGTCAGTCATGTATCAAAAGATACATGATCGCCTAAGTGTGTATCACACATGGCACATAACTGAACTGATATTCACTTATATGCTAATACCCTTAAGAAAGGTAAGAATTCTCTTCTCCCCCCATCTATGGGTAAATAGCAGGACAGACCGGGTTCTATAGCCTTTGATAGCAACTAGTCTACGGCAGAAAGAAATGGCAACCTAGTGCAGGAAAAAATATCTGCCTCGTCAGTCATGTATCGAAAGATGCATGATTGCCTAAGTGTGTATCACACATGGCACATAACTGACTGATTGCATGACATTAGTATTAAATAAAAAATATGGATTCCTCAAGTTGCTTAGATTGTTTCTTAAATTTTTTCCACTTGGCTTTAATAAGCAGAAAAGAAAGACATTTCATTGTAAGTACACCATCCGAATATCTAAACTTACAGTAACTAATATTCTAAAACAGTCACCAAACAAGGTACTAACTAGGTTCGATGCTGTTTATCTTGTTGCAGTAACCGTACAAGAACTGGTGTTTCAAACTGAAATACCGGTTCCAATCTACTTCAAGAAACAAGAGGTGAGTTCCACAAGTGAGAAGTACAAGAAGAATGGTTATACATAGTGATTTCAAATGAAAATGATGAGACCTAACTGTCATGAAAATATTTATAGAAAAAGCCTGTGGAAGCTATGGTACAAAACGTTATATGATTGTGAATCTTGGTCTTCCTAAAATCAGTGTTCCATGAAATCATCCACAAAGTGAAGTAGAGGTAAGTGTCATGCAAGAGTGATTCCTGTAATATTGTCAGTATGTACCCATCACATATTTTTGACTTAATTCCTTTTATCTAAGAAGTGGTGCTACACATATATATATACTAGCAGGAGAGCCCGGTGTTGCCCTGGGATGTAACAGTAAGAGATAGATCAAGTATCGACTAAAAAATAAAATTGACAAAGATTATTGTTTAAGGTTGACGGACACGCATGTCTTAATTATTTTTTTTTTTTTTTTTTTTTTTTTTTTTTATGAATTGGTCAAACACAAACTCAAACAAAAACATTTTTTTCAATCGTTATGAGTCTATCGATTGAATAGAATTTTATTATAAACAATTGTCTTGTAAATGGAATTTTTAAAGCATTCTGAATGTAAAAACAAAGAAAAAAGTGTGCAATAAGAAACACTACCTGCCAAAAAAAAGTGAAGTTTTGTTGAAATCGGTTGAAAAATGTAGGAAATCCGATCCCATATTTAAACGAACACACACACACACACACACACACACACACACACACACACACACACACACACACACACATACACACACACACGCACACACACAACCTGGGTTTTATAATAAGTATAACTTGATATGAGTTGTCCCCCTTTCATTCTGGTGACAGAATTGTGTTTTATCGTGTTTTCAAATTGATTTCGTGCAAAAACAATTGTGTTTTTCCAATTTTTGGCGCTGTCAGAACCACTGCAAGGTAATTTTATGCAGTCCTGTGAAGTTTTGTTGAAATCGGTTGAAAAATGTAGGAAATCTGATCCAATATATAAACGTACACACACACACACACACACACACACACACACACACACACACAATCTGTGTTTTATAATAAGTAAGATATATATATATATATATATATATATATATATATATATTCATAGTCCTCACTTCCTACCACCTCCTCTTTCTTTCATTTAATGCAATTTATTAGTCATAACCATTTTAATTGTAACGCACTACCTCTACCTTGAGTGGCTCTTTGGGTGAACTTTTGAATGAGAAAAGAAAAATATATATTTTCCAACTCAGTTCTTGGGCTTTTTCATTCATAGCTTTCTCTATTTATTCATGTCTTGAAGCTGATGAGTCTTTCCTTTCTTTTTCATCTTTTTTTCTTTCTGAATTTTATTTTTCCTTCTTCCTTCCATTCTTTCATTTGTTTTTTTTGTTTTTTTTTTTTGATTCTTTCTAAATGACCTCCTCCACCAAAGGACACATTTTTAACCTTTTCTTTTCAAAAGCCATGTAGAATTTGTAGGCACGACGCAGGTCTTACAATCTTAACTTTCCAATATTCCTACAAACTTTCATTTTTTTTTTTTTTTTTACTCTAATCTTTCAGCTTGCTTCTTTGCATTTTATTTGCAGTATTCTTCCTGCACTTAGCTCAACTGTGCAGCATACGAACCCCAAATCATACACAATTGAAAAAAAAAAAAAGTATTCATGTATGTTTGTTTCGACTGAGATCAACGATCATTAATTCACATCAATACTCAAAGAATGAATTACAGTATTGATTTAGTAAAAAAGAGGCAAGGACGAAAATACAGTAATGTAGCAATGTTTCTTTTTTCCCGATCTTAATTCGCATCTTATTTATCTTACAATCAAATTCTCTAGGTCAGGTTAAAATTTTCTAATCTGCTTTTTTTTCTTTATTTTCTGTTCTCATTTGTGATTTTACATTTATGTGTCATATAGTGATTTTCCAAGCGTAGCTTAGATGTGGCACAAGGCCGAAAGTAAGGGGCACCCAGTGAGGATTGAACTCACTATTCAGTCGTAATTGTTCTAGCGAGACAAGCTTGTTAACCATTACACCACCTCAAGGTACCCAATATATTGTTTATTTATATATTGACTCGTTTTTTTTTAGACTTATCTACCCTTTATGTGTCATATGATATATCAGTCGTTCATCATTTTTGTTTTTTTTATTGTTCTCTCGTCTTATTGGCTTTATGACCTTGCTGGTGGCAAAATGATTAAAAAAATTGCTTTGTATATTTTCTTCTTTTATGTCCCATGTTTCTACAGAACATTGGCGATCATGGTCCTCCACAACTTCTTGTTCTAAGCAATGATTAAGTCTTTATCGTCCCTCTTTGTGTTCAGTGTTCAGATTAACTATATTCCTTAGTTCCACCAATTCTAACCTTCACAGCCAAAAGCTGCCATGCTACATACATTGGAACAAACCACCTGTATTCCATTCATGAGTTGTAATTTCCACTTGAGCAGTTTCTTCCCTCAAACTGCTGCCTTTTGTTATGAACTCCCAAGAAGATACTTCCCTGATTACAACAATCTTAACCTGTTCAAGTCTAGGTTTATCTGTTACCTTTCTCCCATAAACTCTGCCTCATACTCTGTAACGCTCTACCTAGAGTGGCTCTTGTATTCAGTAAAAATTATTGTAAAAAAAGTGGCACATCAACATCTTGAGTATCTGTCTCTATTTCTGAGATGAGGTATTATGTACACTATTTACATTATTTAGACTATTGTCCTCATCTTTGTTGCCATATTTATTACAACGTTTTGGCTGTTGTACACTCTGGCCTTCTTCAGGTGGTTGGAATTTTGAACTGAACCCTTTATTTTGCTCAGTGTTCTAGTCTCAAGGACACATGGCACAGTGGATAAAGGCGTTGGTTAGATCCAGTGACAGGACCCAAAGAGTGTGAGTTCAATACCCGGTTAAGGCAATGGAGAACTGCTGAGGGGAATTAACAGGAGATAACTGATAATTGACATCCATTAAACATGGCACGTGGAACTAGAACAGTCTACCCCAATGAGCGAAATAAAGTTTTCAGTTCAGCATTCCAACCACCTGAAGAATGCTGGAGCATACAATGGCTGAAACGTTGTAATAAATATGGCGACAAAGATGAGGACAATAGTCTGAATAATGCAAATAGTGTCAATGTCTTGATTATAACATTATTTATTGTTCTAGTTATAACTGTGTTGTAGTTTCAGCTAATCCTTGTCACCAAAATGTTGTAACCTATGGAAGGTTACTGAATAGAATAATCACACAAATTTTGGTAATAAATGATAATACTTAGGACAAGAACAACACATATAAGAATCACCAGTGGCACATAGAAGAAGTAGACAACTGATAGAAGTGTGTCAAGTGAATTCTACAATGATTATGATGAATTAAGGAATATTTTGTTATTTATTTAGAGCTGTCAGAAATTTTACAAGTGGAATAATACAATTTTTTTTTAAGAAATAAAGGTGATACAAGTCTTACTAATTAACTGATAGCTGGTGCAGAACAGGTGGATTCATATCGAATCAGAATTTGATAAACACAGAAGAAATTATAATGTGGATATAAAGTAGGGGATCAATTCTATATAACAATAAATATATAAACTGGTCTCTCACTTTGTGGCCAGTGTATTTTCTATACATTTATAATTCTGAGAATGTAAATAAATCTGAAAGACATGCCTGTGTAGCTAATCCACATTTTATTGATTGATTGATAGATTTTCTATGGCTTATCAAAATTTGCAGGTTATTTAAAGCCAGAACATATTTTTATATTGTAAGAATTTTTTTGAAGCTAATAATGATTTACTGATAGAAGTTGTACTAATTAACTCATAGCTGGTGGCAGAAGAGGTGGTTTCATATCTTTCTCCAGGTTATTTGCACACAAATGAATATAACGAACCTAATGGGAATTTGAACTTGGCTCTTCAAATTCTTATTTTAAAAATTACATCACCTATGTATCTACACTTATCTAGTATTCTCAAGTGGCCACCTATCTAAGTAGTGACAAGGCCCAACATTGCTTAACTTTGATGATCATACAAGAACTGGTGTTTTGGTGTGATATGGCAAGTGATCAGATGAGCTATATTCTTCAGTTCCATCAGTTCAGACCTGAGTTGCTTTGACCCATCATACCAACATCCACACAGTAGAATCATCTTTATTCCCAGGAGGTAGTTCCAGTCAGCTTTCCAAGAACTGTTACTTGTAAGAGGATGCTTCCCTGATTCTAACAATCTTAACCTCTTCAAGACTAGCATCAACCATTATCTATCCTACCTATCCTGATAATCTGCATTTCATACTTCCTCCTCTTATGCCTGCATAAAAACTTCATTCATTAATACTCTATTTTGAGTGGCTCTTTAGCCTTGTTTTGGGTGAACAATCTCTATCTATAAAAGGCAGGATGTGTGTGTGCGTAACGAATGCACGGCCGCAATTTTCAATGGATTTTCACTAAAATTTGCATGCACATCCTCCAAGTTAGCAGGAAGGCCAAGACTGACTTTGCATTTCCCAACTCCCATCCATAGTGGAAATAATCGATCTTTTCATGCTTCTACAGCAGTTTTCATGTAGTTTGCAGCCATTTTCTACTGGCCAGAGTGAGAGCCTATAGCTGGCTGCCACAAATAGGCAGGAAGATTCTATTGGCCAGCATGAGAGCCAACAGCTGACTGAAAATTGATAGTTGCATTCGTCACGAGTGGGAAAAATTTAAATCTTCATGGCACTTTACTCCAATTGGCTCATTCGCTTGCTTAAACTCAATGTTGATTCTGATTCCGCAGAACTGGGTTGGGTGTGAAAAAGTATTTGTTGTTAACATTCTTTTTTTCATTCGGTTTTTCCAGTTACGAGTCCTTTTTTAAAGCTGATCGTTTTGTGTTCATTTTGTTTAGTTCTTTTTTCGTAACGGATTTAATGTTTAGTATAGAGCTTAGAAAAAATTCACAGTGTGAGATTGGCAAGAAGTAAGGCATGTAGCAACATCAGCACGGCAAAGGGCACTCTTTTAAAGGCAAGGATGAGCAAAAATATTTTAAGTCAAGTGATAGCGATTGCTGTATGAGTCGTACGATTTTTGAGTCAAGCACAAGCAACACCGGGCCATGCTGCTAGTAATATATTAAAAATAAACCTCTTTTTTCTTGTTTTTGCACATTGACAGAATTTTCATTTGAAATTGTTACACAAATTGTTCTCTGTTGCCTCTCAGACTTCTTTTGCTTCTCAAATAATAAAAAAAAAAAGATGATGGATATATCCATTTTCAGTAATGACATGTTTTAGCTATTAGAGTCAAAGACCTGAAATAGATTTTGCATCTGTATATTTAGTCTACACAATACTTTGTTTAAGAGTAGAAATTTTTGACTTTTCCTGATAGTTTTTATTTTTGCTTTTTATTTTTTATCATCTCCTCACTCCAATCATGACATCAGTGAATAGAAATAGGAGAGACAAGATGGAGGATAAACAAAATATAGAAGTCGAGTCAAAGGAAGAATTGAATTAAACAACAAAAAAAAAAACTTCCTTATTTTGCTAAAGTCCGAAACTGCAAACTGTTAATTTGCGGGATGTGACAGTTGGACTTGCTTTTAAAGCATTTATCAAATTAACTCAAATGAAAAAACAAACAAACAGGAATGTTACTATATCAGTTCAGATTTCACAGACACATTCAGAGAAGATTTTTGAAGTAAAAATAAATGAGCTGAGATAACAATTAAGGTTAAAATAAAAATTTCAAAAAAAAACAACCTGAAAACCAGTATTGCATACTTTTTTTCGTCTTTGTCAGAAGAAAAATTACATTTTATACTAAGTAGGGAAACCATTGTAGCTGTTTGGTAGATATTACAACATATGAACCCTTGTTAGGTTATTTAATGTTAAATTTTGTGCATGGTCCTCAGAAAGTACCAGCTATCCTCTACCATTACAAGATCCAGATCAGGCCAAAAAGTGAGTACTGTTGCCTGTTCAGTATCAATAGAGACCAAAAGCATCTCCAGTTCCTTGTAAAAGACAAATTATTTGATTCTAAAGATAAATTATATAATTTGGGATTAAAACTCAGCCCTGACTTCAATCTATATCTATATATATGTATATATATATATATATATATATATATATATGTCTATATTTCTGATATATATACATATGTGTATTGTATATATATATATATATATATATATATATATATACTAAGTTTGATGGATGAAAAAGTTCTCCACTGCCTTAAATTCTTTGGGTCTGTCAATGGATCTAACCAACGCCTTTAAATCCATGTAAACCCTCTAATGTTTTCTAAACTCGACCATGTCTCAAACCATTCCCCTCATTATTCCTAGATCCCCCCAAATAAGGTCTGTTAAATTTAGCAGGAGATAAATCCATCAAACATGGCACGTGGAATTAGAAATAGTCACCCAAAGATTAATTTTGACTACCCATTCGACCATGTCTCTCAAACCATCCCTCATTATCCCTCTGTTAAATTTAAACTTACAAAAGTTTTTTCATTTCATTTTGTTTCGTTTCATCTTTTGGAAGTGCTATCTGATGATCCAGAGTCCTTTAAAAGGGCTCTGGTGAAATAAATTATTATAATGGAACCTTAAAGTGGTTTGTTTTTCTTTAATATATATATATATATATATATATATATATATATATATATATATATATTCATCACCAAAGATGCTGGTATGGAATTAACACAGTCAGACCTTCTCCGTTTTCGACCAGAAAACATACGAGACACACGACACAGTCATAAGCAGAACTTCATATTCAACAAGTAACTTATTTGTATCCCTCGTTAGTCAACCTTAAATACAGACAGATATCTTACTGACGAACAAATATTCTTCGTCCTTTTGGCTAGACGTCCACATTCTTCGTCTCTCTTGACTTGCCATAAGTAACTTCACTAAGACAATGCAACCAACTGCAAATAACTCTTTGTCCTTTTGGCTAGACGTCCACATCAATCCGTTAAAATTTTCAACAGTTAATTCAAGGCCTGACCAAACTCTGAGACGACTGAACTTTCTCACTACTTTGAACCTGAACATAAAAAAAGATAAAAAACACAAAAAATCACACACACTTACAACGCCAAAAATCCATAGTGAGTACTCCTTTCTATCTGTGCGCACCTACACCTCTGTTAATGAGTTCCTTTTTCCAGAACCTTATAAAACCCTTTTTCCCGCCTTGTTCATCTTGCTTTCTTATTTTGGCGTGGAACATTGCTCTGATCTCGTACCACGAGATACCTACTTGTTTTCATCTAATAAAAATTACACTTGTTTTGCATCCAGTCGCCTTCTGTCATTCTGTGCAGGCTATCTTATTAATATTTTTAATTTATGCATGTGTGGACTAACCACATTCCTCTCACTGTTCATTCATACATTTTCTTTATACATTGCTTGTGGACTCGGTAGTTTAGTGTGGTGTCTAGCACAAGGCCACTTTTAATAAACCAGCACTGCACCCAATCAGGTCTGCAACACTGGAAAAACGGTAAGTATCTGACTCCTCCTGATATTCTCTATTTTTACAAGAACCAGATCAGGCCAAAAATGGAGTACTTGCTGCCCAGTCTAATTCTTGATAGAGCCCAAAGATGTCTCCATGTCCTTGTGACTGACAAATTATTTTCCCCACCTACTTTTGTAGACTCGCTGATATTACAGGGTGTGTTGGATAAATTGTCATCTAAATTAGGCAAAAATGAAAACAACACTGACATTTCATTTTAACAGATATATTTACCAAAATGACACAAAAAATATCTTGAAATACTAAAGAGTAAATTTATTCAATAAAATCGTCATTGGCTTCAACCATGGCCTCCAGATGATTTCAGAATCTCCTGCAAAACTTCTGGATGGTCTTCTTGTTTAAGTTGGTGAATGCTGCCATAATCCTTGCCTTCAGTTTATCCTTGGTGTTACAAGGAGGTTTGTTTGTCTCATTCTCAACTTCACCTCACACATAATCAAGGGGGTTGTAGCCTGGGGAGTTAGGTGGCCAGGTGTAAGGGGTGATGTGGTCATAGAAATTGTTTGACAGCTATGACTGGTTTCTCCTGCTTGTGTGTCATGCTGCAGCGTCCTGTTGCCAGACATAGGGTCTCCAGCAGCTACCCTCTTTAATCAGGCAGCACTATCTCCTCAAAGCACTTGATGTAGGCTTCCATGTTGACTCTGAGGCCTTGTGGGAAGATGAATGGAAGCATAATGTTTCCATCACTAGTGATCCCTCCAAACTCCATGATGTTGACTGATTCTTTCCAAATCCTCTGCAATTTCCACAGATTGATACCAAAACACATTAAAATGTTTGTATGGGAGGTTCTGGTGTGAATGCCAAGCAGTATAGCATGCCATTTCCAAATTTCTGGTGAAGTGAATTGCCTCATGGTGCTCTTTTTCTCATAGACGATGATCAATTGTTTCTACAAATACTGTGCAGTTGAGAAAATCAAAAACAAACAATGTGCACGTGTGAAATTAAAATATAAAATGGCAACAATTTACCCCTCACACCCTGTATTTATCTCAACTTGTCTTAGTAACACTATCTATCAATTTAGTTAAGATGGCTGATCTAAGAACACTCTTTATATTTTGGGCACTTTGACATGGTGTTATGATTTGTAAGTTTGTCTCACTAGATAAATTATAACTGAATTGTGAATTTGATTCTCACTGGGTGCCTCATGCTTAGAGACTTGTGCCACATCTAAGCTACACTTAGCTACTATTTACATGTAAACTACTGTCCTCCTTATTTACATTATTCGGGCTATTGTCCTCATCTTTGTCGCCATATTTATTATGTTTCAGCCATTGTACGCTTCGGTCTTCTTCAGAAATGTTGAACTGAACCCTTTATTTCGCTTTATTAGACGGTTTTAGTTTCACGTGCCATGTTTGCCATGTTTAATGGATGTCAGTTATCAGTTATCTCCTGTTAATTCTCCCTCTAAAAGTTCTCCACTGCCTTAATCGGGTATTGAACTCACACTCTTTGGGTCCTGTCACTGGATCTAACCAATTCCTTCATCCACTGCGCCATGTGTCCTTGAGACAGATATTGTCCTCCTCTTTGTTGTTATTGCAATGTTTCAAATGTTGTGTCCTCTGGCCTTCATCAGGTGTATATCAATTCTGGTAACCTCAAGGATTTCCAAACTGAACTCTTTATTTAATTTATGGATGTAGACTGTACTTGTTCTACTGGCAATCAGGGGAAATCACTTTTAAGCCAAGTGTAATGACCAATTAGGCCACAGCAAGCTACCAAAGCAAAGATTATATTTAGTGCATACCAGTTTAGTTGGACTTTACAATCTCTAGGCTGATAGGCATTACTTTCACTGTTTAAAAAATATAAAACAGGGATTTCTACTCAAACTCCCACTAAATATAATGTTTAGAGTAATAAGAAATAATGTTCGATTAAAAAAAATTGCTGCAAAAATGATATGCTGGCCTTGTGCTCTTGCTATATATATATATATATATATATATATATATATATATTTTTTTAAGTCTTTCACCCCAAGCAAGCGGGGAAACCACTAGGATGCAAGGGGTTACAGAAGATTTGGAGCAAGATCAGATAGGAGTGATAGAGAAAAGGATGAGGAGAAGGATAGTGGATAGATCAAGGCAACTGGAGATATCGATTGACATTACATTTGAATAGTTGGAGATTATAACTCTCAGGGAAACTTGAATAGGGAGGGGAGTTCCACAGGCGAGAGGTGCGAGACATGAAGCTATTGGAGTAGAAGAGACGGTTACGTTTAGGAGTTTCGACAGTGAAAGGGTGAGAGTAGGATGCCAGCCTCGTAGGGCACTTGAATTTATGAAGTCTGGGAACCAGCGAATGCAGCTCCTTGGAGCAATTGCCATGAAAGTATTTGTAAAAAAGACAGAGAGAGGCGATGGCGCATCTGTGAGAGAGTGTAGACGAGATGCCAGAACAGGGCCAGTTATATTGCATATCTGCCTTTAGAGCTTATCAAAAAACCCGAGGCAAACAGAAGGGGTAGAGATACTTAATAAAATCCAAAGAAGAATCTGCAATGTTATTGGTCCTAATCTGGCTTCATTCATTTTTCCATTGCTGTAATGTATCTTCCCTGCACATTTTCTTGAAATGCATTCATAGAAGTTTTTCTGATTAATTTTGCTCTATGGTATGTAGACTTTATGAATTTAAGTGCTCTACAAGATTGGTAATAAGGTCTTATCAATTTATAGTTGAAATAGCTAGATGTAATCATAAGTTCTATGCTAACAGTTTCTTCTCTTGCACTTCTCACTTGTGGAACTTTCTTCTGGCTTCTTCTTTTCCAGTTAACTTTGATCTTGAAAAATTTAAATGCAATGTCAGTTGTTAAGTACAACCTACTTGATACGTCTTCTTTTATTGTTCTTGCTCCTTGATAATGTTTTTCGTTTTCTCACTCTTTCATACCCCTTGTGTCTTAGTGGCTTTATTGCCTTGCTTGAGTTGAAATGATTAATATATATATATATATATATATATATATATATAAATATTAGGACCTTGAACAAGTTCTCACTGATTTTTCATGAAAAGTAATGTTTTATTTAAAAAATTAAAAATTAGTAAGAAATGTTTCACTGAAAGTATTGCCCGTCGCTAGCCCCTACTTTTTCCTATCTTTCTGGCAGCATTTGAATTCCATGTTGGAAAAACGACTCATCTTTTGAGGCTAACCATAAGTCAACCCATTTTTTGCTATCTTCATATGAATGAAAGTGCTGCTCAGCCAGGCCATGTGCCATGGATTGAAACAAATGATAATTGGGCTGGGCAATGTCTGGTGAATACAGCAGGTAGGGTAAGACTTCCCATTTAAGCATTTCAAAGTAGGTTTTTACCTGTTTTGCAACATGTGACCTAGCTTTGTCATGTTGCAAAATCTCTTAGTCATATCTTTGCTCATATGGCAGCCATTTTTTCTTCAATGCTAGGCTAAAATGCATCAATTGTAGTTGATAGTGATCTCTCATGATGGTTTTAGTCAGTTTGAGCAGTTCATAATAAACTACACCCAGCTGATCCCGCCAAATGCAGAGCAGAAGCCATGTATATTCAGCTTTGCTACCAATGTTGATGCATGGGCAGGCATACTCCACAATCTTCTACGCTTAGCCTTATCGTAATGTATCCACTTTTCATCACTGATTACAATATGATGCAAAAAACATTTCCTTTTCTGCCATTGTAGCAGCTGTTCACACATGACAAGATGGCATTCAAAGTCTGTTTGCTTCAACACATACAGCACCCAATGTCATTGCTTTTGAATCAATCCTAATGCTTTCAAGCATTTCAAAACTATTGTGTGATAATGATTCTGCAAGTTCAGCTTGTGCCTGACATGAGTTTTCATGAAGTAATGCCTCCAATTCTTTATCTTCAAACATTTTTGGTGTGCTAGAGTGTACGTTATTTTCAACATCAAAATCATTATTTTTGAATCATAAACCAATCTCAGCATGTAGTTTCTATCAGAGCACAGTCGCCATAAGTCTCAACAAGAATTCTGTGTGCTGCAGCTGCAACTTGTTTAACGTTGTGAAATACAAATTGACATACATTCAATTTTCAAGCTTGCTTATAGTACTTCCTTATAGATGCATTACCATCTGTAACTACATGCATACAGTACTGGAAAACAGTAAGAACTTCTTCATGGTTGTAATATATATATATATATATATATATATATATATATATATATATAGAGAGAGAGAGAGAGAGAGATACACATACATACATACATACATATATATATATATATATATATATATATATATATATATATATATTTCTGTTTATACATTATTTTACAGATACAATTTATTTTGTAAATGCTCTGTTTTTAATTAAACAGTATTAATTACATTTACTGGCCTGAATACTTAATACGGTTTAATTAAAAACAGAGCATTTACTTAAATAAATTGCATCTATTAAAATAACATATTAAGGGAAAATTTTTTAAATAATTGTCAGACTTAATACATTTCATTATATCTTTTATATATATATATATATATATATATATATATATATATATATATATATATATATATATATATATATATATATATATATATATATATATACCTGTTTAACATATATATATGTGATTTATACATTTCATAATATGTTGTCAATGTTTTACGTTAAGGCATGACTCTTGAGCTGATATGATCATTCAGGAAAAAAAAAACGACAAAGATTTCTTGTTCAAAAACATTAATTTGAACTTTGTTAAATTGACACTTCTCTATAACTGAGTGATATAGCACAACAGATCAAATAACAGTTCTGTATGGGACACTGGTTCAATTCCTGTGTTGGAGCACACATTTTTCTATGTAATTTCGTGAACGTTCAGGCTAGTAAATGTAATTAGTAATGTTTAAATGAAAACAAAAAATTTACTTAAAAATAATTTGTATCTATTAAAATAATATATAAACAGAAAATGTATTAAATAATTGTCTGACTTAATTCATTTCATATATATATATATATATATATATATATATATATATATATATATATATATATATATATATATTTCCATTTAAAAAATATGGTCCCATTGCTACACAGGAATTACTATGTTTCAAAACAGAAACAAAAACTAAAATTTTAAATGTAATTATAAAATTAAATTTAAAATCCATTGCTCCATTCCATTCTCAAGTGATTTTTGGAATAACCTATTAAGAAATTTACTTCATTGATAAGCACAGACAATCTTAATATTTTAAATTGTTAAAGTTACAGAAAATTCAATCATTTTGAAAGAAGTGGTTGGGATTTTATTTCCCTAGACAACTTATATATCAAAGATAAGTTACTTTCAAAATCAAGTTAAGTTAAGGTGAGGTAGGGTGCCTGCTCACAATGACATCCGTTTTTCTCCTTTTGGCTGGGTTTTTCAATGATAAAAAGTTTTTGGCATTTAGCTAATTTATAATTTTATATGGAAAGATTTCTTGAAAGGATTTTCTGACTATGAGTAAGTCGTATTTTTAATATATATAATATTAAGCTTTACTGTTTTGCATCAAGCACTGTTTTTTTTAAAATAAAAATAATCACTAAGAACACTGAATTGTAAATCTTACTGTTCTTCTTTATTATTTTAATATATCTAAATCTATAACTATATATATATATATTATAAGTTAATTGATTTAAAATATGGTTTCGTTGCTACACAGTTTTAACCAGGTTTCAAAAATTCGCTTGAGGATGAAATGGAACTAATATCTATAATTTAATTACAAAATTAAATTCAAAGCTTTTAGCTTCCATTTTTGAAACATAGTTAGAACTGTGTAGCGACAAAACCATATTTTAAATCAATTAATTTATAATATCAATGCTCTGTAAATTTACATTGAGCACTATTTTGTAAAAATAATAATATCTATAAGAACACCGGATTATATATCTTACTGTTCTTTCTTTTTTTATTATATATATACATATATATATATATATATATATATATATATATATATATATATATATATATATATGAAATTGACAAAGTCTGACAATTATTTAAAGACATTTTTATGTTTAACAATCTTTTATAGATACAAATTCAGGCCGGTAAATGTTGTTTAATACTGTTTATAATAAACAGCGCATTTACTTAAATATTTGTATCTATAAAAAGAATGTTAAACATAAAAAAAAATATATATATATATATATATATATATATATATATATATATATATATATGGGATAATGATATATAGTTTTTTATATAAATTTTCATATATCAAGAACAGTTTTGAAAGAAAGGATATATGATAAATTGGAAAAAGTTTTGTAACGCATTTCATCCGTGAGAACTTATATATATAAGCAAATTATGTTGTCAGTCATTTTACGAAAACATGTATCATAAAGAAATGCTGCCAAAGTAAACAGCTACCAGTACACTGTTGCATTTCTGCTTCTAGTTGGATTAAAAGCAGTGGCAAACAAAATTTACACATGTAAATGACTGGTGGTCATTGTTAGAGGTGAAAGGAAATTGAATAAATTTCAACACGGTGATATTTTCATGTGTTTTGATATAAAATCTTCCTAAGTAACAACTGAGAGAATATACACTATTCTGCAATATAAATATAGCTGAAAAAAAAAGAAGTCACTCAGGAGAAAGATATCCCTATGCTTCTAAATCATGCTAACAGAAAAAGAGAGAAAAGAGAAAAAGGACAGGAAGTGTCCTGTTTTTATAGCTGTTTAACATCACTACCTAGTGGCATCTTAGCAAGACTAGGAAAGCTAAGTGGAGTTAACTCACAATACAGAAGAGATTTTTTGTGTGAAAGTCTTGATAAAATGCTAAAACTTTTAATATCTTCCATCGCATATACAAAAACATATACACAGCATACAAATGACCTAAACTTATTTTACACACCTCTTATAATGCTACCAAACAACCAAAAGATCTTCTCAAATGTAAGTCTCACCCAAATAAGCACAAAAGATAACTCTACAAACACACCCTCATTTAGTGTTTCTGTATTTTTTTTATTTAGTTTGCTTAGGCAATAAAATATGTTGTTAATCATGTATAATTGTTTCTATGTTCATTCTTACTCTCTTGTTTGAGGAAACTAATACGCTTCCATTATCTCTCATTAAATATATTGCTTCAACAATTGGCAATCCCAGAACAGCTGTGTTTTCTTATTTTTTGCAAGTCTTGAGTTATTTTCTATAAGGAATCAATTAGAGGCTATTAACAAAACTGACATTTTTCTTTTTAGATGAATTCTTAACTTAAAAATAAATTTGCTTTAGTGGAATCAAGAACAAGATTATAATTCAGTCGTCAGACAGTATATCTCGAGGTTCAATTTTCTTGAGATTTAAATTTATTATTGAAGTAAATTACCAGATACTAAATTTATTTCTGGTAT
This sequence comes from Acanthosepion pharaonis, assembly GCA_903632075.3. Lineage (NCBI taxonomy): Eukaryota > Metazoa > Mollusca > Cephalopoda > Sepiida > Sepiidae > Acanthosepion > Acanthosepion pharaonis. The sequence continues at coordinate 2,804,868 of CAHIKZ030004693.1, read as the reverse complement.
TTTGTATATATATATATATATATATATATATATATATATATATATATATATGTGTGTGTGTGTGTGTGTGTGTGTGTGTGTGTCTATATATATATATATATATATATATATATATATATATATATATATATATATATATATATATATATATATATATATATGTTTATATATATATATATTTTTTATATATATATATATATATATTGTTGAAACCTAGAATAGGTTACTGAATGAGGAATAACCAAAATGGAGATTGGAAATGAAATGGTAACATCAGCAAAATACAATACTTGCCAGCAGCATGAAGTTGGTAAACTCCTGCTAGTGGTGAACTACTTAGAGAGCATATTACCCCCACTTACAATAGTGTCCAACATGTTTATGAGTATTGGGATATACCCATTAGTATTCATAGGTACAGTATATAATATATATATATATATATATATATATATATATATATATATATATATGTGTGTGTGTGTTTGTATGTATCAACATAGAGTTATATATAACATATATAAATACACACACACATATAATAATAATATTAATAATAATAATAATAATAATAATAATAATGTCTACTTGTTTCTGAGCACACCTATTTAATAGGGGAGCTGGCCAAGCACTGTGTGCAGACTCCTGCTTGGGTGCATTTTCCTTTGTTCAACACCCACAAAACCCACCAGTCATTTATGCTACACCTATGCTGAGTGATTGGAGATGCCAAAATCAATCAAGTAAATTAGTTTTAATACCTGGGAAGTGTTTTAGCAGAGGTCTGAACGTATGACAATGACATCTGAAGACACACTGAGATAACAAAAGATGCCTTCCAAAAGCTGAATTCAAAATCTCCACCTATGGGTTAAATAGTTAAAACCCCTCACCTATGGTTTAAATAATCCGGCCATTGTTCCCTTGGTTGACAAACAGTCTAGGAGAAGGAAAACTCTGAATTCAAACATCTATGGGTAAATAGTAAGTTGGTCTGGGTTCTGTAGCCTTGGTTGACAAAACATGTCTAGGAGAAGAACAATTCTGAATTTCAAAAATCTGTGTAAAGCAGATACTATGGGGCTAAAGAAAGGATCGTAGAATTTGCATGGATCGATGGCTGTGATAAAACTCAATCTCCATCCATCCATTGAAATGAAATGGTTAACAAAATCAATTAATATTTTTTTGTTTAATTTTTAGTGCTTATTTTTCTACTAATGGAAAATATTTTTTTGATAACAGATGAAAATGAATTATATTTTAACATGATGTGTCAGCACATACTGTATTTTTGTCTTTTCTCTGTATATTATTGATAAAAGAATTAATGCTAGACTGGTGAAAAAAAAGTATGACTTAAAATATGTTTCACTAGTGTTAAAAGGCTAATTTATGCAGTAAAATTATGAGCAGTGTCATTGAGAAAGTTGCCATTCATAGCTCTCCACAGCTTTCTATTCTTTGTAGATTTAAATAATGTTTGTCCCCATAATATCTCTTTCAGTCTCTGTTCTGCTCCTTGCTCGATATTTTTCCTTGCTTTTCTTGTCTTCAACAGGTCCTGTGAGTGTCAAATTTTCAAAGCCCTCTCTCTTCATTATCTGATTTCTATTTTAAATTCCTAGTTGTGGGATGGGAAGAAATATTTTTCAATTCCTTTGTGAGTATGAGTAAATAAATTACAAGATACTTTAAACAAATAATCAATAAACGTTTAACAAAACATGTTTATAAAAAAGAAAAGAGAAACAGTAACTTCATTATTTGAACACTTGAACATCATTTGATGTTTCTGAGGTATATCTTTTTGGCATCACCCTATGCAAGGGAGTAAAGCCACTAAGACACAAAGGGTTACAGGGCATGAAAGAATTAGGAACAGAAACATTAATAATGAGAAGGAAAAGGAAAGAATAATCAGGAGGACAGTAGAGAGTGATTGACATTACATCTAATCTTTTGAAGATTAAAGTTGGCTGGAAAGCATGGAGTCAGAAGAGAGTTTCACAGGCAACTAACCAGCTCAACTGTGAATTGACGAGATCTAGACACCAGTCTAGTACTACCCTTAATTTCATAAAATTTACGTACCATAGCTAAGAGTGGTATTTACTTGTACAATGATACAAAATGTGGTACAAGGCCAAAATAGGGAATGGGTAAAAACAGTAGTCTTCATCTCTCTTAACTTCAAACTTAGCTAGCCACAAACACTGACCAAAACATACCACAATATCCCGTGCACCAAAAACACCAAAACAATGCATTCTTACTTAACTTTTTAACTACATCCACCATAATACCTCATTGTCTATATGTAAAATTCATAGCGAAGAGCAATATTTATTCTGCTATGTACAGAAATGTAGCACAAGGACAAAATAAGGAATGGGGAAAAGAATGGTCTTCTGTCTTAACTTAGCTAGCTAGGATCACTGACCTAAACATACCACAATATTCCTTATACCAAAACAACGCATTTTTACTTACCATTCTTACAACATTCACCATAATACCACATTGTCTCTATGAAAATCCTAACTAGTCTCCATATGTAAAATTCATTCTCTGGTGGGAAAGGGAATAAAACAACAATTTTAAAACTAGCCCCAATGCGTATTTACAATATGAAACAAAACTATTTACAAGAAAATAAACAAAATAATGTTAGTAATAACCCTCCCCCAATCCTTAAATGTGGCAAAAACATCGGTCAACTGGATGAAATCAATGTGGGGCTATAATAATATAAAACATTCATTCATCCCAAGCACTCACACAAACACACACTCATTCAGACACAACTACAAAAACACATGTGTGAAATGAAAGGCACCCAGCATCCACCAAAGAACTGACATCACTGATCACCTAACGAGGGAGGGGATGGGGAATTAAACTTAAATAAAAATAGGGGCAAAAATAAAAGGTGCCAATGAGCATACATACCCTAGCTAAGTTAACTGGAAAAAAATAGCTAAGAGCTCATCCAAACAATTATCATGAAAGTATTTATGAAAAAGACATGGAGCGGCAACCTTATGATGGTGGGAAAGTGACTGAAGGCAAGCTGTCAGATCAGGACTGATAATATTGCTGATGATTCTTTGGATTTTATCAAGGAGCTCAAGGTATATAGCAAGGACACACGGACATATGTGGCAGCAATATTCTAAGCATGGAATGATAGACTTATAAGGATGTAACATAGACTCTAAAGAGAAGAATTGTCTCGTGAAACACAGTGAACCAACTTTCTTAGAACCTAACCTAGCAATGGATTTGATATAGTCATTTTACTTCATGTCAGCTGAAAACATTAGTCCGAGAAGACACAATGAGTCACTTTCCTGAAGGTTAGCATCAGCCATGCTGATGGAAGTCAGAGAGGAGAAATATACATGCCACGTTTGTTTCTGGAGGTAGAAAAGGTATGTGTTGTCATTCATGTGGTCAAAGGAATAATGTCTGAAATATTTACAAATCATGACACCCATAAATCTAAGGTGGTGGCAGTGATCCATCATCCTTCTAAAATCCTTATCTTACAACAAAATATCATAGAACATTATTAAAATATTACACATTATTAAAATATTACACATTATTAAAATATTACACATTATTACAAGTTAGTGTTAATCCATTACTTTCTTTGCTTTTTCCTTTCATGTAATCCAAAACCTATTTAAAAGCCTAAATTTAATTTTCTAGACTTTAATTGATATATTCGCTCACAATTCACTCTCTAATTACTTTCATGATTAAATCTTATCTATCCAATTAATACGGTGTTTTAAACACAATTATCACCGACAATCTTCATATCTAAGTAACATTCATGTGCAACAAACATTAGTCATTCATTATTTTAATTATCGTTTAAGCAATATGTTCTTGCCAAGTTTGTCTTTGTTTTAAAATGTCATATCAGAAATTTGTCTCTTTAAAGCTATCATAATTTCATCCTCAATTTTTTTCACTACACATGTCATTACACGATATTTTATTTCTTCTAAGAGGAATTCTGACTGAAATTCTTTTGAATAAGTCTACTGAGTCTGAGACATTTTTTTCATCATTATCCTCATCACTCAACAAAATTTGGCAATTTAACCATTTGACAAATATATACATATATATATATATATATATATATATATATATATATATGAAAAAAGTGTGTATATAAATATAAATAAATATATATATATATATATATATATATATATATATATATATATATATATATATTTTTATATATTATAGGCGCAGTACTTTATTAGAAAGCGCTCAATATCAGAGATAGAGCTAACATATTTGGTTGGATTGATGTGAGTTTGTAACCTGGAAAAGCGTGAAACCCAGGGTTACAAACTCACATCAATCCAACCAAATACATACATATATATATATATATATATATATATATATATATATATATATATATATATATTATTTACTTAAAATATGATTCCAACTTGCGACATAAGAGGTCTCATGTTTCAAAACAAGAGCCGAAAACTTCAATATAATTATTTGAATTAAATTGAGTTAAAGTGAGCTCTGTTCCATCTTCAGGCGAAATTTTTTTTGGAATAACGTATTTCTGAAATTTACGTGTTTTAATATATATATATATATATATATATATATATATATTTTGTCAAATGGTTATATATATATATATATATATATATATACAGTGTAACCCGGATATAAGAGACCCGGATATAAGAGAAACCCGGATATAAGAGAGATTTTCTCTGGTCCCAAATTAAAGCCTGTGTTAATGTATATAAAATAGACCAAACCCGGATATAAGAGAAACCCGGATATAAGAGACTTCTTCTCCAGTCCCGACAACTCGCTTATATCTGGGTTACACTGTATATATATATGAAGAAATTTTTGAAAAACAAACAAAAATCCTTAAATGTAGTTAAAACTACTTTTAAGGATTTTTGTTTGTTTTTTCAAAATTTCTTCATTCTGTCGGATTTATATCCATTTACACTTGCTTATATATATATATATATATATATATATATATATATATATTGAATAAAATAGACAATCAGAAAATGGTACTTAGTCCTTGCCGATGCATTTTGTCATTTGACTTTATCCAGGCAAGTGATGATAAACTAAAAGAAAATGTGTAGTTACAAGAAATTCAAATTTTTTTTTAAAAAAAGACACCCCTGTGTAAGCCCTTTTTGGGATATTAGTAACTTTTTTCTTTTTTTTTTTGACTAAAAAAAGAAAAAGTTACTAATAATACTATTTCCCAATCATCTATTTCATTCAATTTGTTTTTTCTGCAGATTTATTCTGAGAAATCTAACACACACACACTCACACACACACAGAGACCCTTCACACACACACACACACACACACACACAGACCCTTCACACACACACACACACACACACACACACACACACACAGAGACCCTTCACACACACACACACACACACAGACCCTTCACACACACACACACACACACTCACACTCACACAGAGACCCTTCACACACACACACACTCACACACACACAGAGACCCTTTACACACACACTCACACACACACACTCACACACACACAGAGACCCTTCACACACACACACACACACACACACACACACACACACACACATATATATATATATATATATATATATTTTTAAAACATTAATCAGTTTGTCTGACGATCGCTAAAGCGTGAAACCCAGGGTCACAAACTCACATCTATCCAACCAAATATGTTAGCTCTATCTCTGATATTGAGCGCTTTCTAATAAGTACCGCGCATATAATATATAAATAATTATACATATATATATTTATTTATATTTATATACACTTTTCACATATATATATTTGCAGGTTGTATAATAAACCATCAGCAAAAATTCTCCCATGCTGAGTCATCAGAGGGCAAATGACTCTACACAGATTGTAAATGATATGAATTCAGGGGCTGCTTTTGAAATACCCTTTCATGTACTCAATTTATAACACTACTGGGATCTACTGTACATAATAAGAATGTATTTAGCTCTAAGATGAAATAATGACCCTCTTCCTGTTGCGACCTCCTGATCCAGTTTTCCTCTCTACCGTTCACTCTTTTTCAAACTTATTCACTGTTCTCTTAGTGGTTCTTGAATGCAAATGTTGGTACCATTACTGAAGGCCTGAATGATCTTTTTCCTCTCACCATTGCTCAGTTGGGAAAGCATATTGGGGCTGACACAAAATGATTTCTCTCTCTAGAATAACATAAAGGCTTTTACAGTGATTCTTGTGGAAAATGGTGTGAAGATGGCTAAACATTTTGTCTGAATAACTGGAAAAAGAAAACTCACTTACTTTAGTGCTTTTTTAGATATTATGCATTTTATGGGATGGACAGTTATCTTGATTTCGACAATTTTGTTTTTACACTACGGTATATATATATATATATATATATATATATATATATTAATTAATTAATGAATTAAAGGATTAATTTTTAATCCCTGACAAGTAACACTTTTTCTTTAATGAGATTTCTCAAATGCACAGTTTGATTGACATATTGCTGATTGATAATTAAATTTGGGGCATCTATTTCAAATATGTGTCCACTATAATAATGTTTCAAGTAATATATATATATATATATATATATATATATATATATATATATATATATATATATTCACAGTTCATCTACATAGACACACACACACACATATATATATATATATATATATATATAAAAATATATTTTAAGTTGTGATATATTTATGGGATAAAGTTCTCAATATGAGAGACTGAGTGTATGTAAATAAAAAAATTGAACATTGAAGTCAGCACTCAGAGGCGATAGGCTGTTTCATGTTAGACGAATTGTCAGACCATGACTGTTCTGGCCTGACGATTGCATTTAGCATGAAACAGCCTGTTGCCCTGAGTGTTGACTTCAATGTTCACTTTTACACATATATATATATATATATATATATATATATATATATATATATATATATATATATATATATATGTATACAAGCAGCATGGTCCGGTGTTGCCCGTGCTTGATTAAAAAATCGTACGACTCATACAGCAATCTCTATCACTTGACTTAAAATATTTTTGCCCTTCCTTGCCTTTAAAGGAGTGCTCTTTGCCGTGTTGATGTTGCTATATGCCTTACTTCTTGCCTATGTCACACTGTGAATTTTTTCTAAGCTCTATACTAAACATTAAATCTGTTACGAAAAAAGAACTAAACAAAATGAACACAAAATGATCAGCTTTAATAAAGGACTCGTAACTGGAAAAACCGAATGAAAAAAAGAATGTTAATAACAAATACTTTTTTCACACCCAACCCATTTCTGCGGAATCAGAATCAACATTGAGTTTAAGCAAGCGAATGAGCCAATTGGAGTAAAGTGCCATGAAGATTTAAATTTTTCCCACTTGTGACGAATGCAGCTATTGATTTTTTTGCATGCTAGCATACTAGTTAACATTCATGTCAGTCAGCTGTTGGCTCTCACGCTGGCCAATAGAATCATCCTGCCTATTTGTGGCAGCCAGCTATAGGCTCTCACTCTGGCCAGTAGAAAATGGCCGCAAACTACATGGAAAGTGCCGTAGATGCATGAAAAAATCGATTATTTTCACTATCGATGGGAGTTGGGAAATGCAAAGTTAGTCTTGGCCTTCCTGCTAACTTGGAGTATGTGCGTGTAAATTTTGGTGCAAATCTGTTGAAAATTGCAGCCGTGCATTCGTTAAACACACACACACACACACACACACATACACATCCTGCCTTTTATATACATATATATATATATATATATATATATATATATATATATATATATATACACAGTTCATCTACATAAACACATATTAACCATACAGCTAATTTTCTGCCTCAAATATATATTAGCTTGGCATTCCATGTGCACTAAATGTATCTGTCCTTTCGGCAAAGTCCTGACATCTCTTCCCATATAGACATCTAGTTCCTCTCAACCCATTTTTTATGCATCTAGCCAGATGCTAGGCAACTCTCATAAACATAATTCCCACAGCATTCTGTCCAATATACTGGATCCGTATTTAATTGACTCTAAGAGGCTTGCGTCAACTTCTTCTTGTAATCCCTCTCAGGATCACAGGGAATCGGATGTGCATATCAAGATGATTTGAGTGCTTTGGGAAATTTATAGAACCATAGCAGCTAATGTCAGGAAGTACATTCTGAGAACATTCTGGTAAGTAAAACGAAAGAAATTAGACAAATCGCTTCTGAATGAAGTCAATGAACCTCTTATTTGGTTTATTAATAATCGTTCTGGTATATGACAAGTGAATGCTGGAGAATCTCATCACAGATGAAGAAGAGACCTTAGGCAATAGATATGTTGTTCTATAAAATGTCTTAACAGAGGATAGAAAATTTAAAGCTGCATTGGGATATCCAAAGATGCCTTCCAAAAGCTAAACAAAGTATTAAGAAAACAGTAATATCTTGTTAGAAACAAACGAAAGATTACTGAACTGTTATGTAATATTGAACCTCCTATATGGCAGTGAATGCTGCACAGTCTCCTCAAAGATGAAAAAGAGACGTTAGGAAATAGAAATGTAGTTCTACAGAAGGATACTGAGAATACCATTAGTAGAATACATGAGCAACAGCAAAGTTTAAGAGAAAAGCTGAAATTTCTAGGGCACCTAATTAGGAAAGAGGGCTTGGAGAATATGATACTCACAGGGCATATTGAAGGCAAGGGGAACAGAAAAAAACCAGCACATAACCTACTGAGCGAACATTTTTAAATGGATGGCAGAACAGAGTTTAGGAGATCTAGAAAAACGACAAACTTTACTAAGGGTTACAAATGACAGGAAATCGTGGAGAGCTATGTACGCCATATTCTGAGAACATTCTAGTAAGTAAAATAGAGGGCCAAAAAATGACACTGACATTCAAAGCGAAATAGTGAATAGTGCCTTACAAAAGCTAAGCAAAGTATTAAGAAACAGGAAAATCTTGTTAGAAACAAAGAAAAGTTTATGGAACTGCGCAAATGGATCATAGTACAGAGATTAGGAGTTATAGCGAAAAGGCAAACTGTACAAAGGGTTAAAAAGGACAAGAAATTGTGGAGAGCTATGATCGTCCCATTCTAAGAAGATTCCGGTAAGTAAAACACAAAAATTAGACAAGTTGCTTCTAAATGAAGTCTATGAGCGATTTGCTTTGTAAATAAAGATGTAGGTGTTATGGTCCGGTTTCTTGTACCACAGTGATAGTCCAAGGTAGAACCAATAAAGAAGAACTCGAACACGGATATGGAATATCACAGATATATTACAAACAGGAATATATACAGAGAAGTATAAAGTGTTAGTACGAACAATCAGGTTTAGTAGTAATTGTCTGAACGTGACTCTGTTTCGGACTGCCTCTGACTTGACTGACTGACTTGCTCCTGATGGACCTCACTCCAGACTTCAGACTGAACTCTAGACTTTCTACAGAACTCCCTGCTTCCTCGTGAGGTGCAGTATTTATTACGTATGGAATAGTCCATTATGTTATTATGGGTGAGGTCCCATAACAGTAGGTATGTCTCTTTGGAACTGTGTAAGGTGCAAAAATATGTAACTTAAAAAATGAAATTTTATGTAGCCAAGAATCAGCTTACCTTGTCATCATAAAAGCAACCAATTTTGTTTTCGTTATATAAACAGTTTTTATACTAAATACTAAACTTCTTCAAAACAATTCTTGAGAGCCACTTCAGGTAGAGGCTTACTGTCAGAATGGTTATATTGAATGTAGTGTGTGATATGAATGAAGAAGGTGGTGGTAAAATGTAAGGATAAGAAAGATAGATAATGATTGTCCCTTGATTTGAAGAGTCTACGTTTGTTGTATCCAGTTTGTTCCGCAGAGTAGCAGTTCTTAGAAAAAAAAAGTTTTTTGATTTGAACTTTAAATTTACATTAGGAATACAGGGGAAATGAGGGTGACTCAATTCTATGGAAGTAGCATAGTATGGCCTATAAGTAAAAATCTGAACTGGGGAAAGGAAATGAAGCTCAGCTGAATATTTAGCATGGAAATCAGCTTGAAATGTTGCATCTGAGAGAAAGAGCTTTCAGTGTGGAGAATAAATCTTCTCCCACACGAAACTATTCTGAACTCTATGAAGGCTGAAATGTGAGGGTCTTTCAGATCCAGTCCAGGTATGGTAGCAATACTCCATTCTTGTAAGGATAAAGCATAGACAGTAGAATAGTGTGATAGAATCAGCTGACCATTATCCTAATGGACACCTACACCCACACACATACATACATATATATATAACAGGAGTTGTTAATATTGTTATTATTAAGCTCTCAAAGTCTTTCTCCTTAAAGAATTATGTTCTTATTTAATTAAGGTGGCATTAGTAAAATCAAATTGGTGGCCAGTTTTGTTTCTGTGTATTACAAGAGAGTTTGAATGTTAGTCTAAATATCTCTCTTTTGTATCTTACAGATATAGGCTGATAGATTGCATGATTGCATATGTGTTGAAAAAGAAGAAAGAAATTCTGCTATTTTTACTTTTGTGTTGTTTGATTTTCATAGGTTAATCAGGTTTCACATAAATTCGACTTGTTAAATGAACGTTAATATAATTTGTGGCATTCTGTATTAAAGAATAGAAGATGCTTTCATCCAAAGTTCTAAGAAATCAACAGATTCCAAGCCTTACTGAAAAGCCACAAATATTGCATTATATACGTAAGCACATAATAATTCTAGTTTGTCAGTGTGGGATTCAGATGATGATGTATATTCATAAGTGTGTGTGTGTGTGTGTGTGTGTGTGTGTGTGTGTGTGTATTTAGTAGACATTCTGTTTGGCAGTTTTTTGCACATTGATTTGGCAATACCGTTTGTTTTTTATAAACATACATTAGATTCTTTAAGAATGGATCCAAGAAAGGTTGATGTAATATAATTTTTTGATGTGCATTTATAGTTGGTAAAACATTTATTAGCAATCTATTGAAGTACTTTCAATGTAAAGAATAATAATTTTTTTTTGATTAGGGTGGCATTTGTTAAAAAAAGTTATAATGAGTTTTTATCTTATTCTTCTATCAGATTCTAATCCATAGTTGATCTCTATTTGATACCATTTTCCTATATATATATATATATATATATATATATATAATATATATTAGAAAACTGTTAGAACTGTAACATAAAAAACATATTTTAAATCAATTAATATATCTGTAAATTTACATTGAGCACTATTTTGTAAAAATAAAAATATCTATAAGAACACCGGATTATATATCTTACTGTTCTTTATTTATATATATATATACATATATATATATATATATATATATATTAGTAGTAATAATCTTATAAGTATAAGAAATTATACTCGTCCGGAAAACCTTCAGTGTCTTGATTTGCGATTAATCAAGCCAATACCAAAGGGAAAAAAAGGTATAAAAAAGAAAGAACCAAGAACATGTAAATAATCGTTTAGCATGCAAATCCAAAGTCCAAAGAAAAAAAACCCTGATACAAGTAAGCAAAATAACTAAATAAAGTGTTCAATACATTAAGTAGAGCAGACCTAATTAAACCTAGAGAGCCAGGCAAAACTACCAAGGTTTCAACTAAGCAGATCATTATGGAATGCCACCCTTCCCTGACGATCTGCTTAGGTGAAACCGTGGTAGGTTTGTGTGGCTCTAGTTTTAATATATATATATATATATATATATATATATATATATATATATATATATATATATATATATAATGTATATTTAAGCAGAAAGTATTAATCCAAACAAGTTTGATTAAAAAGAAATGACAAGGTTGGTCAGTTTAATTTTTTCATTATATTTTTATAAAATATTTTGATAAACAATTATGGAAATTATTTAAGACTCTAACTGGCATTTGAAGGCTTATGACCATATCACATTGAAACACCGGTTCCAGTATTACTGAAGTTAAGCAATGCTGAACCTAGTCAATACCTAGATGGGTGACCACTTGAGATAGCCAGGTACTATTTTGTTTTGATGTGTGGGTGGTGTAATGGATAGTTGCTAATCAGAGAGTTTCAATTCCTGTCAGTTTTGTTATATTCACTTATGTGCAAATACCCTATATATATATATATATATATATATATATATATATATATATATATATATATATATATATATATATATATATATAAAAAAAAGAGATTGTAGTGGTTCCAATGAGAGAAAAGTATGTATATTAAAAAGAAGAGAAGAGAGGTGCCGCAAACGTTTTTGGTTGTAATGTGGATTTATTTAGAAAAAAAAATTATGCTTTGTTTTACATGACATATATAATATATATATATACAAAATATATATATATATATATATATATATATATATATATATATATATATATATATATATAAGCAGTAATTATTCCTCCAAACAAGTCTGATTAAAAAGAACCAACAAGGTTGGTCAGTTTAATTTTTTATTATATTTTTCCAATTTTCAAATAAGGTGTCAAGTATTGTGCTTGAATTTGTGTCTGAAGTTCATATTTTGTTATTTTTGTTCAAGTATTTTCAACTTTTACAATCATTATCAATAATTAATGTGATGTCTGTGTGGTAGTTAGAATTCCTTTGTCTACATCCTGGTATTCTTTGGGAAGCTGGATGTTAGAAATAGGTTAGGATGACATCATGTGTAATGGCTATTGTGAATGAGGCCACATGAAATGATTTTGATTTATTTATTTCATTCTATTTATTATTTTATTTACTTGTATTTTTTCTTATACTCCTATAATACATAGTTTTTGTCACTATATGAGTGTCAGGATTCTAAACATTTAACAACAAGACATCTTTTAAAAAAAGGTTATTTAGCCGAAGGAAAAGTAGAAGCAGAACATCAGTTAAAATAACATTTGCATATTTTCTTTGTATATTTTCTATTGTATATTTCTTTTCAGAATTATTCAATAGAAATTAATGATTTAATTTTTCTCACAGTGAAGTTTCTTTTATAAAGTAATTAAGTGTCCTTAAGTGGTGTGAAATGTGTGAACAGTCTTACTTTATGATGGTCAGCCTAGTTCATAGACAATGGCTTAGTTGGCAGCTGCTGGTTAATCATTTCTATTGTGTGCATGGACAAGGCTTTATTTGGTGACTGCTGGCTGTAATCTCTTCTCTTGTGTTTGTATTTGTAGGTGTGTGTATGTGTGTGTATGCTTGTGTAGATCAAACTGAACTCTGAAATTGTTTTGAACTCCGAGAAATAATATGCTTCTATTTTTATATCTATAAGGAAGATCCAAACTCTGTTTTTATGTAGAGGTGTAATCTTTTTGAATACAAGATTTTCATTAGTTAGAAAATAATTCCACACTGACTTGTGAAAATCTTTCTTGAATTTGTGGGAATGATGAAGGGAGTTACTGTTATTATTTTCTAAATGTTCCATTGTAGGTCGACAACAGCATCCATTAGTATTTTAGCAGTATTTGCCCTAGTAATTATTGTTTATCAAACAAACCGTCTGATGGAATTTCATTGGTTGAAAAAATATAGTTTCTATAAGCCTTACATGCATTTGATGTCGGTGTGAAGAAATCCCTTCTAACCGCTTAGAGTATTTCAAAAAGGGTTATGAATAATACATCATGGTTTAACATTAATTTTTTTTTCTTTTTATCTGATCAGATATTCTTAGTTTCGTTGGTAAAATTGAAAAGTTGAACAAAAAAAGGATAGAGAAATAAATGGAAAAGATTACTCACTCTGTTTATGAAGAACGCCAAGAGAAACTAGAAAATAAACAGATGCCTTAACAGTCATATAAAAAAAAAAGCAGGCTGAGAGAGAGAATGAGATCGAACTGCAAAAAAAAATAGCGATAACCATGTGGTATAAAGCATAATCAATTTAAGCCAAGGTAGAACCAGCAATTGCTGTCTTGCATTGCAAAGAAATATTGATGCTATGCAAAAGATATTATTATCACATGGAAAAAAGCATATTATTACATTGATCTTAATACTTTTATTACAATATAGATATTATAATGTAGTTAAGAACATATTGTGCAGATAAATATAAATGAAAATTCTTCTTCTATGTCTTTTCTTCCTTCAGGACATCGGGGATCATGGCTCTCCACAATTACTAGTCTTTTGTAGCTCTTAATAAATTTTATCTTTTTGCTATCTCTCTTAATCTGTCCTGCCAACCATTTATACAAGATCATTCTTCTTCTATGTGTTTTGTCTCTTTAGAATGTAGGCAAATATGGCTCTCCACAATTTCTGGTCCTTTTCAGCTCTTAATAAATTTTTGCTATCTCTACTACCAACCATTTATACAAGCTCATTCTTCTTCTATATGACGTGTCCCTTCAGGATGTGAGCGATCATGGCTCCTCATAACTTCCTGTCCTTTGTAGCTCTTATTAAGGCTTATCTTTTTGTTATTTCTCCTAATCCCTGTTCTAACAACAATTTATACAAGCTTATTAGACTATGCACAGCTTTCCTCTAATCCTAATGCCTTCATTATGTCCTGTAAGTGTCATATTTTTCAAGCCTTCTTTCCTCATTATATGTGTTAACTCTCTCTTTCTGATCCTAAGTACAAGTATCCTTTTAGTTTCCATTTTTAAAAACTTTGTTGTTGGTCACATGTTCAGGCAATGGTATTCTCAGCATCCTTCTGTAAAACCACACACACACACACACACACACAGACATATTGTATATTGCTGCTGGACACAAATAAGCTGATGAGCACTTATATATATATATATATTTTTATATATATATATATATATATATATATATATATATATATAGAATATATATCTTTATTGTTCAGGTTGTGGTGATTCCACAGAGTGAGGAGAATTACAGATTTTAGGATTGCACATACAGGAATTGACGGAGACAAATCTTTGGTGAAACTCTAGCCAGCCTCTCTGCCAGGCCAAGAATTGGACCCATTTTATAATATTTGGAGACCTGCGCAAATTCACGTGGCTATGCCTTCTTCCAGTATGTCACCTGTGCAACTTCTTGTAGTCATGCCTCTTCCGGCATGCGCCCGTGCAAGCATCCATTTTTTTCGAATCAGGACACCTGTGCACTGTTTATTCAAGGCTCATGACACCAGTGCGTCCTGTTTATTTTAGCCGCCGGATGCATTTCCTGTTTATGCTATCACCCATTCTGATTTTAACTCACTTTGATACAGCGGAAATGAGGTCAACCGTCTTCCTCAACTGATATCCAACACACACATCAGACATGCACCCTCTCCCACACACACATCAGACGTGCGCGCACACACACACACACACACACACACACACACACACATATATATATATAAATAAATATAAATGTGGAGACAGATCAATACTGAGCAGGAGCAGGTTACATGCTTCAACCACGAAACTGACTGTCATCATGGGATGATGACCTTATTGATTTATTTATTTTATTTTATTAATAAATTAATTAACTTTTTATCATTGCTCATATAGTATGCGTCTAAATTATTTATATCATATGCTCTTCAAGATACCATCTCCTGTGGTGAATGATATTTTATTAGGTTGTCCCAAAAGTTTGTAAACACTTGCGAAAAATTGAATTTTTATGCAACACAATCCAGCACAATCGAGACAAGCGATGGGTTCAGAAAGGGCAAGAGACACCGTCGGTTCCAAAACAAGATCGATTTGGTAAGAAAGTCATGTTGTGCATTTGGTGGATTCTCAGGCCCTCACCAATACAGAGTGAGTTTTCCGAAGTACCGTACCTTCATGATCACCATTAGACTCATCCAACTGTTTCTGAATCCTCTGCACTGTCTTCAGATTCACACACAAACACTTGCATTTGAGATGTTCACATTGGAGCCAAATACCAAGCACTACAGCATGCCATTTCCAAATTCCTGGCAGTGTGAATTGTGTCATGGCACACTTTTTCTCACAGACAGTACCCAACTGACCATACTATCCTGTGCAATTGACAAAATCAAAAACAGACAATGTGCATGCATGAAATTAAAAATATAAAATTTTGACAATTTACATTGCATCCTGTATATATATATATATATATATATATATATATATATATATATATATATATATATATATATATATATATATATATATATATATATATATATATATATATATAAAAAAAAATAAGTTTAAGACCTATGGTTAAAGTTTTATTCATTTCAGAATATGTTTCTAATAAAACAATATAAATTAGTTTTATTTTGTACGCATTATGCAGAATTTATTTCTCTTTCGAATGATGTTAAAATTGTTTATTTTTCTACAACTTGAAAAATTTAAATGCTCAATTAATTTAAATTATCCTAAAGAGAAATAAATTATAGATTCTAAACTCACTCTCTCTCTCTCTCGATATATATATATATATATATTTGCCATTTTTGTGAACCATTTTTAAAGATAAATATTTCATCACAACTATTAAACATACATAGCAGTTAATAATGAATTTGCAGTCCACGCATGATAATGTTCAATGTAAAATGCAGTAGACTGACAAGGAGAATTCTGCACAAGTGACCCCAAATTTAGGCTCCAAGAAAGGTAATGTGTATCTGGTGGGATTGTTGGTCTATTATCAAATTTCTTAAATTGCAATTAAACATTAAATGCACATTTATAAGTCTAGCAGCTGCAACATGTCCATAAATATTTCACCAAAAAACACCCAGTCCTCATCAATATGCTAACATACCATAGTGTTTGTATGGCAGTGGTGAAGTACACATTGGATTAAAGGAAAAATGTTGTTCTCCTCCATGACAAGGGCTGTATCCAGCAAAAAGAACTCAAGAAACAATTTTGGGACTTAATTGTTCTGTTTTAATCAACTCACCACATTCATTTGACCTTGTACCAACTAACTGTTACCGTTTTTGATACCATAAAATTGCTTTGATGAGGGAAACTTTCTTGAATGAAAACAAGTTCAAGATTTTTTCTACATTAAAGCCTGCGGAATTTACTCAAGGTGTATTCAAGAGCCACTTGATGAGTGAGAAGAATTCATTGCAAAAAATGGTTAATATATAATTGAATAAAATCTAACTGTGATTTATTTTGTGAAGAATAAAGTTGATGAAGAAAAACAGAAATTATTTATGACTCTGCATGCAAACATGCACACACACACACACACCCCCATTCATGTGATAAGTGATTGAGATGAATAATCTGAAGTAAGTATGTAAGATGTATGATGTGAAAGCCAGTTGGATGTTGAAATAAATAAATAAACAAATATATATATATATATATATATATATATATGTATGTATGTATACATGCAGTTTTTTTTTTCTTTAGGCCTCAAAACATTTTTTAATCTCTGTGAGAGGCTAATACTCTTTGATGTTTCTTGTATAACTGATTAGTTGTTTCATTGTGGAAGCAAACCTGGAGCCAAGCTCTTCTGACAATTTCTTCCACCTTTTGTGTAAGAAAAAATGAGAAAACAAAAAAAAAAAACATCTAAAAAGAAGCAAAACAAAGGAATTAAGCATCGTTCCAGCCAGAGGAGTGGAACCTTCCATCCTGTTATTATCTTATTCACTTTAACAAGACCAGATTTTGATATCTACAAGAATTTGTTTAGACGAGAACAGCAAAATGAACGAAAAGAAAAGAAAGAAGAAGAAGAAGCAAGAGAAGAAGATGAAAAATCAGGAGGACAAGAAAAAAATGGCAAAGAGCAAAGATTTTCTTCGCTAATTCTTGGAATTGAATGTATTTTGTGTTTGGTAGGGGTTAGAATCAGTGGAACAAAAGCACTTTTTTTTGATTCTGTCTGATTTTCAATTTCCATTTCAAGTTCTACACTGGAATAAAAATAGAAATGGGGTCAGTGTTGTTCAAGGAAAGAAGTCAAATAAAGAGAACTACAGTGTCTAAGCAAAGAGAGAGTAGGAGAGGGAGAGGGAAAGAGGAAGAGAAAGGGAGATAGTAAGTGGGAGAGGGAAAGGAGGAGGGAGAGGTAGAAGAGGGAGAGGTGGTGAGGAAGAGAGGGGAGAAAGAGGGAGAGAGAAAAGAGAGAGAAAGATAGTTGTCAGGGAAGCAAGTAAGAGGAAGGGAGTTCCATTGTCAGGAAGTGCCGGAGAAGAAGCTGTTGGAGTAGAAGAGGCGGTTACATTTAACTGTTTCGACAGTGAAAGGGCGGGACTGAGATGCCAGCCTAGTAGTACACTTAAATTCATGCACTCAGGGCACCAGTGAAAATAGCTTGTCAAGCAGATGCCATGAAAATATTTATAGAAAAGACAGAGGGAAGTCATATTAAATCAGTGAGGAAGTGACTGGAGTTGAAAGCCCAAGTCAGAACTGATCACATTGCATATCTCTCTTTGGATCTAGTCGAGAGCCATGAGATGAACAGCGGGGACACTAGACCATTTGAACTTTTGTTTGAAATAGTGTGGAATGTCAACATTTTTTTTATGCCATTATTTTTTTCTTTGAATTACATATGCCACTCTTTTTCTATATTGCTACTGTTGAAAGTCATCAAGTGATGTAACTTATTTTGTACAGTCCTTACTTTGTGAGCATGTGGCCGAAAGGTTAGAACGTCCACCTTCTGACCATGAAGTTCGAATCTCAACATGGTTGCTTTGCCAGGAAGGAGACTTCATCATATTATTGGACTGGAGGGGTCAAACCCAGCATGCAACACCTTTGAAAAGTGCCTGAAAACCATACCACGGATGAAACCAAGCCTTGTGAATGAAACTAGGGGGTATCAATAGCCAAAGTCACAAATCATGTTCACCAAGGGCTTGAGCGTGCTGGCCTTGTTCAAATTGTTGATCACACTAGATAACACACTCTTTCCCAGCAGCTGTAAGGTCTGCTCAGCATTGTTGCAGTATAAACCACAGGTGGGCTCAGTGGGTCTTGAATAAACACAAATGCGACTGAGGAAGCATCTGCAATAGGGATTGGCTACCTGCCCTAGTAGATGGGTATCCTCGAATACGAGTGACCAGCTATACATATATATACATACTTTGTGATTCTCTAGCGCCAGTCCACAAGGTTTGAAGAAGAAGGATAGTCTTTGCTAAGACTCAGGCTTCACTTGCTCAAAGCAATTTTCAGTTATTAAACTTACAATATTTTGGCTGTTGTATGCTCCAACATTCTTCATGTGATAAAAAATGGAATTTCAAGCCGAACCCTTTATTTAGTCCACTGACGTAGATTGAGAATAAAGATGAGGACACATCTGAATGATGTAAATAGTGTAAATAATTATAATACCTCATCTCAGAAATAGAGACAGATGTTGAAGGTGAATATGGCAATAAAGATGAGGACAACAGCCCAAACAATGTAAATAGTGTAAATAGTTACAATACCACATCTCAGAAATAGAGACAGATGTTGAAGGTGAATATGGCAATAAAGATGAGGACACGTCTGAATGATGTAAATAGTGTAAATAATTACAATACCTCATCTCAGAAACATGGACAAATATCAAACTGGCAGTTTAGATATTTCTGAATCAGTTTGATACTATGCATGGCATCCATATGAAAGTCTTGATCTAACCAGGTTATTTAAGAACATGATGTTTTTTGGTTAATATTTTAGGCTCAGGTTTTAGTTTTTTTTCCCTTTGATGTTTATTTTTTGCATTTTTTTCACAGTTGTTTATTCTTGCTTTCTCATTAGTTGTAACACAAAAGTTGGGAGAAATTGTATATATAGTAAATATAAGATTTAGCTTCCATTTTTGAAACATAGTTAGAACTGTGTAACGAAAAACCCATATTTTAAATCAGTTAATTTATATATAATATTAATGCTCTGTAAATTTACATTGAGCACTATTTTGTAAAAATAAAAATATCTATAAGAACACCGAATTATATTGTTCTTTCTTTTTATATATATATGTATATATATATATATATATATATATATATATATATATATATATATATAAAATAATGGACTCTTCGGTTGGTTTCGACATATGAGGATCTGACAGCTTATTGATTCAGTTATGAAAGTTTGTGCTATAATCTTAAGTGTCATTTAAGACCCGCTAGTGATTTACAAAGGAGGCCACATATGAAGCAAGTGTGAGGATTGTGAGATGTGATCACTTTTAGATTGGCTGACCTTTTAGATCTTGCTCTTGCTTTTTGAAGATGATTCAGACAAGCAGATTGAAAATTGCTGAGTCCACTAAAACACATTGATCTCCATTCTATATAATATAAATAAGACAGGTTTTGTTAAATAATTTAAACATATTCTGTCTTCTTATTCTTGATAGGATCCTTTCTTACTCATGAATGAGCTTTTTTGTGTGGCTATTGAAGGAACATGACGTTTTGGTTCCTCTTGTCTTTCAATAACCACATGAAAAGCTCATTCCCAAGTATGAAAGGATCCTATCGAGAATAAGTAGACAGAATGTGTCTAAATTATTTAATGAAACATACCTTAATGAAAATATACTATCGAAATATACTCAAAATTTATATTACTGTTATATCTAAAGATTTTTATCACTTTTCCACCTCCGTAATATACCTTGTCTGTGCCTTTTCTATAAATATTTTCATGTTAATTGTTCGGATGAACTCTTAGCTATGATTGGGGAGTACTAAAATTATTTTATTTGGTTTCTTGTAAATAGTTTTGTTTTCATATTGTAAATAGTCACTGGGGCTAGTTTTTAAATTGTTGTTTTATTCCCCTCCCACCACAGATAATAAACTCTACATATGGGGACTAATTAGGACTTTCATAGAGACAATGAGGTACTATGGTGGATGTAGTATGAAAGGTAAGTGTTGTAACCTAGCGAAAGTTACCGAATAGAATAATCACACAAAGGTTGGTAATGAACGATAATACTTAGGACAAGAACAGCACATATAAGATTCACCATTGGCACATAGAAGAAGTAGTCTACTACAATGCAGTCAGATGTGGCACAAGGCCAAATTTAATGCATGGTATCTGAGCCCATATGCTTGGCCAAAATTTTCCCATAGGCCCTGTATAAAACAGGGCTGGGTCACTGTTTTCTTAGACAAGACTCTGTCCCTTGACGTAGCCTCGTCTGGGGATCTTCTCTGACCAGAGGCAGAGAGTTTGATCATCACTGCTGGAGATGAATCTCCAACGCTAGGATATCTACCAACCGTCCCCACAGTCAAATTGGGCACAAGGCCCAATTTAATGCATAGTATCTGAGCCCATAGGCTTGACCAAAAATTCCTCATAGACCCTATATAAAACGGGGTCAGGTAGGTGTTTTCCTGAGATGAGACTCTGCTCTTCGACATAGCCTTGTCTGGGGATCCTCTCTGCCCAGAGGCAGAGAGTTTGATCAGCATAGCTGGAGACAAATCTAACTCTAAATCATGTACAGTATTCACTACTGCATTTATGGGAATGGAGGAATACCTATTATCATCCATAGGTATGCTACAACAATAACATAGATAGATTTATCAATATGAAATCTATATAATTTAACTAGCCCTAAAACAATGATAAACTTGAGTCTATTAACCATAAAATAAACCTTGACATTTTTTCATCAACTTCAAAAAGTTTTTTTCGAAATTATAGCATTAATTATCCTGATAAACACTTCTTCTTTCTTTGTTATTTTTAACATCAATTTGATTCATCTTTTTGATAGCTTTTTAGAAAATACCAATCCTATCACAAGATTTGAAGTAATCTATAACTGTCACAGGCAATAAAAGATATTATCAAAATTCCAATTATTATGTTTACATGTTTATAAAAGAACAAAAAGCAAATGGCTCTATTCATTATATATATATATATATATATATTTTTTTTAAGCGTTTCACCCCAAGCAAGGCAGGAAGCCACTAGGACACAAGGGGTTACAGAAATTTTGGAGCAAGATCAGATAGGAGTGATAGAGGAAAGGATGAGGAGAAGGATAGTGGATAGATCAAGGCAACTGGAGATGTCGATTGACATTACATTTGAATAGTTGGAGATTATAGCTCTCAGGGAAACTGGAATAGGGAAGGGAGTTCCACAGGCAGGAGGTGCGAGACATGAAGCTATTGGAGTAGAAGAGATGGCTACATTTAATAGTTTCTACAGTGAAAGGGTGAGAGCGGGATGCCAGCCTCGTAGGGCACTTGAATTCATGAAGTCTGGGAACCAGCGAATGCAGCTCATCGGAGCAATTACCATGAAAGTATTTGTAAAAAAGACAGAGAGAGGCGACGGCGCATCTATGAGAAAGTGTCTGTAGACGAGATGCCAGATCAGGGACAATTATATTGCATATCCGCCTCTGGAGCCTATCAAGAACCCCGAGGCAAACAGAAGGGGCTCCAGACCATATATGGCAGCAATACTCCATGTAAGGGCAAATTGTTGATTTGTAGATCTGGAGGATTGATCTGGGGAGAAAAATTTCATTTTCATTTTTCTCTATTTTTTAATTCTTTATTTTTTAATCTTTCAATTTTTTTTCTCCCCCTACTCGTCAGAAAATATTCAATGCCAATGTTTTTCTGTCATCGGTAAACTTCCTTGATTCTTTGATGTGCCATGTACATTCATGATATCGGTGATCCTGTCTATTTACAACTTCTTGTCTTTTGTAATACTAACCAGTATCTGTTCCCTTATTATTTCTCTTCATTATGACCATGTTACAATAAAACTTAAGCAACATTGAGCCTGGTCAATACCTAGATGGGTGACTGCTTAAGAACACCAGGTGTGGATGTGTCGGTGGTGGTAATGGATAATGGTTTGGAATAATCAATCAGAGAGCTGAGTTCCAATTTCAGTTTGGTTCATTATATTCACTTGTGTGCAAATATACTTGGGAAAGTGTTATATTCCATGCTAAGGGAATAAATACTTAACACCAGGTGGATAATAGAAGAAAGGTTTATTGTACACAACAGTACAACATGAAATACGGTACAGTTATACAAACAAGTCAAACTAGTAAAGAGTGCTACTAATTGGAAGGTCGGACCTGCTTGTGTCTTCTCGTTCTCACTCTTCCCCTAGTCTCTTGTAGACAGTTGATTTTATAGGTACTTACTGTAATCATTCATGTGGGTGCTGAGTTATTCCATTACATCAGAAAGGTATGAATCCACCGCTTCTTCCAACAGCTATGGGTTAATTTGTAAGACTCATATCATTAAATCTCAAAAAAAATATTCTTACAATCTGAACATATTTTCTGGCTTTAAATAACCTGCAAAGGGTTGATAAATCATAAAAAT
Source organism: Acanthosepion pharaonis (assembly GCA_903632075.3). NCBI lineage: Eukaryota > Metazoa > Mollusca > Cephalopoda > Sepiida > Sepiidae > Acanthosepion > Acanthosepion pharaonis. The sequence goes on along the minus strand of CAHIKZ030004693.1, from coordinate 2,781,427 downwards.
GGATGAATGAATCAGAGATATTATCCCTCTTATTCCTCACTCTGCCATTCTGTAGATTAATTGGCCATGATTAAATGTAATTGAGAGAATTGACCAACAAACAGAATTGGTAAAGTTTACAGTAAATAATAACACAAGAAGGCTAAGAACAGGGTGGAAATAATACTAAGCAAACAATATATGCAAGACATTGTAAAAGTAGGCAAAGTAACAGTAATAAGGCAAAAATTTCATAAAACTAAAAATGGCGTCAAGCCACAAAAGGAATACTGACAAGCGGTTACAGTTTTCTGATTTCAAGACAAGAAAGTACAGAACTAAATTGTATGAGAGTGAAAAGTAGCCTTATTGGCTCGGAAAAATGCCCAGTATGCATCTGTATATTTTGTCTATATATTTATTGAGAGAGGAGTATTTTTGCATTCATCCTTCTAATCATTCTAACACATTCATTTACACAAGGGATGTTGAGGTGAATGGGTGGTGCAATAAAAAGTGGCTCAGAACAAAAGATTGGAGAGCTGAGTACAAATTCAAGTCATGTTTGACTTATACACTTATGCTGAAATATCCTTGGGAAAGGTATTAAACAATCTCCAACCCTCAGCTATAGGTTAAATAGCAGGACATGTATCTATAAAAATCATTGTTATTCTCAATGAAAATAGTTAATGTGCTATTCACTTAGAAAAAAAAGAAAAGAATTATTCTTACAATATAAAATAATAATAACCAACAATCCGGCAAAGTGACGATAAATCATAAAAAATTCAATCAAACTAATTATTAGATAGATTATTCAATACTTCTGTTCTTGCATTCAATATGCCTTGTGAGTGTTAAATTCTCCAAGACATTTTTCCTCATTATATGTCCTAGAAATTTCATCTTTCCTTTTAGATTCATAGTATTCTCAGTATTAATTCTGAATATTATTTAGGCCAGGCGGGGGGCATTTAATTGTCTGTGTCTCTAGAGTCTTTAAACCAGTCTAATAGCAGTATTTTCTCTCTCTCCCTTCTTCTCTCTTTCACTCTTCCTGTTTCTCTCTCTCCCCCTCTATCTTCCTCTCAAACTCTCCCTCTCTGTGTCTTTTCTGTTTCTCTCTCTCCCCCTCTATCTTCCTCTCTTTCAAACTCTCCCTCTCTGTAACCCTCCCTTTTCCCTCTCTCCCTCCTCTCACTCTCCACCCTTTCTCTCCCTCTCTTCTTTCACCTCTCCCTCTTTCCATCCCTATTCCCCTCACACTCCCTCTCCTTTTCCTCCTTTCCTCCTTCTCTGCTTCCCCTATTTCCCCCTCCCCGTTTTTTTATCCAATTTTCCCTCTTTCATCCTTCCTCTTTCCCTATCTCCTTCTCTCCCTCCCTTATCTTTCCTCCTTTCCCTCTTCCCCTTACCATTTCTCTTTGTTTAAATGTAATGTCAATTGACATCTTCTTTTGCCTTGTTTTTTTTATCCTCTTCTGTTCTTCTTTTTATCCTTTCTCCACCCACCCCCAGAGCCAGTCTTTTCCCTTACTTACACACTCTGTAGCCCCTTGTATACTAGTGGCACTCCCGCCTTGCTTAAAAAAAAAAAATCAATACTAGAAAGAGCTATAACAACTACTGGACTTGAGAAACCTATTTCCCTGAAAAATTGTTTTAAGAGAAAGATTTTATAAATTTCAACCAAAAGATGATTTTCCTGTCCATGAGGAAGTAATGAACAGCGGCTTGGATTGAGGAATCAGAGAGCCGAGTTTGAATTCCAGTCGAATCCATTACATTCACTTATGGGAAAGGTATGAATCCTCTTCTTCTCCCACCAGCTATGGGTAAATAGCAAGACAGACTGGGTTCTATAGCCTTGGATGGCAACTGGTCTGCCACAGAAAAAAATGGCAATCTACTGCCAGAAAAAAATCTGCCTCGTCAGTCATGTATCAAAAGATACATGATTGCCTAAGCATGTATCACACATGGCACATAACTAAATGATAAGAAATAACTGGTATAACAAAAGGTTTTAAAGACATTTTCACTGTATTTTTTTCTTTGGGATTATATTCTGGTTAAAAGCTATAATTATTATCGGTTTTATCTAAAAAAAAAAAAAAAATTGAAGTAGTTTTTACTTGTTACATTACCATAGATGTTTTAAACTGTCTTTTATCAGCCCTCTTCCACCATATACAACATTGTGAACCTATCACTAGTTTATTGCTATTTCCACTGCAAATGTTCAGATTAGTGCTTCGTCTATTAGTCCCACAAGTTCAGACCTTTACAGCTACATTCACAGGGTTGAATCACACTCATTCTCTTCAAATTCCATTTGTAAGAAGGAAGGCTTCTTTCCAAGAACGGATACTTTGTGGAACAAACTTCCAAGAGATGATTACCTGAACACTACAATCTTAATCTCTTCCATTCCAGGGTCAATTATTATCTATCCCCCAAATGTTCATAACCTTCTCTTATGACCATAACACTCACCTAATTCAGTAACCCTCTGCCTTGAGTGACACTTGAGCCTCGTATCGAGGGAAAAAAAGAGAGGTTATTTTTTAAATGTTTGAATTAATAGAATACAAAGAAAAAGTAAACTGTTATTTTCTTTCTACTTTAGATGTGAATTCAATTGTAGATTTTCATTATTTACTTATATTTTTTACTTATATTTTACTTTGTTTTACTGATATAGTTTAGCTTATTTATTTCATTTAAGAGCTTGAGTAATTTAGTTTCCACCCCCAATGTATTATTAAGGTGTCATTTATGACTTTGTTGATCGATAGAAAGAGTTTTATTTTTTATTTTACGAGGTGTTGCTTTTGTCGACTGTAAAAACCAATATTTTATCACATTCAATAATAGTTTTTTTGCAAGCAAAAATTCCACCTATTAATGGGTTAGCCTGTCTCTGTTTAGAAGAGATAAATTCCAGCCCATTTCAAAATATCTTAGCCCAAAATTCTTAATACGTGTTTGCCTTTCTCTTTACCAATGAGACTAACAATATAGCTAGACTAAATAAACTGGCATCTCAAATTGATTCTTGATAAAATACAAAGAAGAATCTGCAATGTTATCAATCCTGATCTGGCATCTCAACTTTCGTCACTTTCCCACTGCTGTAACACAGCTTCCCTGTGCCTTTTCTATAAGTATTTTCAGGTTATTTATACTGATGACCTTTCCTCTTTGGTAGGTTGACTTTATGAATGTAAACATACTACTAGACTTGTGTGGAAAGATCCCATCATTTTAGATTTGAAATAGCTAGGTGTAACTATAAGTTCTATGCTAACAGTTTCTTTTCTCACACTTCTCACTTGTGGAACACTCTTCTACGTTTCCAATCAACTTTTGTCTTCAAAAATTTAAATGCAATGTCAATCACTATCTTCTTAATTCCTGTTCTTTTATTTTTTTTCTCTTCTTTTGATGTTTTCTTTTTTTCATATTTTCTTATACTCAGTAACCTCTTGCATCTTAGTGGCTTTATTACCATATCACTTCAAATAAAAAGATAGGCTGGAACTGTTTTAAGAGAAAGATTTTATAAATTTCAATTGAAAGCAGTAATGGCTGCTCAGTCAATGAACACCAAATGTTTCCTTGTTGGAAAATGGTTAATATATTGAAATGTTTAAAAAAATAAGACAAAATCAAACCTACAATTTATTTTTTTTTGTATATGAATAAAAAGCATATTCTTTTTAATCATTTCACCTCAAGTAAGACAATAAAACCACTAAGACACAAGGGGGTTTCTGAGTGTTAGAGAGAATGTGACAAAAAGAAAAAAGCTATTAAGGAGAGAGGACAATAAAAGAACAAGAATTAAGACAGAAGATAACGATTGACATTATATTTAAATTTTTGAAAATCAAAGTTGACAGGGAAGCTAGGAGTCGGTAGTGAGTTCCACAAGTGAGAAAT
>CAHIKZ030004693.1:2750000-2772500 GCA_903632075.3 Acanthosepion pharaonis | reverse complement strand
ATATTTATTTTATTTATTTACAATTTCATAATCTTTTACCCGCAACCACACACACTTTTTTTTTTTTTTTTATTTGCTTACCTGATTGGAGTGTAATAGATAGCAGTTTGGATTGAGCTGAGTTCGAATTCCAGTCAAATCCATTGCGTTCACTTACATGCTATTACCAGGTATGAATCCTTTTCTTATTCCCCTAGCTATGAATAAATAGCAGGACAGAACAGGTTCTATAGCCTTGGATGGCAACTGAAAAGAAATGACAACCTACTGAGGGATAAAAATCTGTCTCAGTAATTTATTGAAATATACATGATCACCTCAGCATGTATCATGCATAGCACATAACTGACTGATGGCTCTTTCATTCGATTTTATGCATATATATATATATATATATTAATCTGACTTTTTCACTTTCTCTTCTTTTTTCCTTGTATCTTTTATTCATATTAATCTTGCCTTTTTTTATCAAATTCTCTTTTCCGTTTTTTTTTCATTTTATTATTAGAATTGTGATTTGTGATCAAAATTGTGGATAAACTGTCCAAAACTAATGCCTGTGCTGTTGTTTTGTTAAAGTACTTTTTTGTCTCAGTCATATCCAAAAAAAAACAAAACAATGTGGTGTCTGTGTATTAAAAAAAAACAAAAATAACAAAAAAACTCTTTTGGGACAGCCTCGCTCCCAATAACTGTTACACATTTGAACTTTCAGCTTTCAAAAAATACCAAGATGTAGACAACAGAATCTTCCCTACCATACAGACACCACAGGGTTTTTGAAAATAACTGATTTTGCCGAAAGTACATGGACAAAACAACAGCAAAAGTATGAATGTAAGTGAGCTTATGTAGATTTTTGATCCCAATGTGAAACACTTTATTTGGAAATTGTAAACATATAATAAAAAATTAGACATACAGAACCTGCTTTTTTTAATCAAATTCTCTTTTTCTAATTTTTTCATTCTTCATTATTTTTATTGAAAAAAACATTTTTCATCCCTTCATGACATTTTTTCTCTTTTTGTTTTGTTCATTTCTTTCTTTTCTTCTCATTTTCTCTCTCTCTTTCTCAATGTCTTTCATTCTGTTAATTCCCTATACACAAAACTATTCCCTTTTTTGATTTGTGACCCTTAAATTTTAATATAATAAAATCCAAGAAAATCTTTCATCAAACTTTTGCTTTTTTTAATCAGTATCACCCCATGCAAGGCAGTAAAACCACACAAAGGGGTTTACAGGATGTATAAAAATTAGGAACAGAAACATTAATAATGAGTAGAAAGATTAAAGAGTAATCAGGAGGACTGTAGATAGTGATTGACATTGCATTTAAATTTTTGCAGATTAAAGTTGGCTGGCAACCCTGGATCTAGAAAGGATTTCCACAAGTGAGAAGTGCGAGAAAAGAAACTGTTAGCATAGAGATTACTGTTAAATCTAGCCAGTTCAGATGTGATCTTGACACTAGTTTAATACTGCACTTAAATTCAAAAAGTCTAGGTACTATACTGAAGAGCTCATTGGAACAATTACGTTAAAAAGGTTTATAGAAAATGAACAGAGAGGAAACCTTACACTGACGGGTAAGTGACTGAATGCAAGCAAACAGATCAGGACTGATAATATTGCTGATTCTTCTTTGGATTTTATCAAGGGGATCAAGGTATATAGCAGGGGATCTGGACTATACGTAGCAGCAATATTGAATGAATGGTAGACTTATAGATATGTAAGATAGATTCGGGAAAGAAAAATTGTCTTGCATGACACAGTGAACCAACTTTCATAGCAGTTTGCCTATCTTGGATTCAATATAGTTATTTCCACTTCATCTCAGTTGAGAATGTTAGCCTGAGAAGATGCAATGAGTCACTTTCCTAGAGGTTTGCATCAGCCATACTGATAGAAGGTAGAGAGAGGCCTCTCTTTTAAGTAAAAATCAATATCAATTCACCATGAATCAAATCATAGAGAATGTGGTAAGAAGCATGCTTACCTTATTCTTCCTTACTAATTTGGCTGTTCTTCAAGAAAACCGAAAAGTGAAAAATAAAACGCTGTCAAATCCCTTTAAAAATATATTTAAGGAAAACGTATTTATCCATTTTATCTTATAAAAGATAAAAGAACCTTCAGAAAATTCTTTGTAATTATTTTTTTCTGTTCAGTAAATGAAAGATAGTTAACCCTTTTCATCTTCATAATATGGATGAAATTTGCAGATGTCTATACCAATTAAGTTATTTGTTATCAACCAGCAATCTAAAAGTCATGCACTTAGTGAAAGTAAATAAAAATTAAGTAAAAGCTTTCATATTTTTAGTCACTTATTTTAACTTTACTAATTCCAGAAACAGTTTTCTGTCTTAATTGATTCATTCACTCATTATGGTTTATTAGTTTAATGTCTGTATTTCATAGCTCACTCCTTAGGCGATTTGTTTTTTATGACTTATCAACCTTTCATAGGTTATTTTAAAGCCAGGAAATATCTTTAAATTATAAGAATGTTTTGGAGATTATAATGATTTACTGATACTAGTCTTACTAATTAACCCATATCTGAGGGGAGAAGAGGTGGATTAACCTTTCCCAACGGTATTTTCAAGTAAGTGAATATAACGAACCTAACTGAAATTGGAACTCAGTTAGCAATTCTGAGCCATTATCCGTTACACCATCTGCACATCCAAGCTTACAGCACCTGGTAGTTCCAATCAGTCACCCATCTAGCCACTGACCAGGTTCGACATTGTTTAATTTCGGTGATTGTATGGGAACTGGTTTTTCAATGGTATAATGCTGTAAGCCCAGTTCTGTTTTGATTGCCTGAATCATAATTTATATCGGTGAAAATATGTAATTACTTTCTGGATACCCTAATAGAAGAAATGATAAACTAATTCTAGAAGGAGTTTTCTACCATTCAACCTTGGTTGGTTGACCTATAATTTGTAGCAGTAAAATATGTCACTACCATATACGGAAGCCCAAAAGGAAACAAATCAAATTACCATTGTAGCCATTTCAATCCACATTGGGTATCCACAATTGCATTTCATTTAACTAAACATACTGGAAACAATAATGACACTTATGCCTAGAATCAGAAGAAGACAGTGAAAAGGAGGCTTGGAGAATCTGACACTCACATGACATATTGAAGGCAAAAGGAACAGAAAAAAAAACAGCAAATAATCTACCTAACAATCTTGTATAAATGATTTGCAGAACAGGGATTAAGAGAAATAAAAAAAAATACTACAAAGTATAGAAAATTGTGGAGAGCCATCATTTTCCATGTCATGTTGGGGCATGGCATATAGTAGAAGAAGAATACTTTTTCTGCTGCATATGTTATCGCATACTAATGTGTTGCAGCATCTAATTTTGCTATTCTAGTGAAATTAATAACAATAAAGAAATCCTAGTAAAGACAAAATGGATGCCTCTGAAAGGTATTGAAACTGTGTCCCTATTTTACCACAGAAAAACCATTTCTTAAGCCAAAGAGTGTTTTTATATTTATATATATATAAAAAATATGTTATAACAATAAAGAAATCCTAGTGAAGACAAAATGTATGCCCTTGAAAGGGATTGAACCTGCATCCCTATTTTACCACAGAAAAAACATTTCTTCAGCCAAAGAGTGTTTCTATCAGTTTGCAGCATTGGACTGACAGGATAAATGCAGAATTTCCTGTCCAGGAATGCATGATTTTTCTGCTTGAGTCTTCTCTGGATCTACATCTATACTAGTTTCTTGTTTCATACCCGAAATGTAAACTAAAGCAGTAATACCTAGTAAATCAGACCTACAAATTCAAAAAGCTTTTTTTAATTTGTAGGTCTGATGAATTGAATTGTGATTTTGATTCTTATGTAATAAATTATAACCATGGAATATTTATGTTTGAGCCTTTGATATTATATTCTTGCTCTGTCTTGTGCATAGAGAACTACCTGGATTTTATCCACTTGGAAATATATATATATATATATATACAGACCACTAATATTATCTATATTTATATCTACATCTATCTATCTATCTATCTATCTATCTATCTATATATATATATATATATATATATATATATATATATATGTGTCATATTTATATATATATATATATATATATATATATATATATATATATATATAATATTAGTGGTCTGTTGCCCTCTCTTTTAGCTCTAACATTCATCCAACACTCTCATACTTACACTCTCACTAAATTTTATTTTCTATTCCCGGAGTTGTTTTTTCTGTTTTCTTTTTGAATTTGTAGATCTGATGAATTGGATCATATTTACGATTCCAATGGCATAAATTATGACCATGGAATATTAGTGTTTAAGCCTTTTCATTATATATATATATATATATATATATATATATATATATATATATATATATATATATATGTATATATTGAAGATGATAAGGATAATGATGATGTACTGATAAAGACATTGAAAAATGCAAGCCATTCTGAAGGAAGGATCTACTTTCTAGTATTCAAGTTAACACGGCCCGAAGCAATGTCAACTGGACAAAAGTCAATATCATTCTAAAACCTGCCAATCACAGTTGACTGGCCACTGTTACTAAAATAAATCGTCAGTCTTAGAATTACAGAAGAACTCTTAAGTCTTAAAGAGGGAAGAATCAAAATGGCAGCACATATCAGAATTGCTGTTAAACGAAAAGAAAAGTGCAGAAGTAATAAACATGAAACAAATATTAAAATGAAAATATTGAATATGTTGCAGGAAAAATCTAAGAGAAGTCAAATAATAAATTCAGAACAACTTAAATGAAAAATCAAAAGCAACATTTCGGATTAAAAATTCAGATATAAAGTACGAGAAAACATGAAATGTGTAAAAGTCAAAATCAATAAAACCTATTGAAATTGAATATGAGAGAAAAGAGATGAAACATACAATAAAATTAAAATTTAGAAAACATAAAATTAATTGACAGAATCTCAAAAATTATAAAAAAAGATAATGAAAAAAATGTTTTTAACAATATATAAAAAAAATGATAAAATATTTCAATAAAAAATATTATATAATAAATATATATATATATATATATATATATATATATATATATATATATATATATATATTAATTAAGGAATCAGGGAATCAAGTTCGTATTCCACTCAAATTCATTACATTCACTTACATGCTAATACCCTTGGGAATCCTCTTTTCTCCCATCAGCTATAGGTAAATAGCAGGACAGACTGGGTTCTATAGCCTTGGATGGCAACAGGTCTAGGAGAAGGACAACTCTAAATTCAAAACCTGTGGAGGGTCGTTTGGGGACCTTGTGGCACTTAGTGCAACAAGTCTCTGTATTCAGCCCTTCAAAAAATGTGGTTGGTTCTGCAGAAAGCTTTCACCAATATAATCAAATATGCGCTGATGTCTGGCTGTTGGTTTCTAGGAACTGAGCTGCTTGACCCTCATATGTTGAACATGAAGGGAGAGTCCACCATACATACATACATATATATATATATATATATATATATATATATATATATATATATATATATATATTTATATATATATATATATATATATATATATTAAGTTGGCCAGAAAGTCTTGACTCACTCACAAAGTGGAAAGAAAACAAAAATTTTGATCTCTGTCTGGTGGAATTTCCAAGGACCACTGCATTTTGAGCTTGTTCCATACAGTTGCACCATCAACACGGCTGGACTGCATGTACAACAAACTAAAGAAGGCGTATCCTGCTTTGGTCAGTCAAGGTCAGGCTTTGTTTCAGCAAGACAATGTGAGGTCACACACTGCTAAGTTGGCTCAGGAGATGTTCAAATAGATGGACGGTTTTGAGATTCTTTCACATCTACCATTTCAGTCCTGATGCTGTTCCGAGTCACTGTGGCCTATTCTGCTCAATGGCACACTTTCTCTGCAACTAGCGATTCAACACTATTTTTATTTAAGTTAATGCAACTTGTTTACAGTTGTTTTTATTCAAAACCAGTCGACTGGTATCTGGGTATCTAATGCTTGGCTGATCACCATTAGAAGATTGTAGAGAACGATGGACTTTATTTTGTTTTCTTTTCACATTCTAAGTGAGTCAGGACTTTCTGGCCAATCTTATAAATGCAATGGTACAACTATAATCTCTCCCTTATATACATACATACATATATATATATATATATATATATATATATATATATATATATATATATATATATATATATATATATGAAAATTTCTCTCAATTTAACCATTTAACAATTTAATTTCATATTTTGGTTTGATAAAGTCCACAATGGACGAAACGTCAGCAATTACCAGTTTTCCTATTGTCATTTCTATTCATAAATATGTATATATATATATATATATATATATATATATATATATATATACACCAGTCTACAAAGAGACCATTGAAAGTAGAAGTCAACTACAGTGGAACTTTAGATGAAATCATGCATCAGATTGCTAAGGCTACCAGTGCTTTTGGCAAACTTCGCCATCGCTTGTGGAATCAGCGGGGTATTTGACTGGATATGAAAATTCGGGTTTACAGAGCTGTTGTACTTGCCATCCTTTTGTACGGCTCAAAGTCATGGACAGGTACCATATACACCAGCTGGATGTTTTCTATAAAAGCTGTCTGTGTGCAATCTGTGGAGTTAACATTCAAGATAGGACATCTAATGCAGACCTGTTTAACAAGTGTAATATTGGAGGAATCGAGACTTTTCTCATACAGTCTCAGTTACGGTGGACTGGTCATGTCTTGAGAATGTCTGATGACAGGATACCCAAGATCCTAATGTACAGCCAGTTAGATCAGGGCTACAGGAATGTAGGACGCCCATGGCTAAGATACAAAGACAAGCTGAAAAGCAACTTGTCAGCAATCAATATACCATATAACACCCTTGAGAGATTGGAGCGGGTAGAATGGAGGTCAACGTGTTTTAGTGGACTTTTCAATCTGCTTGTCTGAATCATCTTCAAGAAGTGAGAGCAAGAACTAAAAGGTCAGCCAATCTAACAGTGATCTCATCTCACAATCCTCACTCTTGCTCTATATGTGGCCTCCTTTGTAAATCACTAGCGGGTCTTAAATGCCACTTAAGATTATCGCACAAAATTTCATGACTGAATCAAGTAAGCTGTCAGATCCTCATAGTTCGAAACCAATGGGAGAGTCTATTATACATTGATAATATTAGTGATATATATATATATATATATATATATATATATATATATATAAATTTCCAAGAGGATAAAATCCAGGTAGAGCTCAATGTTCAGGACACAGAATATAATATAAAAGGCTCAAACACTAATATTCCATGGTTATAATTTATTACATTGGAATTGTAATCATGATTCAATTCATGAGACCTACAAATTCAAAAAGAAATCAGAAAATATATATTTTATATATGTGTGTATGTGTCTGTGTGTGTATGTGTGTGAATACCATTTTACTTTAGCATCTTACTTTTTTCGTTTGTTCATGTACTCATGTTTTTATCTTTAAAAAGAAGACTAATAAATCATTGGCAAGATCTCTCCAATAACTGATGAAGACATCTATGTAAAAATGAACAGCCATTTTGTTAGCTGCTATTTATTGAAAAATACAAATGAGTTCCTTAGATTCTATTGTCTAACAATTTTGTTCAGAATTCGTTATCAATAAAATAGACATTCACAACATAGGGTTTTATCCAGAGATTCCTTCAGGGAGTTCTTAGCTTAATTAAGCAAATATTAGTGTCTTGCCAAGAAATGAAAAATACAAAAGAGGTTGTTTCATTACCTCTGAGAGTAAACAAGTTTACATCAATGGAAAAAGTGCTGTTGAGTTGATCAGTGGTTAAAAGAGTAGGAAATGATGGAAGACAAAATTCAGTTCATAATTCAAAATCAGAGAAAAATATTGGCCAAAGGCAGAGTAAAGGTATGGAACTGACAAGGCTTATGATCTCATCTGAACTTTCATCACAAGAAAAGTTTTAATCATTTAGCTATCATAAAATTCTGGAGACAGATCAACATCACTAGGTTTATCCAGCTGATGTTTTCATGTTTAACATTTTTTCTTTCACAATTAGGTGGATGTGTGACCTGATGTTTCATATTTTACTGTCTCATAAATTATGTCTATTATAAGAAGAATGATTAAATTGAAGAATGATCTCATAAATTATGTCTATTATAAGAAGAATGATTAAATTGAAGAATGATCTCATAAATTATGTCTATTATAAGAAGAATGATTACATTGAAGAATGATCTCATAAATTATGTCTATTATAAGAAGAATGATTACATTGAAGAATGATCTCATAAATTATGTCTATTATAAGAAGAATGATTAAATTGAAGAATGATCTCATAAATTATGTCTATTATAAGAAGAATGATTACATTGAAGAATGATCTCATAAATTATGTCTATTATAAGAAGAATGATTACATTGAAGAATGATCTCATAAATTATGTCTATTATAAGAAGAATGATTAAATTGAAGAATGATCTCATAAATTATGTCTATTATAAGAAGAATGATTAAATTGAAGAATGATCTCATAAATTATGTCTATTATAAGAAGAATGATTAAATTGAAGAATGATCTCATAAATTATGTCTATTATAAGAAGAATGATTACATTGAAGAATGATCTCATAAATTATGTCTATTATAAGAAGAATGATTAAATTGAAGAATGATCTCATAAATTATGTCTATTATAAGAAGAATGATTAAATTGAAGAATGATCTCATAAATTATGTCTATTATAAGAAGAATGATTAAATTGAAGAATGATCTCATAAATTATGTCTATTATAAGAAGAATGATTAAATTGAAGAATGATCTCATAAATTATGTCTATTATAAGAAGAATGATTAAATTGAAGAATGATCTCATAAATTATGTCTATTATAAGAAGAATGATTACATTGAAGAATGATCTCATAAATTATGTCTATTATAAGAAGAATGATTAAATTGAAGAATGATCTCATAAATTATGTCTATTATAAGAAGAATGATTATATTGAAGAATGATCTCATAAATTATGTCTATTATAAGAAGAATGATTAGCCTATGTATTATGCGACCTATTATTGTGAAGATGCTATATGAAGAGGAAGAACAATTAGACTCTGTGACACTGAGATCCAAAGACATATTGCGATGACCAAAGATGTATTCCAAAAGATACACAGAATATTAAAAGATAAAAAAATTTCCTTAGAAACAAAGAAAAGAATATTGAATTCTTATGTGATATCTCTCCTCCTCTATTATTTTTCTCTCTCCTTAATAATGTTTTTTTTTTCTCATATACTCTCACCCTCAGTAATTTCTTGCATCTTAGTGGCTTTATTTCCTTACTTACTGCAAAATGATTAACAAAAAAATAGAGACAGCTGAGGTTTCTGGGACATACGAGGAAAGAGGGCTTGGGAAATCTGATACTCAATGGACAGATAGAGGGAAAGACGGATAGAGTAAAACAACACATGACGTGTAGTTAGTTTGATTAAATAAATTAGTGAAACAAGGCTTAGGAGAAATAAAAGAAAGATGAAGTTTATTAAGAGCTACAAGGAACAGGAAGTTGTAGAGAGGCATGATCACCTATGTTCTGTGGGGACATAACATATACAAAGAAAAAGAATATGAAAAAGAAGAGTTATTCTGATTATCATAAGGAAAAAGAAGAGCTATTATTCTGACTACTGACTATCCTGATAAGGTGACTGAGTGCATATGACAACCACAAAATTTTTAAGTTAGTAGTAGGTTTTAGGCTTACTCCCCATCGTATTTTGAAATGTACCGAATTCATTAAATAAATTCAGTAAGCATATACTTCCTTTTTACTCAAATTCTAATGCAAAAACGGTGGGGAGATATTGTCAATTAACAACCACAATCTAAAAAAGCCTGACTAGTGCTATGTTTTTGGTTGTCTTTTACAGTAGACTAAATGACTTCTCCCTGCTAAAAATCCACACATTCCACTATTCCCAAATGTGATCTTTAAAGGACTTGTTGAGGCACACATCCAGTTATGTCTTTGTCCAACATCATCGAAAAAAGTAGGCAAGATAGAGGCTAGCCTATCGTTAAAAATCTCCCATGTTAATGACATAAACCACAGGATTTAAGTTACACATTTTATAACAGGAGTTTAAGACAGCCCTTGTTTTTGGAGGGGATTTTTTAAGGTTATAAGGTTGCCTGACAGTATTATATGAAAAAAGAACAACTCGTTTTCTGAGTATTATATAAAAAAAAGAGTTAAGATCCTTTGAGGTTTGGTTTATTCTGGCACAAAATCACGTAATCTTGCAGTTTATGAAGTACAAATTAGGAAGTTGTGGAAACTCATGATTGTCCACATCCTGAGTGGACATGGCCCACAAAATATTGTGTTAGCCTTGCAATAAGGTAGTTTGATCATCAGCATATAGGCCTGAAGTGAGGAAAGCTTCTATGACATCTAAATAAGACAAGGAAAGAAAATGGGCTAGAAAAAAAAGAAGAGAAAAAAGCCATCAATCAATGATTGAAGAAAAGACAAAATACATCAAACATCAAAGGAGCAATACGAAAAAAAGAAAAGGGAATAAAAACAAGGAAAAGAAATTAAAAGTAAAAATAAAGGTTAAAATAAGGAAAGAAAAATATAAAAACAAACCCAGCAAGTAAGAAATAAAAAATCTAGAAAATTCCAACCAAATTAAGAAAATAAAAATGAATCAAAGAAAGAAATAAAAGATGGAAAAAAATTCTTTGATGCAAAAATTCTTCAGAATTACAAATTACAGTTTTCTTTAAAATACACGAAAAAATGCACAAAATTTTTAACAAAAAAAAAATACAAAAACCCACACACTTTATAATGACAATGGTGACAAACAAAATTCTAATTGAATAAAAAATTGATTTTTGGAATAACAAAAGAAAAAAAAAATGCTTTTATTGGTCTTGGGAAGGTCATAGGTTGGAAAGTGGAAGTTTTTGAAAGAGAAATCTAAAAAAAATCTAAAAAGCTAAACAAGGAGTAGCGGTTCCCCGACCGTCCTCAAAACAATTATTGAATGTTAGAAATGATCTGGAAAAAATAAATTTCAAAATGAAAAAAAAGTGAGATAAAATGGTGACTGAATAAAGAAAACCAACAAGCAGAAATCAAAAAGATTGCATAAGTAAATAGATAGATAAAAATAAAAAAAAAATAATTTATATACTTTTCAAAATGAGAAAGCTAAATTAGCAACTTTATTTTATTTTTCAACCTTTTTCGAACGTTATTGGATATCAACCAGAACAAGAATCTTCATCCAAGCTTAATTTCTAACTAGAAATGAGATTCATTTACTTATTCTTCCTTATTTATGCATCTGGCTATATTTGGAACAAGGGAGAACATGAAGAGAATGATGTTGCCTCTCATATATAAATATACTAGTTGCATTACCTGCTTACGTTGGGTAAGAGAAGAAAATTGGGATTAAATCTGTTTTTTCTTAATCATTTCATACAAAGCAAGGCAATAAAGCTACTAAGATGCAAGGGGTTAAGGAGTGTTAGAGAATATGAGAAAAACTAATATTATGGTGAGAGAATAATTAAAGAAAAATAATTAAAAAGATAGAAGAAAAAGAGTGACATTGCATTTAATTTTTTAAAGATCAAAGTTGCCTGGGATGCAAGAAGCCAGAAGAGAGTTCCACAAGTGAGAAGTGCAAGAAGTAGCATAGAGCTTATGGTTACATCCAGCCATTTCAACTGTTAAACAATGTGACCTTGCTGCAAAACTAGTACTGAGCTTAAATTCATAAAATCTAGGTACCATAGAGGAAAGTTCAACAGAACAATTTCTATAAAGTAATTATATAAAAGACACAGAGAATCTACATTACAGAGGTGGGAAAGTGACTGAAGCTGAGATGCCAGTTCAGAACCAATAACATTGCAGATACTTCTTTGGATTTTATCAAGAATCTCTAAATATACATAATTATATATATATATTTATATATATATATATATATGAGGAAACATAGTTTTAAGGTGTTTTATATGTATGGGATAAATTGCTCAATATTAGAGATAGAGCGTATGTAAATATAAAAGCAAACATTGAAGTCAACACTGAGAGGTGACAGACTGTTTCATACTCGACCCTATCATCAGGGCCTGATGATAGGGTCGAGTATGAAACAGTCTGTATATTTAGAGATGCTATGAAGAAATGTGTGTTTTTGAGTGCCACAGACAATTCAAGGAAGGGTGAGATGCACATTGACACAAAATGTGGGTCGCATGAACCAAAAAGAACATCAAATGGGGGCAGAGTATGAGCCTTTCTGCGCTTATATCAAAGATTAAATATACAATTGATAACAGAAGAATTGAATATAAATAGATAAACAGTGTGGTAAATTCTAACTGGGGATTTAGGAATATGAAATATTATAAGTTTGGAGTTTGTGAGATTCTGGCTAAAAAATTAATTCCAAAAATTGGTTATAAACTTCATTCACCAGACTTAATTCATTGTGATTTTTGTCTGTTTCCATAATTGAAGGATGACTTGAATGAACAAAGAATTACTGACATACCTGATATCAAGCAAAGCAAAAACATGACTACATTACTGAGTGCTATGCTAGAAAACAAGTTCCAAGAATGTTTCCAGAAATGGCATGATCGTTTCACAAAGTGCATGTTATATTAGCAAGCTGAGACTTTTAGATACAAAGCTAAATATTTCCCTTTGCTGTTTAGTGTTTCTGGGTATTTGAAGACCCACTTTCTGTCTCCATTATTTCAATGGCTGCCAAATGTAAAAAAATGTATATTTAACTGTACATCCATTTCTGTTATCAATCTGAGCCATCCTTTGATCTGTTGTATCATAACATGGTGTCAGAATGAGAAAACAAGTGTGAAAAATAGGCAGCAGTTATTTTTCTTTGGATAATCACAGTTCACAGTGATATTTTGACAAGTTTAGATGATATTTCACACGTTCAAAAAACCCAACTGCTCATATGTACCATCAAGGTAAGAGTAATTTAACTAAAACTCCATTTCCCATCATGGAAACCTTTGACACACCCACACAAAAGATAGCTTGCTTCAGTGCCAATTTGGGAAGAGAAATGAACAATTACTTATGTCAGGCCAAACTATATTTTGACAGACCACTCTGCGATGTGGATGACATGGTGAAAATAAATTATCTTTTACTGTAGAAGGCCAGGAGATAAGTGAAAGCTTTGTTTTTCAAAAGAGAGAAGCAAATAATGTAGATAACTACACTAACCTTTAACACACTGCAGGCAACAATAGTTGCCATAGAATTTTCTCCGTTTGCTACTCTAGCAGCTAATGTCTTCCATGTCTGACCAATTTTATGGATGCTACTAGAAACCATCGATATACCTGATAGCCTTTCTGAAGCTGAAGTATTTTGTCTATTGATAAACAATGAAATTCGTTCTTTCTTTTCTTTTTTGATTTCTGTCGCTTACGAAAATGTAGCTGTTTAAGAAATTGTGTTCCAAACCCTTGCAGGTAGACGCCAGGAAAAAATATTCACACAAGCACACATACACATACATATGGAAACTTATTATGAAAATTACAGAACATTACAAGTATCAACACATTACGAATATTCAACTACAAGGAATGGAAACTAATTAAACATTATGGAACATTCATTCCTTCAACTCTTCTGAAGCTAAAAGTTTATCAACATATTGATGTAATGGAATAACCCGTCACCCCCATGAGTGACTTTTTTTTTCTTTCTTTTTTTTTTTAAGCGTTTCACCCCAAGCAAGGCGGAAAGCCACTAGGACGCAAGGGGTTACAGAAAATTTGGAGCAAGATCAGATAGTAGTGATAGAAGAAAGGATGAGGAGAAGAGTAGTGGATAGATGACTACACTATAGGTAGTAACTACCTATAAGTATCTGTAAGTCAACAGTCTACAGAGACTAGCTGCGACCTGTTCCAGCGAGACGGTTGAACTCTCTGCCTTCAAGCAGAGAGGAACTCAGATGCCAAAGGGCAGAGTCTCATTCGGGGAGGTAGACTGACTCTGAACCCATTTTTGTGGGTTCAAAAAGGGAATATTTTTGGTCAAGCTTATGGGCTCGGACAACCATGTTAAACCGGCCTTGTGCCACATGCAACCCTCGTGGAGGGTAGCTAAATATACTAGCTGGAATCTGTTGAGTATGACTCAGACTTACATGAGAACTACTGACCTTTCTATAGTAGCACTCACTACTGGATTGACTTGCGGCAACCTTGTGCATAACTGTTACCTTTATTCTACCTGGTTTTTACAATAAACCTTTACTTATTCTATCCACCTTGTTTTTCAAGTATATATTCCTATTAGCACAAAATATAGCACATATTTTCAGCTTTACAGAATTCTTTCAACTCTCTCAGAGTGAACATTTTGAGCAGCAATTTCATTCAAATTTTATGAGCTCAGATAAAAAAAAATTATCATTAGTAAAGATTTTAATTCCAGTTAAAAGGAAGTAACCTTTATGCATGCACAGCATTACATACTTAAATATAAATATGAATATTGTTCTCGTTTCGTGTTGTTTCTCTTGTTTGCTTTATGTTTGCTTACATATTTGTAAAGTAAAAAATGTATGGGTTGATTTAGGGCGTTAATACCGCTACACATCTTTGCACACAATGCAAAGGAAGTTATAAGAATTAAGGTTTTCATGTTTTTGCACCCTCAAAAAAAAAGTTTACAAAAATCAAGGTGAACAATTCTTGAAAGAAATTAGTGTGGTAAAGGTTAAACGCATTAAAGATTATGTGAGCTCCACTCACTCATGCTGAACCATACACAAATAGAACTGACAGGCCCATGAAAGTACATGGAAGCTGAATCTGTGTCGCCATGAATAATATACTCCCTATTTAACGTTATAGAGGGGAGATGTTGTATTAACAGGCAGAGACTTTGGGATGCCAAGCTAAATATTCCCCTTAGCTGTTTAGTGTCTTTTGCCTTTAGAAGACACATTTCACATCCCATTATCATAATGACTGCTGAATGTAAATAAATTCATATTTAACTGCACATATCTTTCTTTTATCAATCCAAGTTATCCTGAGATCCGTTATATCATAACAGTGCATAGCTTCACAGGGCGAGTACTTTGAAGGTAATAGCTGCCAGTAGTGACAAGGTAGACAAACTTTGTTCACACAGGACAATTCTGAGAATTACAATATCACACAGTAATGGGAGTGACTTAGGGAAGAATGATTTATTCTCCCATTTATGTTTTCCCCATTATAGGCATTATTATATCTGTGATATTATAACATCATGTTTCCTGAATAGAATGGAATGGCTGAAAGGAAAAGGAATGATAAACATACTTTGTTCTCAGAAAATTTTTTATAATGTTAAGGCACACACAAAACTATATATACATGTGTGTCCCATATAAAGAATAATATATCACATACATCTACATAGCAAAGCAGAGATTAAGGAGAAACAAAAAGAAAGTGTCTTACATACAACATGGAGATACTCTTGTGTCTGGAGAAGCCATGTTTAGGACTCCAGATTCAAATGGGCTGGATTCAGCTATATCTCAGGACAAATGAGTTTTATTTCTATACATGGGATAGATATATTGGGAAATGACACCATGGATTTGTAAGCTC
Organism: Acanthosepion pharaonis; assembly: GCA_903632075.3. Lineage (NCBI taxonomy): Eukaryota > Metazoa > Mollusca > Cephalopoda > Sepiida > Sepiidae > Acanthosepion > Acanthosepion pharaonis. The sequence continues at coordinate 2,756,698 of CAHIKZ030004693.1, read as the reverse complement.
CTGGAGAGGCAGATTTAGCCTTTGCGCAGATCATGGGTGGCCCGGGCTAAAGAAAGCAACCTTTCAATTTGCTTGCTGTAAACGAACTAAATTTGGTTGCCGCTTTCGTCACTGTATGGGGTGATGTCACTAAGCGGCTGTTATGTGAACCATGTGACTTATCTCCACCAGAGGGAGATAAGCACCTTTTGTATCTCTACAGCACACTATAGCTTCTGATGACTATGTTTGGGTTTTGGATATTGCTAGGAAAGGAGTAAAAGAGTATTAGTAAAATATCTGAGATGTTCATGCATAAACTTTGGGGATATTTCCTGACATCTGTCCCTGAAATACTCTTGGTCAACAAAAGATATCCATCTCTGGGAAATCTGTTGGGAAAAAAATTAAACCAGCCAAATGATTACTGAGCCAAATTGATTTCTTGATTTGATGCCAAAGAATCGTTGGATTGCGTCCGTACAAATCAGATTATGCATGTTTGCCAATTAGAAATTTTGTGGCTGCCGATTAATATTTGATGACCCTGATTGTTTCTAAACAGAAAGTTGGTTCAGAAGTATTGAGGGTATTGTAATGAGATCTCCAACCGTGTTGCAGTTAACAACCCATAATCCAAAGATCACCTTGATTAGTCTATCTTTAATTAAGATTTTCTTTTAAATATAGGATTGTTATCAAATATATTTTCTTTCTATAATTCATATTTTCATGGCTAGTTTTATAAAATCAGTTAAAATATATTCAAAACTTTTCATATGAAGTTAGAGATGTGGGTATACAAAAAAATAATATGAACATTCTTGTTTAAAACAAAATAAATAATAATAATGTTATATATAAGCAGAGAACAACAATATAACGAGCATAAATGAGATACTAAAAATGGGGAGCTAAATAAGATGTTATGGGGAAATAAGATGTTATGGGGGAATCCTAGGTGTTATGGGGAATCCTAAGCTAAATAAGATGTTATGGGGGAATCCTAAGGGTGGGGCTAAATAAGATGTTATGGGGAATGGGGCTAAATAAGATGTTGTGGGGGGAATACTAATGTTATGGGGAATCCTAAGGTGCTAAGTGAAATGAGATGTTATGGGGAATCCTAATGGTGGGGGCTAAATGTTATGGGGAATCCTAAGGGTGGGGCTAAATGAGATGTTAAATAAGATGTTATGGGGAATACTAATGGTGGGGCTAAATGAGATGTTGGGGGAATGGAGGAATACTAATGGTGGGGGCCTAAATGAATGATGTTGTGGGGAATACTAATGGTGGGGCTAAATAAGATGTTAAATGAGGGCATACTAATGGTGGGGGGCTAAATGGTGGGTGCTAAGTGAGATGTTATGGGGATGTTGTGGAGGGGGAATACTAATGGTGGGGGCTAAATGAGATGTTGTGGAGGAATAAAATGCTGGGATGGGATGTTATGCTAAATGAGATGTTATGGGGGAATACTAATGGTGTTATGAGCCATATTAAATTTTATGGGGGGATACTAATGGTGGGGGCTATGTTATGGGGGAATAAGATGTTATGGGGGAATGAGATGTTATGGGGGGGAATACTAATGGTGGGTTGGGGGGCTAAATGGTGGGTGCTAAGGAGATGTTATGGGGCATACTAATGGTGGGTGCTAAGTGAGATGTTATGGGGAATACTAATGGTGAGATGGGCTAAATGCTGGGATGGGAGCTAAATGAGATGTTATGGGGGCATACTAATGGTGGGTGCTAAGTGAGATGTTATGGGGGGGATGCTATACTAAATGGTGGGGGAATCCTCAATGGGGCTAAATGTTTATGGGGAATACTAATGGTGGGGCTAAATGAGATGTTATGGGGCATACTAATGGTGGGTGCTAATGAGATGTTATGGGGCTAATGGTGGGGGCTCAATGAGATGTTATGGGGTGGGGGGCTAATGGATGGGGGCTAAATGGTGGGTGCTATGAGATGTTAAATACTAATGGTGGGTGCTAAGTGAGATGTTATGGGGGAATACTAATGGTGGGGGCTAAATGAGATGTTGTGGAGGAATAAAATGCTGGGATGGGAGCTAAATGAGATGTTATGGGGGAATACTAATGGTGGGAGCCATATTAAATTTTATGGGGGGATGCTAAGGATAGGGGCTAAATGAGATATTATGGGGGAATCCTAAGGGTGGGGCTAAATGAGATGTTATGGGGGAATCCTAAGGGTGGGGCTAAATGAGATGTTATGGGGGAATCCTAAGGGTGGGGGCTAAATGAGATGTTATGGGGGAATGCTAAGGGTGGGGCTAAATGAGATTTTAAAAATAGGGAGCTAAATGAGATGTTACAATGTGCAATAAAATACTAGGTGTGGGAGTTAAATTAGATGTTAAATTTGGGGTGAAAAATGATTTGGTGCAAATAATATACTACATGGGTGGGAGGCTAAATGAGATGTTAAAAATGGGGAGCTAATTGCTATGTTACAACTCAATGGGTAAATAAGATGCTAAAAGAGGGGGTGCTAAAAATGATGTTAAAACTGGGGTCAAATGAGATTATAAATTTTAACCAAGAGTGACACAATGAATGCCAAATGTTTCCTCATAAGGAAAAAATTAATATTAACATTATTTTAATTTAGTTTATGTTAATGGTTCATTCAAGACTTTTAACCTAAATGTAAAAATATATATATATATATATTTTTGATTTGTTTGAACATAGTTGTAACACCTATTTTTTTTTAATATGTTGTGGGATTGCTAGTATGCTTGGGTAAATATTTAGTCCCCATTATGTTGTGAGAATCAACACTTTTGAGAGTAAATATTTACGAGCTCCTGGAAAATTTACCCCACAACCAATATTGACAGACTTGACGTGAGTCCAAGTAAAAATGTGATTAACACCTAACTATAAATATAAAATAAATGACAAGGCATGTATTTACAAAAGGAATTATATGTGATGAAAGGAAAAACATGGAACTAGCTATAATAAGAATTTGGTTCTTCCTGAAGGTCAGTTTCATTTGGTGATTTTAAGTTTTTATTTTAAATAATATGCAAATAATGTTCAGATAATATAATGGCTGTCATTGCGGAAAGTGAAATTGGTGTACCAAGTTCAATTTCGTGACTCATATGAGATGTTCTCTTTCATACAAATGTCCTTGTAGACATTGTAGATTTGTCCTGCCTTTTCTGCCAATAGATTTTACTTACTGCTTCTAGGTGGCATTTTATGCAGGACTATAAAAAGAAAGGGCATAAACCCTCTTTCTCCTTTTTCTCTTGAGGTTTTTTTGTTTTTCTTAATGATTTCACTCTAAACAAGGCAGCAAATGCACCAAGACACTAAGTATTGAATAATATAAAAAAGCGAAAAACTTTATTAAGGAGCAAGAACAATAAAAGAACAGAAATTAAGAAGACAGAAGATAATGATTGGCATTGCATTTAAAGTAAGAAGTGCAAGAGAAGAAACTGTTAACATAGAACTTACAGTTACATCTAGTCATTTCAAATGTAAAATGATGAGATCTTGTTGCCTGTTTAATAATGGGCTTTTATTCATAGTTTCTAGGTACCATAGAAGAAAGTTCATTAGAGACAATGAAACACTCTCTCCTTCCAGGGAGACATTATTTGGGTAAGCTGATTACATAATTTCACACAACCACATGGCACACAACTACAGTGAAGTGCATAAATTTTTCTCTTCCTTTTTTTGTGCTATATTCTTTTGGGAGCTATGTTTGTTTTTCACATAAAATGTACGTATATGTACAATACCTTTGTGTGTTGAATTAATTTCTTTTGAAAGATCTCAATCTCTTCCTATAACAAGTCTCAACCATTATGATTCATCTCTTCTTCTGCCCCCAGGTATGGATTAAATACAGCCTTTTATCTGTGGGTTTTAGCCAATCTAGGAGAAAGACTACACTGAATTTCAAACATTGGAGAAGGCAATGGGAAACCTCGCTACTATCTTTACTAAGAACGCATGGTAATTCACAGATTAAAAAAAACCGGATATGTGAAGAGTTGTTCAGGAGCTATGATCAGCAAGGTACTGAAAAGGCAAGCATTATGAAAAATTTAAAAATAAATATTGAATGATTACACAAATAAACCCAAGAATTTATTTATGTTTTTTACATTCACACTATTGTACTCATCTTTGTTGCTGAAAGAATCAGCACATATGCTAGGCTACGAGGATCTCTTAGTAGGCCTAGCATAGAAATAAATACAATATGGGAGTTGCTAATAAAAAAAGAAAAAAACAGATGCCAGCAAGCAAGTCTTCAGCAGAAGCTGCAGTAGGAAAGCTTGAAAAGCAATACTAATCAGCAGGCAGGTTAGTTTTAAGGCTACAGGTTCACCACAGAGAATTGGATTAAAGCAATGCTTTATAAATTTGGTTACATAATAATTGTGAGTTCAATCTCTGGTTTGGGCAGTGCATACTTGAACTCAGTGGAAACAGGTGAGCAATAACAGAGCAGCACTAAAAATTAAGAACTAGACATGCGCAATGGAACGAGAACTCTCTCTCCTCATATATTAAAAAGGGTTCAGTTCAGAATTCCCTGTAGGTTACCCAGCTTCATATACACCTGATAAAGGCTGGAGGGCACAATGTCCAAAATGTAACAACAAAAACAAAGATGAGGACAATAGTCCAAATGTAAATAGTGTAAATAATGATAACTCCACAGACTGAATCCTAAGAATATGCTTCTTCTTTTTCCTTTGGTGTTTTAAGTATCCTGCCTCTTTGCCAACTCAGATATAAATTCTCAGCAATCATTGACTTCTTAGCTTAAAAATATAGCTTCTTCTCTAAGTCTTCAAGAATTGTTAATGGTGTCTACAAGATTAACATGTTTTTTCTTTCAACCACTTACAATATTTCTTGAGGCGCTGCCAGAAAAAAACGTTATTTGTCGATAAGAGAGATGTAAGTAAATAATATAGAAGAAATTCATTGACAGGCTGGCATCATTTTTTGAGCATTTGGCTAGATTGTACTGAGCTCGATAAAAATAGACGCCGAGTGGCATATCCCAGTAATAAGAGCAACAAACAAACATCAGCTGAAAGTTATCTGTTTTTTTTTTTTTTTGGAGGGGGGTGCGAACAATGGAAATTGCACTTTTGTGAAGGTCTTTGAAACATTATTTTTGATCTGTCCTACTTTTTCTGGAGACTGAATTTATTTATATTTTTACTTTTTTATATCTTTTACTTACCATTTGTATGTTTCAGACTGTATGCAATGTGTTGCAAGCAGAAGTCTTATAACAAAATGAAGTTATGGAAAAAGGGTTATCCTCCCATTTGCATTTCCCTCATTATAGGCTTTGTTATATCCATGATTTAATAGCACCTTATTTGATATTGGATAACTGGAAGAAAAGGAATGACAAATATGCTTTATTCTCAGAGACAGTTTTCTGCTGCTAAATCATACACAAAATTACATATACATATTTATATGTGTCCCATGCAGAGAAAATATAACACATGTATGTAACAACAAGTGGTATGTAACAAAATTACATATACATATTTACATGTGTCCCATGCAGAGAAAATATAACATATGTATGTAATAACAAGTGGTCTTTAATTGTCTACCTCAAATGATTCTTAGGTGTAGTATAGAGTGAACACCAATTAAAAAAAAAACTGTGGTCTATTTTAAATATATTACTTAGAGCTTGTTTATTACTTAGCATTCTTTTTAAAATGAGTGATTATTTATATTCTGGAGACTACCAAGATATACTATACTATATATATGTGTGTGTGTGTGTCTGTGTGCATGTGTGTGTGTGTGTGTGTATTGAAGCAGCAAATTGGTTGAATAATCTAGACATATTATGTCTATTTTAATTTTAATCCGCTCTAGTTAATGGATCAATTTCTTAGTACTGTTAAAAAACTGATTAAGAAAGATGTCATAGTTTACGTTATTTCTTTCATTTTCCCAAGTACTTTCAATCTCATCAAGATTATCTTCAGGGGTGAATTGCTAAAACAAAAATTAACATAATTAATAGATGTGATTTTTTTTGTAAATGTGCATGAAATTAACTCAGTTTATTCAAAAAAATTAACATTTTTATGTTTTTAAAGTATTATAATTTAAGTATTTTAAAACATTGCAATTAGAATTGTAATTTTAAACAATCACAATTTAGTTATTTTAAATCCTTGCTGTTATAGACATTATAAAACATTATAGCTATACTCATAATTAATCATATTTAGAGTTAGTTGTATATATATATATATATATATATATATATATATATGGTTAGTCTATTCCTTTTCTTATGCATGTAAGAGTGCCATTTCATTATATGCATGTACATATGCATCCCATATATATATATTTGTGTATTTAGGCAGCAATCCTTCTTTCATGCACATTTCATTGAATACAACGGACAAGGTGATTTGATTTAGTTTTTTATACAATTTCTCATGCGATCTAATAATTATTATATTTTTGTATGTTAAATTATATAAAAAAGTTTCTGAATGTTCTTTTTATTTGAGCACTTTCAGCTATACATTTGGCCATTTTCAAGGAATAAATATTTTAACTATTAAATAAGAAATAGTTTGTTGTATGTATGTTTCATAAAATGTTTTCATTTTTCAAAATACGGTTAAGATATTTTGTCCATTTTCAAAGT
>CAHIKZ030004693.1:2710000-2745000 GCA_903632075.3 Acanthosepion pharaonis | reverse complement strand
ATTAGAACCAATCATCCAGGCTACCCACACTTTTCAGTTGATTATAGTGTTGAATGTTTATGCAGAACTAACCAAACTATTTGGAAGAGCCAAATGCAGAGAACTGGTGCTCTGTCTGCCACAAGGTCCCCAAACAACCGTCCACAGGTTTGAAATTCAGAGTTGTCCTTCTCCTCGACTACTCACCACCCAAGATTATAGGACCCCCTCTGTCTTGCTTGTTACCCATAGCAGGGGTAAATGAAATTGATTAAAACCTTTTCCAATTGTATTAGCATGCAACTGAATGTAATGAACTTAATTGCACAATCTGACACACTATCCATTATTCCACTGTACATAGATATAATATATATATATATCTGTTTTAATATACATACATATTTATATGCAAGATAAAAACATACACATATGTGCAACCATATACATTATTTGCACACAGATACACATACATATATTGATAAATGTATAAAAATAAATATTTAAATCACTAGCATTTGTAAATGCAAATTCCTCAATTCTGATATATATATATATATATATATATATATATATATATATATATATATAAAATTTTGTTGTTTTCCCTTGCTTTGAAGTTTCTTGGTAATGTCCATTCTTCAAGGGGTTCTGTTTTTTAAATGATATTTCCATTTTTTTCAATTTTTTCAATTTTCTTCAATTTATTCCACATCTTTTTCAATCTGTTTTGTACATGTGTGCAATTCATGAATTTAATGTTCTTTTACATTCACAAATTTTTTGCTTTTGTTCAAATCTTTATTTTTGCAGTTGTAAATTTTTCTTCAAAATTAAATTTTAATTTTTCTTCAAAATTAAATTTTAATTTTTCTTCAAAATTAAACTTTTCTGACACACACACACACACACACACACACATATATATATATATATATGTATATATATATGTATATGTATATATATGTGTGTGTGTGTGTGTGCGCGTGTGTATGAGAATCAAGGAATTTGTATGTAGAAATGTATATTTATATATATTATTTTACATTTATATATATTATCATATATGTGTATATTTGCACACAGGCATGAATTTGTATATAAAAATGTTAGAGTTACAAATATTTGTTTCTATACAAATATATATATTTCTGTGTCTGTATGCCAATAGACAAATAATGTATGTGGTTGCACACATGTATTTGTTTTTATCTTCTATGTAAATATGTATGTATAATAAAAAATATATAGATATATAAATGTGTGACCGTGTTTGGGTTGAGCATGTCTGTTTTGCTTGCATTGTTTACGAATACGAATATGTTTCTATATATATGTAAGTTATATATATATCTGTGTGTGTGTGTGTGCGTGTGTGTGTGTGTGTGTGTGTGTAAGTATTTTCCATTCTTACTCCAAGAGAATTAATTTCCTGCAACAAATAATACGTGCCATGCAGTTGAATGTTTCCCTTTTTTTAATTTCTTTCTTCTCACATTTGCATTCAATATGTTAGCTGCTCAAACTGAAAAATCCAATTTAGTTTCCATATCATCTCAAACATGTCACTGGACCTCAAAACAATTTATAGCTCCTTCATGATTACAAGCCATTTTTGAACTAACCAACTTTTGTCCTGGCCTGATACTATACCATTCCGAGTTTTCTAATGTTAGCAGTGCAAGAATACTTCTGGTATGATATAATACCATTCTTTTATTTGCTTTATTTTGGATTTTTGAAGAACGTGTTAATACAGAAGCATCATAGGCACCTTCTATGCAGAACAAATGACTGTGTGAGACACTCTCAGATTAAAAAAACAGGCTCATTGGAAGACATGTTCATAGAATGTTGAAATGGTATGGTCATTTGACTAGAGCCAACAATGTTTTCATTACTATACTGGAAATGTTAACCTGAAACCATACTTTTATATTATCCAAGAAATCATAACAATTCAGAGATAATAAAGAAAAGGAATCTGTGGAGAGCCATGACTGCTAATGTACTGCAGGGATAGTGGATTAGAATATTTACATTAGGAAAAGGACAATTCTGACTTCAAAACCATTGAGAAGGCAACAGGAAATCACTCCACCATCTTTCCTAACAAGCAATGGTAATTCAGAGATAATAAAGAAAAGGAATCTGTGGAGAGCCATGACTGCCTATGTACTGAAGGGAGAGGTTATTAAAATATTTACATTAGGAAAAGGACAATTCTGACTTCAAAACCATTGAGAAGGCAACAGGAAATCACTCCACCATCTTTCCTAACAAGCAATGGTAATTCAGAGATAATAAAGAAAAGGAATCTGTGGAGAGCCATGACTGCCTATGTACTGAAGGGAGAGGTTATTAAAATATTTACATTAGAAAAAGGACAATTCTGACTTCAAAGCCATTGAGAAGGCAACAGAAAATCACTCCACCATCTTTCCTAACAAGCAATGGTAATTCAGAGATGATAAAGAAAAGGTATCTGTGGAGAGCCATGATTGCCTACATTGCAAAGGACATGACAAGAAAAAATTTATTTTAATGGGCATATTTGTGTTGCTTTTGTGTTGGGTCATATTAAGGAAAGGTTAGATAGATGGAAACAGTAAGTAACTTAATATGTTTGTGTGAATAGAGTAGTGATGAAGAATCATGGTAAAAAGTCAAATACTTCTTTTGAGCTACAAGGTGCAAGAAGTTGTGGAGGGTCATGATCACCTATATATTGTGAAGGCAGAACACCCAGGAATGATAAAGAGTGCTCTGTTGAAGTGTAGGTTGATGATTTTTTTTATTATTCTATGATGTGTAGAGTTATAGGGGCAGCATGTGTACTGCAGCCACAGTAGAAATGGTGATAGCCTGATGGAGCCCAACCCACTCAAGACCGGTTTTGAATTCAGAGTTTTTCCTTCTCCTAGACTCGTTGCCACCCAAGGCTATAGAACCCAGTCTGTCCTGCTATTTACTTGTAGCTGGGTGGAGAATAAGAGGATGCATACCTTTCCCAAGTTTATTAGCATGTAAGTGAATGTAATGGATCTGACTGGAATTTGAACTCTGCTCTCTGATTTCTCAATCTGAGCTATGTCAAGGATTTGATGATGATGTTCTTTTTCTGACTGTCAAGTTATTAGTGTTATGGTTTTTGGTGTACTGACAAGTGTTTATTATGCTGGCCTCGTTCTGATTGTTGATCACATTAGATAATGTGCTCTCTCCCAGAAACTGTAACTAAGATCCTCTTAACATAGATGCAGCATAAACTACAGGTAGGTTCTGTGGGTGTTGAACAAACACAAATGTGCCTGAGCAGGCGTGTGCAATGGGGATTAGCTAGTTTCCCTGGTAGACAAGCATCCTCGGATAAGAGTGGCTATGCTATTTATATATATGTATATATATATATATATATATATATATATATGTCAGATGCAATATAAAGCAGGCCATAAGCGGCACATATGCATTGTGTTATACTCTGAACAAACTCTCAGTCACCCATGACTGAAATATGATATCTTGGATCAACTCCTACCTTGTGTTATACTCTGAACAAACTCTCAGTCTCCCGTGACTGAAATATGATATCTTGGATCGACTCCTACCTTGTGTTATACTCTGAACAAACTCTCAGTCTCCCGTGACTGAAATATGATATCTTGGATCGACTCCTACCTTGTGTTATACTCTGAACAAACTCTCAGTCTCCCATGACAGAAATACGATATCTTGGATCGACTCCTACCTTGTGTTATACTCTGAACAAACTCTCAGTCTCCCATGACAGAAATACGATATCTTGGATCGACTCCTACCTTGTGTTATACTCTGAACAAATTCTCAGTCTCCCATGACAGAAATATGATATCTTGGAATGACTACTACCTTGTGTTATACTCTGAACAAACTCTCAGTCTCCTATGATTGAAATACAATATCTTGGAATGAGCAAATGATCAAACTTTATAAATGACAGAGAGTAAAAAAACTCTTTATCTCAACCACATCTTGTCACCATTTGTTGTCTTTTCACTTTTTTCCTTGTTAAACCTAACCCTAAACCTGCTGTTAAAATATTTCTTACTGGAAGATTGATTTTTGTCTTATCTTTAATCACTATTTTGGTAAGACCATTTGAAAACTGTTTTCATTGGAATAAGTCTGGTGCTGGGTTTTATTGTTGACATTGTTCCACTAATAAATTGGTCTGAGAACAATGTTTTGTTGCCAAGGAATTTTCACTGACTCATTTGGTTCTACTAAATGCTCTGTTGTGCTAGTGGCACCATTTTGTTTTTGTTACTTCTTTTTTTTTATTCTTTTTGTAGCTTTATATTTATTCCAATAAACTGGTTGAATTCTCAGAGCTTATTTGATTGAAGAATTTTCAATGTGCACCTCACCCCCAGGCAAAAGGGGATATCAGTTCAAACCTCACTGTAAGTTTATCCATCATTTCTCATCTGCACTGTCTACTCACAATGTTAGTAAAGTTTGGATAAAATATAACAAAAAATAATTTAAAAAAGTAAATGTTAATCAAAGATTAATGATAATAGTTGACATTGTTTCACCTAATAATAATGTAGGAGTGGAAGGGCTCACCTATCGCCCAGTTCATACTCCTCCACAGTCTTTTGGACAGAAGTAGAATTTTATCCCTGGTTTCCAGTTTAGAATTGGTTTTCCGTTTCCTTTTAAAGTCTACTTCAACTCTATACTTTTAACATCTCTGCCTGATATTTGAAAATTTTTTTTCTTTTCTTCAGTAGGAGTAGATAGGTTTGTCGATTGCCCTGTTCACACTCCTTCTATGTTTTTGAACAGGAGTAGAGATTTATCCCTGGTTTCCAGTTTAGGATTAGTTTTCTGGTACTTTTTAAAGTGTACTTCAACTTCTAATGTCTCCGTCTGAACTCTGAAATTTTATTTACTAGTTTTTTCCTCTTTCTTTAATTGGAGTAGATAGGTTCGACTATCATTCAGTCCACTTTCCTCCCAGGATAAACCTTTACAGGAGAAGAAGTTTATCCCTTTTTTCCCATTTAGGATTGTGTTTATGGTTTCTTCTAAAGTTTTCTCATCCTTTTTCACGTATTGCGTCTTAGTGGCATTATCACCTTGCCTGGGGTGAAGTGATTAAAAATAAATCCTCAAAATCATTCATTGGATAGGGTAAAAAAATGTCTCAACCTGATCTCTTTAATTTTAGTTACTAATTATTTATTTATTTTTTTCTTCTCCTCAATACGGGTAGATAATTTTGCCTATCATCTGGTTTACACTTCTTCCATATTTTTCGAACAGGAGTCTATTTTAACTCTATACTTCTGATGTCTCCACGTGATCACTGAAATTTTATGTAGTCAGTTTCTTCTGGCTTGTAATAAATGTCTGGAATTGGTTTCCTTCCACGAACAAAGTAATGGCATGAACTTAGGTCAAGCAATCTGACAACACATGTTTTCTATTCACTACAATACTCACAATTCTCTGTCACCTGTTTAAGTACTTTTTATAGATTGAGTGACAGTTAAAATTTGAATATGTTAAAAGAGATTCTTGTGAAAGTGTATCTGACTACAAGATCTATCTGTTTCAAATATATGTCTCATGAAACCATCATTTTCTTTCTGGGAATGCAAGACACGTCCGAATCCATTTTCATTCCGGAGGTTTTCTCTAGTGCAATATTTCATTTACTAATTATTATGATTTTGTTTCTTCTCCTCACTAAGAATAGATAAGTTTGACTATTTTCTGGTTCCCATATTTTTTCCGTCTTTTGAAAAAGAAGTAGTGGTTTATCCTTTGTTTCAGTTTAGGATCAAGTTCCTTTTAAAGTCTACTTTAACTCTATACTTCTAACATCTCCGCCTGATCTCTGAAACTTTATTTACTAATTTTTTTTCTTTTCCTCAATAGGAGTGAATAGGTTTGTTTATTGCCTGGATCACACTTCTTTCCTATCTTCTGAACAGAAGTAGTAGTTTATGACTTGTTTCCCATTTAGGATTGGGTTTCCAGTTCCTTCACCAAAAATCTTATTTTCTTTCATGACCAGTAACCCTTTATATCTTAGTGGCATTATTGCCTTGCTTGTGGTGAAAGGATTTTTTAAAAAAATTAAAAAAACTATATAAATGAAGGTAAATAATAGTCAGAAATGAATGAGAATGTTTTACAATATTTCTTTTAATAAAAATAAAGTAAGAATAATTAAATCCTGTTTATTAGATTTCTACAAAATATGTCATAATTTGGTAAATTTTAAATTAAGAATTATAGATTATTGTTTTTAACTGATTCTATAGATTATTGGTTTCCAAACAAATGGTGACAATTCAAATAAGAGTCACAAGAGGCTCATGGGATTGTTTACAAATAATAATACAAATAATAAAGTGAAAATTATAAGTATAAACATATTTACATCACAATTTAGGAGAATGAATCATTGAGACTGTTGAAAAAGGAAAATACTTGTGAATAATAAAGTATATATATATATATATATATATATATATATATATATATATATATATATATATATTAAGACATTTTATGTTTATACATTCTTTTATAGATACAAATATTTAAGTAAATACTCTGTTTATAATAAACAACATTTACCGGCCTGAATGTCCGAGAAATCTTCACAGAAAATATTCGTCCTCCGACAGGATTCAAACCTGTATCCTATATGCAACCGTCATTTAGTTTGACGTGTCTTTACCGATTTGGTCACAGAGGTGCGTTCGGTTAGCAAGGTCGAATTTACTGTATTTAAACTTCAATCTTCCATGAATCTCTCATGTACATTCATGTTTGCTCATGCATATCAAATGTAAACAAATGAAATGGACAATAAATGAAATAATTGTCAGACTTTGTCCATTTCATGAGGGACTTTATCAAGGCCAATGTAGGACTTATTTTGTTGCATGTGTTTATATACAAAAGCAAGGATGTCATTAGTTTATTGAGACTTTTAAATTTAAGAATGTTCATGAATATTCACCAGTTGAAATGGCTAGATGTAATTGTAAGTTATATGCTAATAGTTTGTTTTCTCACACTTCTTGCTTGTGGAATTCTCTTCTGGCTTCTCGCTTTCCAGTCAAGTTTGATTTTTAAAAATTTAAATGCAATATGAATTGTTATCTTCTTTCTTCTTAATTTCTTTTCTTTCATTGTTCTTGCTCCTTAATAATGTTTTTCTTTTTCTTATATTATTTCACACTCAGTAACACCCTGAATCTTAGTGGCTTTGTTGCCTTCCTTGGGGTGAAATGATTAAAAAAAAAATGTTGGGAATTTGAACTTGGTTCACAGATGTATCTTTCCAAGATGCTATGCTAGCCATTACATTATCCCCATATATATACAGGATATATTAAAAATACTTTTGCAAAGTTTAGGTAAACCAAGTTAATATGGCCATCATTGTACCTCAATACAGCAACACATAACAAATGTTCAATAAACTAACGGCAAAAGTTCCCCTATTGTGAGTGAATAGAGGGTGAAAGACCCTGCAGATATTGCAAATGATATGAATACAGATGCTGCTCTTGAAGTACCCTCCATACGATACTATGAGATGTAGGACATGCTAGGGCCACTTGATGTGTGCTGATTACTGGATTGCCTCCGACAGCATGTAGAACATGTTCTTTGTGGTCAGCTGTTTGCGTGGATCTTGGTCTTTGTTGATCCATATTTTGTGGTGCCACAGACCCTGTCTCAGTAACACAATGATAAGCAGCAGCAAAGTTTGGATGACTTTGACAGCCTTCAGTCTGGAAAACACTCTGATACAGCCGTGCTGACTCACATCCATTACCATTCGTGCGGTCGCATGTAAAATCATATCTGTCTGTTCATGATATGAATATCCTGCCATTATTAAATGAAACATTTCTCAGTTAACACAAAATGCTGAATGTAACCTTGTCTACATGGCAAAATATCTACCATATACTTTCTTTAAAATTAACACAAGATTGAATGATTTCCAGATATATGTTCATATGGACTTTTGCTCTTGTTGTGATGTGAGGAACCTGTCCACGATGTTTTTAAAAGTATTTTTGATACATCCTATATAGAAATGTGTGTGTGTGTGTGTGTGTGTGTAGAGAGAGAGAGAGAGAGAGAGAAAGAGAGAATAAGAGAGAATTACTTCTCCCCCTCTTCTGTTTTGGTATATGAGGTTATTTTCCTGCCCCCTAGAGAGAGAGAGAGAGAGAGAGAGAGAGAGAGAGAGAATTACTTCTCCCCCCTCTTCCTGTTTTGGTATATGAGGATATTTTCCTGCCCCCTAGAGAGAGAGAGAAAGTGAGAGAAAGAGAGAATAAGTGAGAATTAATTCTCTCCCTCTTCCTGTTTTGGAGGATATTTTCCCTGCCCCCTAGAGAGAGAGAAAGTGAGAAAGGAGAATTGCTTAATTCCTGCCCCTGTTTTGGTAGAGGATTTGCTCCTGCCCCTAGAGAGAGAGAGAGATGGAGAGAGAGAGAAAGAGAGAATAAGTGAGAATTAATTCTCTCCCTCTTCCTGTTTTGGTATATGAGGATTTGCTCCTGCCCCCTAGAGAGAGAGAGAGAGAGCGAGAGTGAGAGAGAGAGAAAGAGAGAATAAGAGAGAATTACTTCTCCCCCTCTTCCTGTTTTGGTATATGAGGATTTTCTCCTGCCCCTTAGAGAGAGAGAGAGGGAGAGAAAGAGTGAGAGAGAGAGAAAGAGAGAATAAGAGAGAATTACCTCTCCCCCTCTTCCTGTTTTGGTATATGAGGATTTGCTCCTGCCCCTTAGAGAGAGAGAGGGAGAGAAAGAGTAAGAGAGAGAGAAAGAGAGAATAAGAGAGAATTACTTCTCCCCCTCTTCCTGTTTTGGTATATGAGGATTTGCTCCTGCCCCCTAGAGAGAGAGAGAGAGAGAGAGAGAGAGAGAGAGAGAGAGAGAGAGAGAGAGACAGAGAGAGAGAGAGACAGAGAGAGACAGACAGACTTACTTCTCCCCCTCTTCCTGTTTTGGTATATAAGTATTTCCTCCTACACCCTAGGGAGAGAGAATTACTTCTCCCTGACTTCCTGTTTTGGTATATGAGGATTTGTTCCTGCCCTTAGCCACCTCCCAGCATTCAAACATTCATTGGTACTAAGCCATTTCAGGAAAGTTACATTTGATACTTTGTGTGTTTGGTGGGGCAAGAATTTTTTTTTATTATTTCCACTCATAAATCATCTTCTTTCCTGTAGATTTGTCACTTTCCTTCTTTTCAAAAATCAATAAATAACACCATAATTTTCCAGAATTTTGTAATCTTGGAGTGTCCTGCCTGAAATTGGCAAGCCATGGTTTCTGGCTCGACAGTGAGAACAAATGGATTTAACAGATTTTTGTGTAGAGTTGAAAAGTTAAATCACTTTAACAAGACTTTTGAATTCCTTCCTGCAAAAATATTTTTTAGAGGTTCGAAAAAAAAATCGGTTTAATTTTCTGATATGAGGAATTATCATTATATTTCCACTTTTTACATCTGCACTAATTTCCTCATCTTTGTAGTTATTATCTTAACAGCTTTTATCTTCAAAAATTTAAATGCAATGTCAATCACTATCTGCTGACCTCCTGATTACTCTTCTTTCTTCTTGCTCATTATTAATTTTCTGTTCATAATGTATAATTTTTTTCATAATTGTTCATATATATATATATATATATATATATATATATATATATATATATATATATATATATATATATATATATATATATATATATATATATATATATAAACAAACATGGGCACATGGCCGAGTGGTTAGAATGTTTGTTTTTTCTGACCATGAGACCCAGGTTCGAATCTCACCATGGCTGATTTGTCAGGCAGGAGACTTCCTGATGTTATCGGCCTGGGGGGGGGGATGGTCTGGGCATGCAACACCTTTGGAAAGTGCCTGAAAACCATGCCACAGGTTGACCCAAGCCTTGTGAGTGAAATTGGGCAGACAGAACACTTGGGGGAAGGTCAATATAGCACAAAGTTACAAATCATCGTGACCAAGGGTTTGAGTGTGCTGGTGTTGTTCAGATTGTTGATCATGCTAGTTAACATGCTCTCTCCCAGAAACTGTAACTAAGGTCTGCTCAGCATAGTTGCAGTATAAACCATGGGTAGGCTCTGTGGGTGTTGAACAAACACAAATGTGCCTGAGCAAGCATCTGAATTAGGGATTGGCTAGCCAACCTAGGTGATGGGTATCCTCAAATACTAGTGGCCAGCTATTATATATATATAATATACAGAGAGAGAGAGAGAATGAGAGAGGGGGAAAGAATGAAAAAGAATATATATAAGAAAGTACCACTTTTAATATATCCAATACAGATAAAAAGTATAAGAAAAAGAAGTTGAAAATGCAAATGGAGATAGATAGATAGATAGATAAATAGGTAAGTAAGTATGTACATTTATGTAAATATTTGCACAAAAGATATATATACATATATATATATATATATATATATATATATATATATATATATATATATATATATATATATATATATACACACACATGATTTCTTAGAATTTTGGTTTCTGCTAGAATCTCCTTTCATTAGCATTGGATTTCTCTTCAAATAATTCCTGATGAGACCTTCATGAAGAACTCCAAGTGTTTAGCTCAATGCGCACTGGGAATTCAATCACAGGTTCCCATTATTAATTCATTGTATTTCGACCATTATCCTGATCCCTGAAGGCAGGAACCAGCCTTCTGATTCTGCCACAAGTTATCAGACCCAGGAAATTACCGTTCCTAATTGATTTTGAAAATCTCTTCACGAATGAAACCAATTCTTCCCTTATAGACCTGACGCCATCTCTCTAGGCGCACTAACAAGCACAAATAGAAATACTGCTGGGCTCCAGAATTGGTATAAACATTGACTGATTTAATAATAATGAATGTAGTTCTTATAATAATGATAATATGGTTAAATCTACTATTTCTACTACTACTACTACTAATAATAATAATAATAGTAATATTAAAAATAATCCTCTTATAATGCATATATAACTTTAACAAAAAAGACAGTCTTCTGTTTTTAAGCAGTTGTCCTAACTGCTGAAAATTAATTTAAGCAAGATTATTTAAAGTTTGACATAGGCAGAGATAAGATTATAAGACAAAGCTTATTTAGCCTCAACTTAAATCTAAATTTTGATAAAAAGAGTGTGCAGCAGAATCAAATTGAAAATAGGACAAGAACAGTGCAGCTTCGTCAAAGTCAATAGAACATGGAATGTGATATTCAAGTTCAGAATGACAGCAGAAAGAACAATGCAAATGTAAAAGGACATTTACCTGTGTTTTATAGATTGTGTTTGTACATCACAAAAAACTAGTGGAAGTGCTAGTTAACCTAGAAAACTGAAGATACATTAGGATAGCCAAAGAAGTATTCCATAAGATAAGCAGAGTATTAAAAAACAAGAAAACTTTGTTAGAAACAAAGAAAAGTGTACTGAACTGTTACATATCTCTCCTCTTATATGGCAGTAAATGCTGGACAGTCTCCTCAACAACTGTTAATGGAGATACCAAAATCAGACAAATCCCCAAATTTAAATATTTGGGAAGTGTTTTAACAGAGGGCAGAAATTGAAACGCTGAAATCAGAAGGTGCATTGAGATAGCAAAAAATGCCTTCCAAAAGCTAAGCAAAGTGTTAAGAAAGAGGAATGAAGAAAAGAATTGTTACATATATCAATCCCCATATATGGCAGTGAATGCTAGACAGTCTCCTCACAGAATATGAATACATGAACAACAGCAAATTTCTAGAGAAAATGGAAACAAAACCAAAAAGGACACTTATACTTAATATCAGGAAGAGAAAGTTGTGGAGAGCTATGATCACCTACCTAATGGACTCGTGTCAATGGATGGCAGAACAGAGACTGGGAGGGATATTAAGGAGACAAACATTGCTTAGCTTTACAAAGGATATGAAAGGAAGTTGTGGAGAGCTATGATCACCTACCTAATGGGCTTGTGTCAATGGATAGCATAACAGGGAATTTAAAGAGCAGCAATTTAAATATCTGGGAAGTCATTTAACAGAAGACAGAAATGGCAACACTGAAATCAGAAGCTGCCTTGAGATAGCAAAAAAGGCCTTCGAAAAGCTAAGCAAAGTATTAAGAATTTAAAAAATTTTCTTAGAAACAAAGAATACTGAACATTTATGTAATATCAGTCCACCTATAAGGCAGTGGACAGAAATGGCTGTAAAACAAGGATATATCTTCTCAACATACTTATTTCAACCAATACTTCTTCCGATGTGCTGTGTTGCTTCAGAACATAGGCGATCATGACTCTCCACAACTTCCTGTCCCTTATATCTTTTAATAAACATTGTCTTTCTGTTATTTCTCTTAAACCCTGTTCCGCCATCCATTTACTTATGGTGGTTGTCAGAGAATGAAATTAGAATTCATTATTGGTGGCCACAATCTTTAAAAACATAGAATATGGCTTATGACAGTGTTGGTAGCAGACACAGAAATGAAATTACAAGAATTCCTACAGAAGGAAGAGAAGGAAAGTGAAAATGCATGGTTGTCAGCAAAAAGGAACAGCCCAACATGCAAATTACAAAATGGAGATACCAAAATCAAACAAATACAACAATTTCAATATCTGGGAAGTGTTTTAACAGACAACAGAAAGTGTGACATTGAAATCTGAAGCTATATTGGGATAACCAAAGATGCCTTTCAAAAGCTAAGCAGAGTACTAGAAATAGAAAAACGTTGCTAGAAACAACAAAAAAAAAAAGAGTATGAAACTGTTATGTGATATCTATCCTCCTATTGTCCACATTCCGTCATTCAGGACATGGGCGATTATAGCTCTCCACCTCCCTCTATCCTTTGCAGCTCAACAAGTTCCTTTTCTCTGCTTCCTCTCCCAGCATTCCGCCATGTCTGCCAGGTATGTCATGCGTTGTTTTCCCTTATCTCTCTTTTCCTCTATTCAACCCGTGAGTATCAGATTCTCCAAGTCCTCCTTCTTTATGCATCCCAGAAACTTCAGCTGATATTAAGTATAAACCCCCTCCTTGTTTGTAACCTCTCTAAGATCTCATCGTTGTTCATAGGCTTGGTCCATGAGTTATGATATAATATAACTAGTTTGGTTTTTGCAGAGAAAAATAAATGATGATCAAGGGAGGTCAAAAAGTGACATGCAGCACTCGCCAACAGGCCAGCTCTTTTCCTTCTTCTTTGGTTGCTTCAAGGAAATGGATTGCATGGCTCCCTTTCTCAGACGTTACACTGGGCAGTTGTGAAACAGACACCAACTCAGTTGTGCCTACTTCAATTTCCTCTTTGTCTGTCTGTCTATCAATCCGTATGTCCAACTCTAACACATGCAGTCCGCTGAATGACTTCTTCCCCCATGCTGCTGGCACCCTGCTTTTTATGCTATTCCAAGACGGCCAAAATTTGCATGTCTGCAAATATCGTCTCATCTTGGATGAGATAGGTGCACATAAATTGCATCTTCAATAGTGGCCATGTTTTTTTTTTGTTATTACTTTGCAGGCAAGACACGTTCACACTCGTTTCAAATTCCAAGGTAAGTCATGTCTTTCATTACAGTTTTTGAGGCATTGAATGTAACCTGCCATTTTGTGAGATTGTTAGAGCTAGATAAAAAGAGAGATCAGCTACCAATTTCTGGTTGTCTAGAGAGCCCGGGCTATAAAAGAATTTGAACTTGACTTGCAAATTTTATTTTCTCTAATGTTAACCATGAGGCCATCTTAAAAGCTATCCTCTTAAAGCTATTCCAAATAAAAAAAAAGTATGGAATTTCTTTTTATAAGAATCAGAAACAAAACATTTTAAAAGTAAAAATGGAATCAGACAGTTAATGGAGGAAGGAGTGAGAACAGAAGTGTTAAAAAGAAAATGGACAATGATTTTGATTTTTCCTCTTCAATCTAAAATATGTGAAAAAAAAATTGGTAAAATAAATCGCTATTGTCAACAGGAGGAGTGTTAAAATATATAATTTTAGTAAACAACAAATTTTTTGTAAATTCATATCTTTCCCTTTTTGAAATGATGGGTGTTTGTTATATAAATATTGTTATTGATGATGGAGTAGCCAGTGATCTTGTATTTATCCAGAAGAGAATTTTCTTTGTATTATTTTTATAGAATTTGATATTTGAATCAAAGACAAAACACTGATAGCACTGACCAGTCAATTTGCTTTCAAAATGGAAGTAGCATGAATATAAGTTGTTCAGCTACACTCAGTTTTCAAAGCAAAAGCCACACTTTCCTGAACATGGCAGAAAAGAAAATAGGTTACTGTATGAATTTCTAAGATGAAGAGTTATGTTAGAACACATGAAAATTTCACAGCTTTCTCATCGGAATTTTCTGCTGACTCATAAAATCTTAATTTATTGAATGAGTAAGCTTTTTGTAAATTACAACTACAAACACTCTTCAAATTACCCTATTACATTTTTAAATATTTGAGCTTAGCGACTTTATCAAAATATTGCAATAACAATCATAAATATGAATGTAGGTTATTATTTCAAGAAGTAAGAGGGTACAAATGAAAAGATTAAAAATTAATAGAGTTTTCATCTGGCTGAAACAGACCTTAGACACATGAGAGTTTAATCCCCAATCCTTAGTTCCACCTTTATGGCTAAGACCCACTATGCCATGTACATTGTAGCAAACCACCTTTATTTCCTTTGTATTCCATTGGTGAGATGTAAGTTCGACTCCAGCAACTTCTTCCCACAATCCACTGCCTTGTAGAACTGACTCCTAAGAAGATGCTTTCTTTGTAGCTCTTAGTAAATTTTGTCTTTTTTTGCTATCTCTCCTGATCCCTGTTTTTCCAACCATCCACACAATTACATTCTTCTTCTTCTTCTTTGTTGCCTTGTCCATTCAGGATGTGGTCAATCATGGCTCTCCACAATTTCCTGTCCTTTGTAGCTCTTAGTAAATTTTGTCTTTTTTTTTTACATCTCTCCTGATCCCTGTTTTTCCAACCATCCACACAATTACATTCTTCTTCTTCTTCTTTGTTGCCTTGTCCATTCAGGATGTGGTCAATCATGGCTCTCCACAATTTCCTGTCCTTTGTAGCTCTTAGTAAATTTTGTCTTTTTTTTGCTATCTCTCCTGATCCCTGTTTTTCCAACCATCCACACAATTACATTCTTCTTCTTCTTCTTTGTTGCCTTGTCCATTCAGGATGTGGTCAATCATGGCTCTCCACAATTTCCTGTCCTTTGTAGCTCTTAGTAAATTTTGTTTTTTTTTTTGCTATCTCTCCTGATCCCTGTTTTTCCAACCATCCACACAATTACATTCTTCTTCTTCTTCTTTGTTGCCTTGTCCATTCAGGATGTGGTCAATCATGGCTCTCCACAATTTCCCTGTCCTTTGTAGCTCTTAGTAAATTTTGTCTTTTTTGCTATCTCTCCTGATCCCTGTTTTTCCAACCATCCACACAATTACATTCTTCTTCTTCTTCTTTGTTGCCTTGTCCATTCAGGATGTGGTCAATCATGGCTCTCCACAATTTCCTGTCCTTTGTAGCTCTTAGTAAATTTTTTTTTTTTTTGCTATCTCTCCTGATCCCTGTTTTTCCAACCATCCACACAATTACATTCTTCTTCTTCTTCTTTGTTGCCTTGTCCATTCAGGATGTGGTCAATCATGGCTCTCCACAATTTCCTGTCCTTTGTAGCTCTTAGTAAATTTTGTCTTTTTTGCTATCTCTCCTGATCCCTGTTTTTCCAACCATCCACACAATTACATTCTTCTTCTTCTTCTTTGTTGCCTTGTCCATTCAGGATGTGGTCAATCATGGCTCTCCACAATTTCCTGTCCTTTGTAGCTCTTAGTAAATTTTGTCTTTTTTGCTATCCCTGTTTTCCAACCATCCACACAATTACATTCTTCTTCTTCTTCTTTGTTGCCTTGTCCATTCAGGATCCCATGGCTTTTTCCTGTCCTTTGTAGCTCTTACCATCTCTCCTGATCCCTGTTTTTCCAACCATCCACATTACATTCTTCTTCTTCTTTTTGTTGCCTTGTCCATTCAGGATGTGGTCAATCATGGCTCTCCACAATTTCCTGTCCTTTGTAGCTCTTAGTAAATTTTGTCTTTTTTTGCTATCTCTCCCTGATCCCTGTTTTTCCAACCATCCACACAATTACATTCTTCTTCTTCTTCTTTGTTGCCTTGTCCATTCAGGATGTGGTCAATCATGGCTCTCCACAATTTCCTGTCCTTTGTAGCTCTTAGTAAATTTTGTCTTTTTTTGCTATCTCTCCTGATCCCTGTTTTCCAACCATCCACACAATTACATTCTTCTTCTTCTTCTTTTGTTGCCTTGTCCATTCAGGATGTGGTCAATCATGGCTCTCCACAATTTCCTGTCCTTTGTAGCTCTTAGTAAATTTTGTCTTTTTTTTGCTATCTCTCCTGATCCCTTTTTTTCCAACCATCCACACAATTACATTCTTCTTCTTTGTTGCCTTGTCCATTCAGGATGTGGTCAATCATGGCTCTCCACAATTTCCTGTCCTTTGTAGCTCTTAGTAAATTTTGTCTTTTTTTGCTATCTCTCCTGATCCCTGTTTTTCCAACCATCCACACAATTACATTCTTCTTCTTCTTCTTTGTTGCCTTGTCCATTCAGGATGTGGTCAATCATGGCTCTCCACAATTTCCTGTCCTTTGTAGCTCTTAGTAAATTTTGTCTTTTTTTGCTATCTCTCCTGATCCCTGTTTTTCCAACCATCCACACAATTACATTCTTCTTCTTCTTCTTTGTTGCCTTGTCCATTCAGGATGTGGTCAATCATGGCTCTCCACAATTTCCTGTCCTTTGTAGCTCTTAGTAAATTTTGTCTTTTTTTTGCTATCTCTCCTGATCCCTGTTTTTCCAACCATCCACACAATTACATTCTTCTTCTTCTTCTTTGTTGCCTTGTCCATTCAGGATGTGGTCAATCATGGCTCTCCACAATTTCCTGTCCTTTGTAGCTCTTAGTAAATTTTTGTCTTTTTTTTGCTATCTCTCCTGATCCCTGTTTTTCCAACCATCCACACAATTACATTCTTCTTCTTCTTCTTTGTTGCCTTGTCCATTCAGGATGTGGTCAATCATGGCTCTCCACAATTTCCTGTCCTTTGTAGCTCTTAGTAAATTTTGTCTTTTTTGCTATCTCTCCTGATCCCTGTTTTTCCAACCATCCACACAATTACATTCTTCTTCTTCTTCTTTGTTGCCTTGTCCATTCAGGATGTGGTCAATCATGGCTCTCCACAATTTCCTGTCCTTTGTGGCTCTTAGTAAATTTTGTCTTTTTTTTTGCTATCTCTCCTGATCCCTGTTTTTCCAACCATCCACACAATTACATTCTTCTTCTTCTTCTTTGTTGCCTTGTCCATTCAGGATGTGGTCAATCATGGCTCTCCACAATTTCCTGTCCTTGTAGCTCTTAATCATGTAAATTTTGTCTTTTTTTTGCTATCTCTCCTGATCCCTGTTTTTCCAACCATCCACACAATTACATTCTTCTTCTTCTTCTTTGTTGCCTTGTCCATTCAGGATGTGGTCAATCATGGCTCTCCACAATTTCCTGTCCTTTGTAGCTCTTAGTAAATTTTGTCTTTTTTTGCTATCTCTCCTGATCCCTGTTTTTCCAACCATCCACACAATTACATTCTTCTTCTTCTTCTTTTGTTGCCTTGTCCATTCAGGATGTGGTCAATCATGGCTCTCCACAATTTCCTGTCCTTTGTAGCTCTTAGTAAATTTTGTCTTTTTTTGCTATCTCTCCTGATCCCTGTTTTTCCAACCATCCACACAATTACATTCTTCTTCTTCTTCTTTTTGCCTTGTCCATTCAGGATGTGGTCAATCATGGCTCTCCACAATTTCCTGTCCTTTGTAGCTCTTAGTAAATTTTGTCTTTTTTTTTTGCTATCTCTCCTGATCCCTGTTTTTCCAACCATCCACACAATTACATTCTTCTTCTTCTTCTTTTGTTGCCTTGTCCATTCAGGATGTGGTCAATCATGGCTCTCCACAATTTCCTGTCCTTTGTAGCTCTTAGTAAATTTTGTCTTTTTTTTGCTATCTCTCCTGATCCCTGTTTTTTCCAACCATCCACACAATTACATTCTTCTTCTTCTTCTTTTGTTGCCTTGTCCATTCAGGATGTGGTCAATCATGGCTCTCCACAATTTCCTGTCCTTTGTAGCTCTTAGTAAATTTTGTCTTTTTTTTTTTATCTCTCCTGATCCCTGTTTTTCCAACCATCCACACAATTACATTCTTCTTCTTCTTCTTTGTTGCCTTGTCCATTCAGGATGTGGTCAATCATGGCTCTCCACAATTTCCCTGTCCTTTGTAGCTCTTAGTAAATTTTGTCTTTTTTTGCTATCTCTCTGATCCCTGTTTTTCCAACCATCCACACAATTACATTCTTCTTCTTCTTCTTTGTTGCCTTGTCCATTCAGGATGTGGTCAATCATGGCTCTCCACAATTTCCTGTCCTTTGTAGCTCTTAGTAAATTTTGTCTTTTTTTTGCTATCTCCTGATCCCTGTTTTTCCAACCATCCACAATTACATTCTTCTTCTTCTTTGTTGCCTTGTCCATTCAGGATGTGGTCAATCATGGCTCTCCACAATTTCCTGTCCTTTGTAGCTCTTAGTAAATTTTGTCTTTTTTTGCTATCTCTCCTGATCCCTGTTTTTCCAACCATCCACACAATTACATTCTTCTTCTTCTTCTTTGTTGCCTTGTCCATTCAGGATGTGGTCAATCATGGCTCTCCACAATTTCCTGTACTTTGTAGATCTTTGTAAATTTAGTCTTTTTTGGTATCTCTCCTGATTCCTGTTCTGTCAACCATCAGTACAATTACATTCTTCTTTTTCTTCTTTGTTGTCTTGTCCATTCATGGCTCTCCATAGTTTCCTGTCCTTTGTAGCCCTTAGTAAATTTTCCCTGTTCTGCCAACCATTTACACATGCTCATTAGATAAGTTCAGTTCTGCTTTCCACTATCCCTCTTGTCTTCAATATGTCCTGTGAGTGTCAAATTTTCTAAGCCCTCTTTCCTCATTGTTTGCCCTAGAATTTTCAGCTGTCTCTTTCTCTGTGGTAAGTGTAAGTGTCCTTCCATATATTGCATCTCACAATGGACAGTATTGACTGGTGGTATGTTACCGAAGATGAGCTTACAATATATTGATTTGTAATTGATGAATTATTGTTGTTACTCGCTATCTTGAAAAAAGGGATGGCTAAAGAGTGTGAACAGAAAATGCCTTTATTGTGATTAATTCTTGCATTTGGAGCAAGAAAGATTTCTTTGTCATACTGTGTGTGATAATCAAAATGCGTTTGTCTTTTGGCTTCATTTGTGATGAGATGAATCATCTTACCAATTAATTAGTTTAATTATTAATTTTTATCAATCATACTTGGGTTTTAATTAACTTAATTTGGGGGGAATTTAATTATCACATTACAAAGCTTAAAGCAGAAACAGAGCAAGGTTGTAAATAATTGAGATTTTGTCAAAAGTTTCACTGAAATTCAAAACCTAGAGGCAGATTAATGGATAATTCATTTGTCCACTGAATAAAGACAAAAACATGTATGTAATAAATTATGATTAATTATTTTATGTTTAATACTGATACTTTATTGTGTTTCTGTAAAATTTCTTATTAAAAATAAAGGAGAACGTAAGTGATATACAAGGGATAGTTAATTAAAATTTATTGATGTTGCTTTGGAGATTAGGTCAAACTTGATTGACAGAAGAGAATTAAAATGAAAATGTTAATTTTTATTTTTAATCATTCTATTCCAAGCAAGGCAATAATGCCACGGTGATAGAAAGTGACTGAGAGTGGAAGATAAATTATGAGATGTGAGGAGAATGGACAATAAAAGAATGAGTTTCATGAAGATAGAAGATAGCGATTGACCTTGTAATTAGTTGAATTTCCCAACTTGTTTTATTTTAACATCTCTAAATAATTAGGCTGTTCATGAATAAATAATAGGCTGTTCATGAATAAATAATAGGCTGTTCATGAATAAATAATTAGGCTGTTCATGATAGATTGTGTAATTTGTTTTTTATGACTTGTCAATCTTCTGCTGGTTATTTTAAAGCCAAGAAATATTTCTAGATTGTAAGAATTTCATGGAGGTAATAATGATGCAACTCCTACTAATTAACCCATAGTTGGGGAGAGAATATCATCCAATTTCTTTTAGAAAACATGTTTTAGAGGAAATGTGAATATCTATCTATCTATCTATCTATCTATCTATCTATCTATCTATCAGATCCTATGAATATCTATCTATCTATCTATCTATCTATCTATCTATCTATCTATCTATCTGATCCCATTCTGTTAATATCTATCTATCTATCTATCTATCTGATCACATTCAGTTAATATCTATCTAATCACATTCTGTTAATATCTATCTATCTATCTATCTATCTATCTATCTATCTATCTATCTATCTATCTATCAGATCCTATGGATATCTATCTATCTATCTATCTATCTATCTATCTATCTGATCACATTCAGTTAGTATCTATCTATCTATCTATCTATCTATCTATCTATCTATCTATCTATCTATCTGATCACATTCTGTTAATATCTATCTATCTATCTATCTATCTATCTATCTATCTATCTATCTATCAGATCCTATGTTAATATCTATCTAATCACATTCTGTTAATATCTATCTATCTATCTGATATCTATCTATCTATCTATCAGATCCTATGATATCTATCTATCTATCTATCTATCTATCTATCTATCTATCTATTGGTATCTATCTATCTATCATCTTCTGTTATCTATCTATCTATCTATCTATCTGATCACATTCTGTTAATATCTATCTATCTATCTATCTATCTATCTATCTATCTATCAGATTCTGTGAATATCTACCTATCTATCAGAGTCAAGCTGAATGTTGTACTGGTATTGGTCATACCTGGTAGAGCGATGACATTGGAGACTGATGAAACTGGCATGCACATTTTTTTCATGTCAAGTATCGCTTTGATCCCATTTCTGCATCTGCCATATATTTTGCAGCATCTTTCAAAACTGTTAATGCCTGAAGTAATCAGGTTCATTCACTGATTTCTGTCTTATGCTACATATTCCCAGGTGTCACTATCAATATAGACTTCCTTCATTGTGTGCTTCAGGCAATCTGTATCCCTTTTTCCTCACCTGCATTGCAAGTACTTGCTCTGTTCACCATGCAGTGCCTGTTTGTGAAGTTGTTTGTCCTCAAGTCAAACCACATGACCAGACCATCTTAGATGCTATTTCATAATCCTGGACTGCAACACTTCTACAACTGGTTCGTATATGGAAGCTCCATAAGATTTTTATAATACCTTTTAAGCACTGCTGCCAGAAATGTTCCAGGGATAGAATATGCCTTTGATAGGTTATCCATGTCTCAGGCATATAGAGAAAAGCTGTAATCACACACACCTGCTAAAGACTTATTTAGTAGCAGTATTTTAGTATACACTTTGTTCACGATAAATCAAATTCCCCCACAGGAATTTCTAGAACTAAAAACAGACAATGGACAATAATCCTGTGATGATGGAGGAGCGGTGAAATGTACAGAGATGACAGGCTGGATGTATAGAGCCCTAAGCTTTCTTGAAATATTGGACACAAACACATACACATAGGTATATATATATATATATATATGTATGTACAGAGATAAATGTGATCTAGATAAAAAGAAGGAAACAGATTTAAGAGTGCTTTTGAATCTGCTGTAATACTATCTATCTATCTATTAGATCTTGTGAACACCTATCTATCTATCTATCTATTACATTCTGTCAATATATATCTATGAGATGCTGTGAACATCTATCTATCTATCTATCTATCTATCTATGAGATCCTGTGAATATCTATCTATCTATCTATGAGATCCTGTGAATATCTATCTATTTATCTATCTATCTATGAGATCCTGTGAATATCTATCTATCTATCTATCTATCTATCTATCTATCTATCTATCTATTACATTCTGTCAATATCTATCTATGAGATCCTGTGAACATCTATCTATCTATCTATCTATCTATGAGATCCTGTGAATATCTACTTATCTATCTATCTATCTATCTATCTATCTATCTATCTATCTATCTATCTATCTATCTATTACATCCTGTCAATACCTATCTATGAGATCTTGTGAACATCTATCTATCTATCTATCTATCTATCTATCTATCTATCTATCTATCTATCTATCTATCTATCAGTTATTTTCATATCTTTCCGTTACTAGGTTTATTGTTCTATCATTTTACATTATATATCATTACAAAACGACTATTATTGACAAGAATTTTATTGAAAGAAATGTAAAATCCTATCACTTACAGTTATACATTGAAGAAACTGTCTGTTCACCAAAAGAAAGAAGTCGTAATTGATTTGTTCATTGGATTAATGTAATATCATAGAAAGGCAGTGAAGGGGACTGAATGAGATCTTCTCAGGTTGCGATGGCCACTCCTTCCTTATATTAAAATCAAAGACAGAACGTTCCTTATTAAATGAATACTGAAATTTCCCTTGTAGACTATATCAGGCTAATGTTGGCTCTAGTAAGAAAGGGGACAGGGACTTTATTAAATCATCCCAAAATCTATAGATATTTCGAATGGGCAAGAATTCTTCATAGAGAAGCTTTTGTTAGTGTTTGTTGCCATCGGCCGTTGAATGACAGGTCTTGTGTCCTTCAACCAAGTGCCTAAATTGCAAGAAAATCTTTGAATGGCAGGTTTATAAAAGAAAGTAACATTGATAATATATCATTGGTTCCTTACTCTTGGAAAAAGGCAATTTTTATTATATCTTCAGAATGGCTATTATTATATTTGCAAAGTTGCTTTTATTATATCTGCAGAATGTCTATTGTTTTATTTACAGAGTGGCTATTATTATTATTATTATTATTACTCTGCTGAGTGATTATTATTATATCTGTAGGGAGGATATTATTATATCTGCAGAGTGGCTATTATTATATTTACAGAGTCGCTATTATTATATTTGCAGAGTGGTTATTACTAGATCTGCAGAGTGGCTATTATTATATTTGAATAGTGGATTTTATTATATCTGCTGAGTGGCTATTTTATATTAGCAGAGTGGCTATTATTATATTTACAGAGTTGCTATTATTATATCTGCAGAGTTGCTTTTATTATATTTGTAGAGTGGTTATTACTAGATCTGCAGAGTGGCTATTATTATATTTACAGAGTTGCTATTATTATATCTGCAGAGTTGCTTTTTTTATTATATTTGTAGAGTGGTTATTACTAGATCTGCAGAGTGGCTATTATTATATTTACAGAGTTGCTATTATTATATCTGCAGAGTTGCTTTTATTATATTTGTAGAGTGGTTATTACTAGATCTGCAGAGTGGCTATTATTATATTTACAGAGTTGCTATTATTATATCTGCAGAGTTGCTTTTATTATATTTGTAGAGTGGTTATTACTAGATCTGGAGTTATTATTATATTTACAGATCTGCAGAGTTGCTATTATTATATTTAGAGTGAAATTACTAGATCTTTATTATTATATTTACAGAGTTTTTATTATATTTGTAGAGTTGGTTTTATTATATTTGTACTAGATCTGCAGAGTGGCTATTATTATATTTACAGAGTCGCTATTATTATATCTGCAGAGTTGCTTTTATTATATTTGTAGAGTGGTTATTACTAGATCTGCAGAGTGGCTATTATTATATTTACAGAGTTGCTATTATTATATCTGCAGAGTTGCTTTTATTATGTTTGTAGAGTGGTTATTACTAGATCTGCAGAGTGGCTATTATTATATTTACAGAGTTGCTATTATTATATCTGCAGAGTTGCTTTTATTATATTTGTAGAGTGGTTATTACTAGATCTGCAGAGTGGCTATTATTATATTTACAGAGTTATTATTATATCTGCAGAGTTGCTTTTATTATATTTGTAGAGTGGTTATTACTAGATCTGCAGAGTGGCTATTATTATATTTACAGAGTTGCTATTATTATATCTGCAGAGTTGCTTTTATTATATTTGTAGAGTGGTTATTACTAGATCTGCAGAGTGGCTATTATTATATTTACAGAGTCGCTATTATTATATCTGCAGAGTTGCTTTTATTATATTTGTAGAGTGGTTATTACTAGATCTGCAGAGTGGCTATTATTATATTTACAGAGTTGCTATTATTATATCTGCAGAGTTGCTTTTATTATATTTGTAGAGTGGTTATTACTAGATCTGCAGAGTGGCTATTATTATATTTACAGAGTCGCTATTATTATATCTGCTGAGTGGCTATTATTATATTAGCAGAGTGGCTATTATTAATGTTTACTCTAATGCTTTATCTTCAAATTAAGTCTTAATATTATACAATAATAAATGATTTTTCGTTACATAGGCACTTGGATATTTTTTTACAATTATTCCCCCAATACAATTCCAAAGAGCCATGTTTATGGAATGAGATTGTTAAAAGAGTGTAGTAGAGGAGAAGGATATGTAGGATAGACAGTGGTCTGTCTCACAGTTTGTCATTTCTATCAAAGAATTTTTCTTAATAGAGCTTGTTCCTTACCAAAGCAATAGAAAAGAAATAGGAATGATTTCAGACATCTATATGGCATGGCGGGCCCTAGCTCTGAAAGTCTGAACTGCTAGAACTAAGGAACGTAACTCGTTGGAACATTTGCCATAATCTTTGAAACTAATCAATTTGAAGAATACCTATATTAAATTGGAAAAAAAAAAATTTGTGTGACACATTTCATCATTTAAAATTTTAGTGGCCATTCTCTGTCATGTGCATGTTCAATCACATCAATGTAAATATCACTTTAGACCAAGGAAGTTGTAAAAAACAAAATGACACACAAAAAATTTTTTCCACTTTGTCATTAGTTTTCCTAAAATTGTTCTTGACATATAAAAACTTATATATATTTTTTCCCAGAAACTACTACTAATAATAATATTAGTTATAAGGTTGTATGCAATTCAAAACTGAAAATACTGGAGGTCTAAATCAGAAAATGTTAATAAGGAATCATTAATCTAAAAGAACTTGATATGTGGTAACCCCAATATGCATATATTGGTAGGGTTTGATTTCTTGAGCACTTTCAACTAATACTTTAACCAATTCAAATTCCATTCCTCTCTCCACAAGAAAAGAAAAACTCATAAGGAATGCAAAAATTAAATAATAATCTCTCAAGATATTCCTTGTGTATAATTTTTTATGAAACATGCATAAAAGAAGTATTGTTGCCCAAATATATATATTTATATATATATGTATATATATATATATATATATATATATGCAAGTTTCATTAAGAACGTTTTGTAGTTACTCTCCTTGTATAAAAGTGAGATTGCTTCCCAAATATACAATTATATATATATATATATATATATATATATATATATATATATATATATATATATATACACACACATATATATATATATATATATGTTTGTTTGTTTGTGTGTGTATGTGTGTATCTATACAAATTGTATCACTTGTAATCCAGACTTATATTACTCAAATCCATTTTTTTACAGTTCACCCAAGAAAGGCAATAAAGCCAATAAGACACGAGGAGGTTACTAAGTGTGAAAGAATAAGAGAAAAAGAAAAATATTATTAAGGAGAGAGAACAATAAAAAAAAACAGGAATTAAGAAGAGAGAAGATAATGATTGATATTGCATTTAAATTTTTGAAGATCAAACTTGACTGGAAAGCAAGAAGCCAAAAGAGATTTCCACAAGGAAAAAGAGTGATAGAGGAAGAAACTGTTAGCATAGAACTTATAGTTACATCTAGCAGCCATTTTAACTCTAAAATGACAAAACCTTGCCACCAATCTAGTATTGTGCCTAAATACGTAAAGTCTAGATATGATACACAAAATTTCATAAGAACAATTACCATGAAAATATTAACAGAAAAGGCAGAGGGAAGCTATATTAGGCTGAGAGGAATGTGACTGTATCTGAGTTGCCAGGTCAATAATATTGCAGATTCTTCTTTGGATTTTATCAAGTATCTCTAAAATATAGCAGAAGCACCAGACCAGATCTGTCAGTCTATAGATGAATAGAGGACTTGTAAATGTATAAGATATAAAAAGGTAATTTTCTTTCAGATCAGATATGACCGTAAATGCATCTGTATTGTTCATGATAATTAAAATGACAGAATATCTAGAAAAATCAGAGCATGACTTATTGCATTTTTCTTCGGTAATTTTTTTTTTTTTGCTGTAAAGTGGATTTAATGTAACTCACAGTGACTCGACATAACTTCTTACAAGTCAGTTGTTGATTGAAGGAAAAAAAAAATCGAAAAGCTAAGATTTAAAAAAAAAGAAGTAATCTTACATTTTTAAATTGTAATTAAATTAAAGAAATTCTTCGGAATTTGTCAATAATGACTTTTAAGATTTGAGGAAGAGAGATAATGGTATTAAAACCAGTGGCAGAAATATAGAAAAAGATTTATGAAGTTCATTAAATGTTGCTGGGGAACTACGTTAAAATTTATTTAATCTTAGGCTCCTCTACTTTTATGTGCCATCTCTATTCAGGAAATCAGCGGAAACGGCTCTCCACAACTTCCTTTTATCCCCTTAATATCTCTCTTAATTCATTTAAACAAGCTCAATAGGTATGCTACTCAATTTCCCTCTTCTTTCATCTTCAGTATGTCGCAAATTCTCCAAGACATCTTTCTTCATTTTTTTTTTAATCATTTAACCCCAAGCAAGGTTAAAGAGAAAATGAGAAAAAACTAACAGTAAGGAGAGAAGACAATAAAAGAACAGAAATTAAGAAGACAGAAGATAATGATTGACATTGAATTTAAATTTTTGAAGATCAAAGATGACAGTGAACGTTAAAAAATTTTCATAAAGATAAAGGGGAGACTTGAAGCAACAGAGGTATGATTCTACAGGAGGATACTGAGAATACGAGTTGAGTTCATTGCATTCACTTACATGCTAGTACTCCTTTGGAAATTCATTTTTTCTCCCCATCCAGGTATGGGCAAATAGCAAGACAGACTGAATCCTATAACATTGGGTGATTAGTAGTTTAGGAAAAGGAAAACTGTGAATTCAAATCAGCCTGAAGAGGGTTAGGCTCTGTCAGGCTATCTTGCCCAGAATACATCACTGTTACTTCAGCTGCAATATGTGTGGTACTCTTATGATCCTAATGACATATGAGACTCAGGATCTAATCATAAATGTATATTTATAACAAAATGCCAGCAAAATGTTATTTAATTCAATTCTAAATGATAAAAAAATTCATGTTTATTTTGTTTCATGAAAAATTTTCGATCTAGTATTCATAATACTAACATTGCTTTTGTTTCATTAAAATCATTTTAAGGTAGATAATTAATTCAAGGATTAAAATGCATATAATAAAAAATTAGCTCTAAAAGTTTTGAAACTTTCATTGATTTTTGTATAAATTTTATACCGTACCTATGGACTATAATTGGTATATGCCAAACTGTATAAATACAGTAGAATATACTGTAAGTGGTAGTCATTTGGATTCACTTCCAAGTGTGCTGGTCAAACTCTCTGCCTCTGGGCAGAGAGGAATCTCTGACGAGGCTATGTCAAAGGGTAGAGTCTTGTCTGCAAAGACAGCTACCGACCCTGTTTTTACGGGGTCTATGGGGAATTTTTGACCGAGTCTACAGGTTCAGATACCTCACAATAAAACTTGACCTTGTGCCACATCCGACCATGTGTGGTGGTTAGTGAATATCGTCATTTGGATTCTCTGTGGGATTTCATCTGTGATTCACCTTGATTCACTTCTAGATCACCACATCCCACTGGCGAAACTTGTATATTGTTCCGGTTATAAATATTATCGTTCTGTTGCCAACCTTCGTCTTGGTTATTCTTATTCAGTAAGCTTTTCCTCGGTTACAACATTTTGGCGATGGGGATTGGGTAAAATACAACATTTTTGCGATGAGGAGTTGGCCCAAATCGAAGTAAACGCCACTAGTATGACAATAGTATATATGAAAAAGTAATAATATTTTCTAACAAAATTTCAACATTATATCTTTTATTAAAAATTAGGGCTTCCTCTTTGATTTGTTTAATATTTGCTGGTTAATCCCTTCTATTGTGTATGTGGAAAAGGACTTAGTCAGAAGCTGCTGGCTGTTTCTCTTCCATTGTGCGTGTGGGAGGGTTGCAGTGCATATACACATGTATAGATTAAACTGCCCTCCAAAATTGTTGTGTGCCTTGAGAAGTGGTATGCAAAATCCAAAATCTCACTTACAGATAAAAAATATTATTTTTATTCATTTACATTCTCAACATATGTGATTATCCTAAAGCAGAGGTCAAAATGTTATTACAGGTATTTTCAAAATAATTTAATTTTTCTCCCAAAATTTCTGAAATTCAAGCATTTTGAATTTCTGGTTCTTAGTTGCATCATGAGTAGGCCTGTAGTATAGAACATCATTTTTATACAAAATTTTCAGGATTTTATGCATTGATTCAACACAAACTTTAATCATATCTTTACTGTAAACCATTAAAATTAGTTGACAGACAAAGAATTTTATGAATAATTTTACTTGATTTAAAGAAATAATTTATTAATCCAATTTTTTTCTTGTATTAAAGTCACAATATTAAGTTAAATTTTTCCAATATATCTGTTAATTTGAATAAAAATATTGTAGAGAAAAATATTGAATTAACTTTGTTACAACAATTTTAGGAAAATTAATGACAAAGTGGAAAAAATTTTTTCTGTGACATTTTGTCCTTTACGACTTCCTTGGGCTAAAGTGATGTTTACATTGATGTAACTGAACATGTACATGACAGAAAGGGGCCACAAAAATTTTAAATGATGAAATGTGTCACACAAAATCTTTTTTTCCAATTTAATATAAGTATTCTTCAAATTGATTAGTTTCAAAGATTATGGCAAATGTTCCAATGAGTTACGTTCCTTAGTTCTAGCAGTTCAGACTTTCAGAGCTAGGACCCGCTATGCCATATAGATGTCTGAAATCATCCCTATTTCTTTTCTATTGCTTTGGTAAGGAACAAGCTCTATTAAGACAACTTCTTCGCTAGAAATGACACACTGTGAGACAGACCACTGTCTATCCTACATATCCTTCTCCTCTACTACACTCTCTTAACAATCTCATTCTATAAATATGGCTCTTTGCAATTGTATTGGGGGAATAATTGTAAAAAATATCCAAGTGTCTATGTAACGAAAAATCATTTTAATATTGTATAATATTGAGACCTAATTTGAAGATAAAGCATTAGAGTAAACATTAATAATAGCCACTCTGCTAATATAATAATAGCCACTTAACAATCTCATTCCATAAACATGGCTCTTGGGAATTGTAATTTTCGATCTTTAGATGGAGAAATGCAGTGAAGCAGGCTTCTAAAGTGTGCAACCATTACATCAAAGAAAAAGGCCCTGCTAAATATAATATATTATATTATATATTGTGTATGTATCAATATGGTGCTTTCCTTTTGTCTTTCAATGATAATGCTATTAAGCTTATCGGACAATATGAAAGGAACTTAAAATAAATAGACAAAGCTTGTTTATATTATTTAATGAAACATGCATTATATATATATATATATATATATATATATATATATATACTAGCAGCATGGCCCGCCGTTGCCCGCGCTTGATTCAAAAATCATACGACTCATACAGCAATCGCTATCACTTGACTTAAAAAATTTTTGACCTTCCTTGCCTTTAAAGGAGTACCCTTGGCCGTGCTGATATCGCTACATGCCTTACTTATTGCCTATCTCACGCTGCAAATTTTTTCCAAGCTCTATACTAAACATTAAATCTGTTACGAAAAAAAAATATGAACAAAATGAACACAAAACGATCAGCTTTAAAAAAGGAGTCGTAACTAGAAAAACCGAATGTAAAATGAGTGTTAACAACAAATACTTTTTACATCCAACTCAGTTCTGCGGAATTAGAATCAACGTTGTGTTTAAGCAAGCGAATGAGCCAATTGGAGTAAAGTGCCATGCAGATTTAAATTTTTCCCACTTGTGACGAATGCAGCTATCGATTTTTTTGCATGCTAGCATGCTAGCATGCTACTTAACATTCATGTCAGTCAGCTGTTGGCTCTCACACTGGCCAATAGAATCTTCCTGCCTATTTGTTGGCAGCCAGCAATAGGCTCTCACTCTGGCCAGTAGAAAATGGCCGCAAACTACATGAAAACTGCTGTAGAAGCATGAAAAAATCGATTATTTCCACTATGGATGGGAGTTGGGAAATGCAAAGTCAGTCTTGGCCTTCCCGCTAACTTGGAGCATGTGCATGTAAATTTTGGTGCAAATCTGTCGAAAATTTTGGCCGTGCATTTGTTACACATACACACATCCTGCCTTTTATAGATATATATATATATATATATAGTTAAACCTAGAGAGCCAGACAAACCTACCAAGGTTTTACCTAAGCGGATCTTAAGGGAAGGCTGGCTTACCGTATTGAGCACTTTATTAATTATTTTGCCTACTGGTATCAGGGTTTTTTTCTTTGGACTTTGGACTTGCATGCTAGATGATTATTTTCGACTAACGTACATGTTCTTGGTTCTTTCTTTTTTATACTTTTTTTTCCTGTTGGTACTGGTTTGATTATTCATAACTCAAGACACTGAAGGTTTTCCAGATGAGTACAATTTCTTATACAAGATTATTACTGCTAATAAACATATATATATATATATATATATATATATATATATATATATAATTATTTTTACTTTCCTTACCATTGTTTGGTTTTATTTTAGGAATGAGTTATAATTGTGTGATCATTCTTTTTCTTCTTACTAAAGCTGATATTATGTCTACCATTGCAATGATTGTTGGCCCCTTATTATCATGGGCTTATTATTTTCCCCATTAACGCTATTATGTTTATTAAGATCATTCAGAAAATAAGGTAAAAGGAATTTATACTGATGGGGAAAAAAAAAAATAATCCTTTCTCTGCTGTCATCAGAAGGGTCTCAATTTATTCATTTCAAACTTGGTTCTGACAAACTACAAGCAGCCTTGGCCCCCAAAGTTAAAACTTTTTGCCTCATCACTATCTATTCTTGATTAATGCTATTGTCATTTCCACTGTGAAAACAGAATATATATATATATATATATATATATATATATATATATATATATATATATATATATATATATATATATATATATATATACGCTGCATGCACATTGGCATATATAAAGGAATAAATAATAGATTGTCAAACATGAAATGGCACATCTTTTGGTTGATTGTTGATTCAGTCATCCAACGAAGTGGCATCCTTAGTATATAAAAAAAAATCTTGACTTAATTTTGACTCTTTCTTTTCAGGTAATTTTTCTTTCACTATATTGTTACACATAAGCCTGATGAAAATGATCACAATGAAACAATGTTGAGTAATCTTACTGTATGAGAAATAACTAGGAAAAAGAACGACAATATGAAGAAAAATATATACGCAAAAAACAAACAAAAATCCTTATATGCAATTATGCTGTTTTAATGTTAATATGTCAACGTCGGACGTTTCGGTCTAATAATTATGTCCTGAAGATGGTTTATTAGACCGAAACGTCCGACGTTGACATATTAACATTAAAACAGCATAATTGTATATAAGGATTTTTTGTTTGTTTTTTCCATATATTTTTTCTTCCTATATATATATATATATATATATATATATATATATATATATATATATATATATGCTATCTGCATGCACATTTGCATATATATAGAATAAATATTAGATTGTCAAACATGAAATGGCACATATTTTGGTTGGTTGTTGATTCAGTCATCCAACGAAGTGGCCTCCTTAGTATATAAAAAAAAAAATCTTGACTTAATTTTGACTCTTTTTCTTTTCAGGTAATTTTTCTTTCAATATATTGTTACTCATAAGCCTGATGAAAATGATCACAATGAAACAATGTTGAATAATCTTACTGTATGAGAAATAACTAGGAAAAAGAACCATTTTTAAATCAAATCATTACCTGCGATGAGAAATGGATACCCTTTGACAACAGTAAGATAGTAGGCCAGTGGTTAAATGCAAGTGAATCACCAAAACAATACCCAAAATCTCCATGGTACCCTAAAAAGGCAATGGTTACTGTATTGTGGTGTGTTAAAGGGTTATTCATTATTCATTCTTCTCTCAAGGGAAAACAATAACATCAACCTCGTATTTTGGAGAAATTGAGCGTATGCAAGAAAAATTGAAAAAGAAACACCCTAGACTTGTGAATTGGATGGTTCAATTTTGCTGCATGATAACATATGGTCGTACGCTTCTCAATCAATTGCCCAAAAGCTGCATAGCCTGAATTATGAAATTTTGTCTCATCCTCCATATTTACGTGATATCTCTACTACTGATTATCATTTATTTAAGCATTTTGAGCTTTTCATACACGATAACACATTCTCCAATAAGGAAGAAGTAATTGAAGCATTTGAAAGGATGAAAATTTTTTAAAGATTGGATCAAGAATTTAGAGGTATGTTGAAAAACAGTCAGTCATCAACATGGTTCCTATTTCAACCAAATAAATTAATCATTTAACATTTCAAAGGTGTTTTATTCATTTCCTATAAAGTGAATCATTTCATGTGTCTATATTTGTTAATACTAGTTGCACCATACTGAGTTCAAACTGGCACAACATTATATTTTATTGAGCACTAACTTTATATTTGCCACACTACACCATTTTAACAGGTTACATTTTAGATACATCTTCTTGTGTGATCACTAGCTTGGTGTAGAAAAAGAGGCATGATCAGAAAGTGACCATGGCATCAAACAACCATGGATGGTCAAGAATCATTCTGGTTTATTCATGAACTTTAATCAACAGTGAGACTGAACAGCTGCTATTAGATTTTGGTTATGGAGAAAGGGAAGAGAATCAAATAGGGTTTTCTCCCTTGTAGCATTTGTAAAAGTGGACAACATTTATGCAATCTGAATTGCTTTTATGTGTCAGTTAGATTGGTAAAAGTCATTATTCACAGCTCTCAAGACTGATCAGATATAAGTTATAAATAAGAATGTTGATCCCAATTATGCTCCGAGCTATCATGCCCAGTTAAAGAATCATTCTTTAAACTCGCAGCTCATTTAATATATTACACAAAATGGAAGCTTTAAAGAGAAGAAGGATAAGCTAATAATTTGCAGTATTCACTCAAGATATATATTAATAAAAATTGCATTAATCTCAGTACTGTACATGTGTTAAAGTACATCTGAACTGTAAAGTCATTTTAGCTATGCTGATTATCAATTGGGTTCCCATAAATATTTTTATAGAGTGTATGTAAATACAGATATAAAAGTGAACATTGAAGTCAACACTCAGAGGCAACAGGCAGTTTCATGCTGGACGCAATCATCAGGCTGCCTGACAATTGCATCCAGCATGAAACAGCCTGTCGCCTCTTAGTGTTGATTTCAATGTTCAGTTTTATATTTATATATATATATATATATATATATATATATATATATAAATAAAAGTGGACACATATATATATATATATATATATATAAAACCGAACATTGAAGTGGCCTGACGATTGTGTCTAGCATGAAACAGTCTGTCACCTCTGAGTGTTGATTTCAATGTTCAGTTTTATATTTATATATATATATATATATATATATATATATATATATATATATATATATATAGAAAACTGGACATTGAAGTGGCCTGACGATTGTGTCTAGTATGAAACAGTCTATCACCTTTGAGTGGTGACTTCAATGTCCGCTTGTATATTTACATATGCTCTATCTCTGATATTGAGCACTTTATCCCATAAATATAGCACACCTTAAAACTATATTTCTTCATATTATATATATATATATATATATATATATATATATATATGTGAAAAGTGTATATTAATATAAATAAATATATATATGTATAATTATTTATATATTATATGCGCGGTACTTATTAGAAAGTGCTCAATATCAGAGATAGAGCTAACAATCTACATAAACCCAAATTTTTAAAACATTAATCAGTTTGTCTGACGATCGCTAAAAGCATGAAACCCAGTGTCACAAACTCACATCTATCCAACCAAATATATATATATATATATATATATATATATATATATATATATATATATATATATATATGTCTCTGGGGATATTTATATATAACATTCATGCATCTGCTTCTACCATCAAAACAAACATAGATATACAAGGGGTGCTTAAAAGTTACCCAGTACATCAGCCCAGTCTCAATGTGGGTCCGACAAGAACTTTTCAGCACTCTCTCATATACAGAAATGTTAAACATGACGAATGAAAATCACACACAGGCTAGGTCTACCTATTCAAATGTTGAACATATATTGTACTGTACGTTGATTTCTTTTCTTAATAAATTTAAAAAAGAAAAATTCATATTGTCATGCCATATGTTCACGTTGCAAGGTGATCATCAAAGTCTTTTCATGACACTTGGAAAACCAAAAAGAAAACAAAATGATGGAATGCACTTTGTATGTCGAGCATCATGGTGAAGATGACTGTTGCGCAATGGCTGACATGAGAATAAATTTGATGAGATGAAGAA
>CAHIKZ030004693.1:2562500-2705000 GCA_903632075.3 Acanthosepion pharaonis | reverse complement strand
GGAATATATTGTATATAAATTTTAAAATCAAATAGTACAAACTAATTATAAAACCAATCTTTCTGTATCTAGATGAGGGAGTGCTGAAAAGTTTATGACCTGACCCAATTTCTAAATTCTGCCCAAATGATCAAATACCATAAATTTTGCAGGGAGGAGAATTTAAGGGTGCTAAAATTTATTGGTCCAATCAAGAAGTCACCTTTTATTTGGGAATGGCATAAGGATGTCATGATTGGCCTGACAACCTTTCAGCAGTCTTTCCCATATATATATATATATATATATATATATATATGAATATAAAATATTGCTAGATCAGATTGGAGTCAGACCAATGGATGCATATTTTACGAAAGTGCTCAGTACACAATTCATAAAATTAATAAAGTTCATTAATTTTGTATAAAAAAATTTTTTGAAAGAGTCTTTAAAAATTTATAACCCTCGGGTAGACTGCTCTAGTTCCATGGATGCCAGTTATCAGTTATCTCCTGATAATTCCCCTCTCCAACTTCCTTAACCAGGTATTGAACTCACACTCATTGGGTCCTAACAATGGATTTAACCAGCACCTTTATCCAGTGTGCCATGTGTCCTTGGAATAATGGCAAGAAAATATCTAACTATAATTTCAACATTTGCCTTGATAAAGTTCCTCTTATTATTCCTTTCTTTGCAGTTACATTTATTCATATCTGAATATTTACAAACACACACACACACAAACACACACACACACACACACACACACACACACACACACACACACACACACACACACACACACACACACATATGTATATATTTATATATTAAGCATGTTTCATTGAATATGACAGACAAGGAAAATTTCATTAATTTTTTATTTAGTTTTTCCAGCATTCTTACATTTTTCTGCTCCCACTCTCAGCCTCAACTTATTCAGCAGCAATAGTGTGATCTTGAAAATTTTTAAGAACGATAGAAAGATGTTCAAGTCGTTATTCTTTATATTTGTAGTTATACTTGAGGTGTACATAGCAAAGTTCTACCATTAAATTTCCAAAGAATTCAGAAATTACTTTTTAATAATTTCCTAACTTTTTATATCCTTCTGAAATATGACCTTTTAATATTTTCCATCATATATACACAAATATATACACAGTATACAAATGACCTAAACTTATTTTACACACATCTTCTCAAATGTAAGTCTCACCCAAATAAGCACAAAAGATAACTCTACAAACACACCCTCATTTAGTGTTTCTGTATTTTTTTTATTTAGTTTGCTTAGGCAATAAAATATGTTGTTAATCATGTATAATTGTTTCTATGTTCATTCTTACTCTCTTGTTTGAGGAAACTAATACGCTTCCATTATCTCTCATTAAATATATTGCTTCAACAATTGGCAATCCCAGAACAGCTGTGTTTTCTTATTTTTTGCAAGTCTTGAGTTATTTTCTATAAGGAATCAATTAGAGGCTATTAACAAAACTGACATTTTTCTTTTTAAATGAATTCTTAACTTAAAAATAAATTTACTTTGCTTTAGTGGAATCAAGAACAAGATTATA
Source organism: Acanthosepion pharaonis (assembly GCA_903632075.3). Lineage (NCBI taxonomy): Eukaryota > Metazoa > Mollusca > Cephalopoda > Sepiida > Sepiidae > Acanthosepion > Acanthosepion pharaonis. The sequence continues at coordinate 2,703,435 of CAHIKZ030004693.1, read as the reverse complement.
ACTCAGTCGTTAGACAGTTTATCTCGAGGTTCAATTTTCTTGAGATTTAATTTATTATTGAAGTAAATTACCAGATATTAAATTTATTTCTGGAATTTTGTACACACACACACACACACACACACACACACACACACACACATATATATATATATATATATATATATATATATATATATATATTAAACAATGAAAAATATCAAAAAATTAAAATCTTCAGATATACTGGGTTGTAGATTAATATTCTTTCGTTTTTATTATTATTATTTCATTTAGATTCCTCGACTAGTTTCAGCCAACATGGCCATCATCAGGAGAAAAAAAATTCTGCTTGCTGATAGCAGTGAACTACAGAAATGAATGTCTCGATGGAGAAAATGAACTTTTGTCTGTAGTTTTCATTTGTTTTTTTTTTTAATTTCTTCTATCTTTTTAACATGAATTTTTTAACATTCCTTGTGTTGGTCAAACAGTCTCTTTTAATTTGTATGGAGCCGGAGATGAATTCTACAAGCGAGAAGTGTGACAAAGAAACTATTGCCATAGAACTTAGGGCTACATCTAGTTAGAACAAGTGTAAATTGATAAGATCTCGACACCAGTTTAGTACTGTGCTTATATTCAAAAAAGTCTAGGTACCATAGCGAAGAGTTCATCCAAATAATTAAAATGAAAGTCTTTATAGAAAAGACATAGAGATAGAGAGGAAACCTTCCAGGAAAGTGACTGAAGTCGAACTGCCAGATAATGTAATTTAAAGAGAATTCTTGTTAGTGTTGTAATCTAGAAAGGGTTACTGAATGAGGAATAACCAAATTGGAGGTTGGAAATGAAATTGTAATCTTTATAACATCAACAAAATACAATACTCACCAGTGGTGTGAAGTAGGCAAACCACTGCTTAGAAAGTATATTACAATATTTATTTCTGTAAAATTACAGAAAATGTGGCACAAGGCCTAAAAAAGGGATGGAGAAAAGGACGGTCTTCATCTGTCTTAACATTAAACTTAGCTAGCCACAAGCACTGACCCAAGCATACAAACAATATTACTAACACCAAAACACCACATTCATACGTACCTTTCTTACTACATCCACCATAATACCTCATTGTCTCTATGAAAATCCTAACTAGTCCCCATATGTACAATGCATTGTCTGTGTGTGGGGGAGGGGGAATAAAACAACAAATTAAAAGGATCCCCAATGAGTATATACAATATGAATTAATCTATTTACAAGAAACTAAACAAAATTATTGTTAGTAGTAAACCACCCCCCACAATACTTAAATGTGGCAGAAACATCAGTTCACTGGGTGAAATCAATGCGGGCCTTAGTGATTTTCTAAGCATAGCTCAGATGAGGCACAAGGCCGAAAGTATGGGGCACCCAGTGAGAATCGAATTCACTACTAAGTCGCAACTGTTCTAGCGAAACAAGCTTGTTAACCATTACACCACATCGAGGTGCCCTTGAAAGGTATATTACCTATACTTACAATAGTGTCCCATATATTTAAGAATTGGGACATACGCATTAGTGTTCATAGGTATGGTATATGACAATTATTATTATTATTTCTTATTTCACACTAAAGGCAGCAAAATGCATTTCCCACATTCTTAAAACGCAGAAGTAAGTATGCCACTACTAGCATTAGCAGATCTCTATCTCTGGAGACAATGGTGCAGTACAGAGTCTTGAAGACCTGGGTGGTTGCTACAAAATTCTTGGAATCCAGATATCAAATTTACTCTCTTGGCCAGTGCCAGTCCAAAGAATAGGATAAACCAATACAGTTTGGTACCAGCACAGCTGCAGGAACATCTGATCCAACATGTTATCCAAGTTTTTTATTCGTTTGTTTTATTTTAATGGCATATCAACTCCTTATGGAGCATTGTTGCAACCTAGAAACGGTTACTGAATGAGGAATAACCAAAAAAATGGTTGGAAATTAAATATTAATTTTTATAACATGAACAAAATATAATACTTGCTAGTGAGGTAGGGTTGGACTTTGGGGCTTACAGTACCAGGTGTTCTCGGTCCCCCCATCTAAGTACTGACCTGGCCCTACGATGCTTAACTTCGGTGATCGAATCGAGAACCGTGTTTTCACGTGATACACCGTTTCTCGCTCGATCACCGAAGTTAAGCATCGTAGGGCCAGGTCAGTACTTAGATGGGGGACCGCTTGGGAACACCTGGTACTGTAAGCCCCCAAAGTCCAACCCTTACCTCACAGTCGGTGGTGGTGGTGGTGGTGGTGGGGGCAGTTGTAAACGGTAGTGTCAGAGCTATGCCGCCCGGAACTTTGTTCCTGGTAGGGCCACCCAAAGCGGACAGGTCTGACACACACGCCGACTAACAAGGGCTCTGGTGAAAATCCAAGGAGCGTCTGCATCGGCAACCGGCGGCTTCTGGTTGTTCCTGTCTCTGTGTCTGTGGGAACCCCGCGGCAAGCAAGAACGTTATCCGAGTAGGCCTGGGTACCCTAATTCTGTAATTTATCCCAAGAATCTTCTTCTCATAACAGGAAGAAGCCGGCTCAATCCGCCCAGGGTGAATGCCGCATCAGTACAGTACAGTACAGTAATACTTGCTAGTGGCATGAAGTAGGTAAACCACTGCTCATAGTGGACTAATTAGACAGCATATTAGCGATTTTCCAAGCATAGCTTAGATATGGCACAAGGCCGAATGTATGAGGCACCCAATGAGGATCGAACTCACTACTCATTCTTAACTGTGTTAGTGAAACAAGCTTGCTAACAATTACACCACCTTGAGGTACCCTTAAATAGCATATCAGCCCCACTTACAATAGTGTTCAACATGTTTATGAGCATTGGGAGATACTCATTAGTGTTCATAGGTATGGTATCACTCAAGTAGTTATTCTTTATATTTGAATTTATACTTGAGGCGTACAGAGCAAAGTTTCACCATGAAATTTCCAAAGTATTCATAAATTATTTTTAATAATTTCTTGACTTTTTAAATCCCTCTGAAATATGAGCTTGATTAAAAAAAAAAAATAATCACTGGATTTTGATTCCACCATTTTGAATGACAAGAAAGAATGAGAGAAATTAATTCACTGAAAAGTGTTTTAAAATAGGGATTTTACCACAGGCAGATTATAACAAAGCAATCAGTTTCATTAATTTTGTTTTTTTCCCTAATGTCTTTCATGATAATCTATCATTTAGGGGCCTTGAAAATGGTTGCCAAAGACAATTTTCAATAAGGAGTTTTGAAAATGAAAAGGAATTGTGTGAAGCAAAAGAAATCTATAGCTATTTGAAATTTGACATGAAAAGGCTCAGTTTAAAAATAATGATGGCTGAACAACAATCAAAGGTGTATAAAACTTGTAAAGTTCTTTAGAGGAAAGAGAATTAAGCCAGAATTCAACGTAGGCTTTAATGAAATGGAGAATATGATATCAAAATCTGAAGATGCTTTAGAATCATGGTTTCAAAATGCTAAGCAAAGTATGAAGAAACAGAAAATGAAATGGTACCATAGGTGGCTGGGTATATATATATATATATATATATATATATATATATATATATATATATATATATATACTAGCAGTAAAGCCTGGCATTGCCCAGGGATGTAACAGTAAGAGATAGATCAAGTATCGACCATCATAAAGATTGAAAAATAAAATTGACAAAGATTATTGTTTAAGGTTGACAGACACACATGTCTTAATTAGTTTTTTTTTTTTTTTTTTTTTACGAATTGGTCAAACCCAAACTCAAACAAAAACATTGTTTTCAATCATTATGAATCTACCAATTGAATAGAATTTTATTATAAACAATTGTCTTGTAAATGGAATTTTTAAAGCATTCTGAATGTAAAAATAAAGAAAAAAGTGTGCAAGACAATAAGAAACACTACCTGCAAAAAAAGTGAAGTTTTGTTGAAATCGGTTGAAAAATGTAGGAAATCCGATCCCATGTATAAGAGAACACACACACACACACACACACACACACACACACACACACACACACACAAACAACCTGGGTTTTATAATAAGTATAACTCGATATGAGTTGTCCCCTTTTCATTCTCGCGATGCCTCTTAATTGTGTTTTCAAATTGATTTCATTCAAAAACAATTGTGTTTTTTGAATTTTTGGCGCTGTCAGGACCACTGCAAGGTAATTTTACGTAGTCCTGTGAAGTTCTGTTGAAATCGGTTGAAAAATGTAGGAAATCCGATCCAATATATAAACGTACACACACACACACACACACACACGCACACACACACACACACACACAACCTGTGTTTTATAATAAGTGTGATAAAAATGTGAATTAAGTTGTTTCAGTAGAAAATATTTGTGTTGATAGTTACCAAAGCAGGGGTTAGCCTACCGTTATAAATATCCCAGGCTAACAACTTACTGTAAGTCATAAGATTTAACATTCACATTATAAACCTGGAGTATAAGATGTTCCCCTGTTTTAGTGCAGGATTTTTTTAAGGTTAAAAGGTTGCCTTATGCTGACATATACAGTATCAAGAAAAGACTACTGAATTGTTATATAATATTGGTTTTCCAATGCTGTGAATGCTGGATGTGTCATATGCTGGACATGTAACATGTAAATGCTGGACATGTAACATGCAATATTCAGTCAGTATGAATTGGTTTTCCAATTCAGTGAATGCTGGACAATCTCATCACAGATTAAGAGACTTACCTATTCAGCCTTGGGTGAAAAAGGTTTCAGAGAGAGACAACTATGAATTACAAACCTACAACAGAAGTTATCACCAGTCACCTTCTAGTCACCAGATTCTGTTAGTTGATAGTTGATAATTCTATTGGAGAAATGGTATTCACATTGTACAAGTGTTTATCACTATAATATCTCTGAGTTACAGGCATGTTCTTACATGTAAGATGGTGGTCATACTGAAATAGAGTAGGCAGCCATCATATATATATATATATATATATATATATATATATATATATATATATATATATATATAAGCAAATATATGGATATAGATCCGACAGTATGAAGAAAATATACGGAAAAACAAACAAAAATCCTGATATGCAATTATGCTGTTTTAGAAATACGTTTTAGGAATACGTTTTCACAACATCGCCCACATGACACCGACGTGATCATATTGAAACAGAACGCTGATCTTGAAAAATTTCAGTTATCTGTTTTGATTAGTCTTACTCTTATGTCCATCGTCTTTTCATGTTGAATTGAATATAGTCTAATGTTAATTATGTTTTATGAATATGTCCTGAAGATGGTTTACTAGACTGAAACGTCCGACGTTGACATTATATTAACATTAAAACAGCATAATTGCATATTAGGATTTTTGTTTGTTTTTCCATATATTTTTCTTCATATATATATATATATATATATATATATTATAAATTAATTGATTTAAAATATGGTTATTTTCGCTACACAGTTCCAACCATGTTTCAAAATAGAAGCTAAAACTCCTAATTTTATTTTTGCAATTAAATTAAAAGCATTAGTTCCATTTCATCTTCAAGCGAATTTTGGAGTAACTTTTTAAAATTACCGGTTTTAAAGACACAGCTAAAATCACGTTTCCATGGTTACAGAATATTCTACTCAAATTGAATATATATATATATGTATATGTGTGTATATATATATGTGTATATATATATATATATATATATATATATATATGTCTATATATATATATATATATATATATATATATATATATATAAAAAAGACATTTTATGTTTAACGTTCTTTTTTTTTTTTTTATAGATACAAGTATTTAAGTAAATGCTCTGTTTATAATAAACAGTATTAAATAACATTTACCGGCCTGAAAATTAATATTTAATATTGTTTATTTATAAGGAAATGGCTAATATTAACATTATCATTAAAGATAAGAATAGATATTACACTTGGTATTTATTCATTACTCCCATGGTGATAAGGTATAAAACAAGGCCTGCAACGAACATTGTGCTGGCATTGATATATCAACTGACCATCCCTCTTTGGGGCAATGAGGGAGATGCTGCTACGGAATTAGAATCCCTGGGACCAGGCATCTCTCATTTATTTGTTGTGTTCAAAAACATAAAATGTAGTTTGTTTGCCTTAAAGCAGATACTACACTTTGATCTCAGACTGATAGCCAGGGATTGAAGGAAAGTGTAACACAAGTAACAATGGTTCCTTGGTCAATGAATGCTGAATGATTCTTTATAAATAAGTGGTTAATATTTTCATTATTATTACCAATGAGGAGAATAGTTCCCAACCTGTTGACCAGGGATTGAAGAAAAGTGTAACCCAAGTAGCACTGGCTGATTAATGAATGCTGAATGTTACTTTATAAAGAAACAGTTAATATTAGCATTACTATTTCTGTAAACCAATTACTCATTTGATTTGATAAACGTAGAAATTAATGTTGACACAAATACAAAAATGAAACAATTTTTACTGGATATGCCTATCACCTAACTTTTCCATTGAGATAGTTTTCTTAGAAGAGAGCTTCAAAAATCTTTTTATTATTTCTATTTGTCAAATTTTTGTACCCAAAGTATCAAAAGGATGGTTTCACTCCCATGATACCACTTTTATTTGAACTACTTTCACTCTTCAGCAATGAGAAAGTAAGAAAACGAAAGAAAGTAGAAAAGATAGAAGTGTTTAACACCTATTTCAGTGAAATGGAAAAAGTTGTCAATTTGAAATCTTTTCTTTTGTACCCACTTCCTTTCTAAATTAATTACCAGCATTCATATTTATGATTGTTATTGCAATATTTTGTTAAAGTTGTTAAGCTCAAATATTTAACAAGGTGATAGAGAAAATTCTACTGATATTTTATTGATTTAGATCTCATCATGTGCTTATCCAATCATTAACTTAATTAAGATTAATCAGAAAATTAAAATAAATAGGAAAACCGTGAAATTTTCACAGGTTTCTTAATAAATTGTTTAAGTTTTGGAAGGCATCTTTCGCTATTGTAATTTGTCTTTGGATTTCAGTGTTACATTTTCTGTCTTCTGTTAAAACACTTGATCTCTCGCTCATCGTTTGCAAGTTGAACTGTTGAAAAAGTAGTTTCGTTCCATCATTTGTTCATAATGGCATTCAAGATGATGAGTAAACTGTAGTCGCACTTGTAATAAAAGAGTCTGTGTTTTCAAAATTCTAAATGTCACTTTTCCAGCGATAACGAATTTCTTCTCCACGAATGACATTACCTTTTTAGTTCACTGATCATATCAAATATATGACGTTTACCACTTTGACTGATATATCTTTCATTTTCTTTTCTAGTTACGAGCAAATAGTCATTCTTTCTCACCCACTGGTAAAGTTAGTTAATTGCACTTTCATATTTGTTTATTGCCTCCAGTTAATTCTTAGTGTTGGCAATAAATGTGTTCCATAATTTATCTTTTACTTGATAAACAGTTTTTGTTGATTTATTGGTTGCAATATTATTTCCTCATTGATCTTCACTTTATAATAAATATTCAAATATTTTTACTATATATTTTAACTAATAACCATTTCATGTTTATTACTTAAATTCTCTTTAAGTTTATTTTTACTTTATATAACATTTATATATTTTATATTATTATTATTATTATTACTCTTATTATTGTTGTTGCGTTATTGTTATTGTTATTAATATTGCTGTTATTATTAATATTTTATTTCCATTGATTTCTGGTGTGTACACATTTTGTCCTGGGTCCCGCCCAGAGACCTAATGTTAGAAATGGCATCATGATATTTTCCACTGAAAAAAAAAAAAAAATCACATAGATAAAGCCCTTCGTAAGGTGTAGGTTGTACACTTGAGAACAATTTTTTTGAGGCATGGGCTACCAGGAATTCCTTCAATGAATCTATTGGAATCTTTTCCAACCAATGTGAGGGCTCCAATTACAACAGGGATTGTTGATGTTCCCATGTGCCACATTTTTGAGATTTTGATTTCAAAGTCCTTGTATTTTGATAGATTTTTGAAGATCTTCAAAGATACATTGCAGTCTGCAGGGACTGCCATATCAATAAGGAGGCACTTTTATTATTATTATTATTATTATTATTATTATTATTATCATCATTATTATTATTTCCTTTGATTTCTGTTGTATACACATTTCCTTCCGGGTCTCAACCAGAGACCTAATGTCAGAAATGGCATCATGACATTTTCCACTGAGAAATTGAAGAAAAAAATCAAAAAAACATTATTATTATTATTATTACTATTATTATTATTATTTCCTTTGATTTCTGTTGTATACACATTTCCTTCCAGGTCCTAACCAGAGACTAAAGGACTGAAATGGCTTTATGGCATCTTCCACTGAACATTTTTGTAAAAAATAACAAACACAAACCAACCTAAGATTGCACACATTTTACATAGATAAAGCTCTTTGTAAGGCATCAGCTGTACTTGTGTGTACAATATTTTGTATTTCTTTAAGGTATGGAACACCATGACTGCCTTCAGTGAGTCTATCAAAAGATTCTATTTTTAATGTTGCATTCATAAGTAAATTGTAGAACTGAGTTACTTTTAAATGTTTCTTTAAGGGTTTTTAATTCATATTTATTTTCTGTTAATATGAAAATGTCATCAACATATCTGGCATATACTGAGGCTTTGCTGAAATTATTAATGACCTTGTTTTCTCACGGTTCATGTAGAAATTAAATAAAGTAGGACCCAGAGGTGAACCCATTGCTACACCATCAGTATGCATGTAATTGTTATCATAGTGATTGCAAAATGGTACTTGTGTGGTGCAAGAAGAAAAATGTACTAGAAGAAGAAGAAGAAGTTTTCTGTTCAGAAAAGATAATTAATATTTTTGTTAAAAAGCAAATTTTAAAAATGACAGGAAATTGTGGAGAGTCATGATTCCCCGTGTTTTATTCAAGATGACGAGGGACAAGACATATAGAAAAAGAAGAAGAAGTAGAAATAAAACAGTTCAAGAACTTTTGGTTGGAATTATTTTCCCCTCTTTCTGTAATCTTTTGTTCCTATATTTAATGATAATGGAGTAATTTTTATAAAAAAAAATCATCCGTTTTATTAATTAAAAAAAAAGTTAAAAAGTTGTTAAAAAATCATATATATTTTTATTTTAGTTTCTCCAGTGTAAAAAAAAAAGAAGATTTTTTAATTTTAAATTTTGTTTTATTTTGCATTGTTAATCTCCTGCCTAAAGTTGTTATCGAAGGTGATATTGAATAATTGCATGAAAAAAGCTTTGATGAGCTCTGAATCCCCCCCCGCCTTGTTCTTATGCATCTTTATTTTTAATTTGATGTTTTCGCAATGGAGAGGATTATTTAGTCAGAACATTGTTAACACAAAAAACGAAAAAAATGTTTTGAGATCTATTTGATGGTAGCAGTTCTATCGGCCTTCAAGTTCAAATTATTTTTTAACCTTGGATTGACAAGAAAATTTTTCTTTTCTTTTTTCAAAGTTATTAAGAAATTTATTATTAATCTGTGAAAAATATTCTTCATCTCTTGGAGTTGTGCATCTTTATAACCTCAGTTGATAGTGCATCAGATGGTTTTTCAACAGAGACAAGTCATTTTCTATATGCCATGCCTGATTATGACATTTTTTTTTTTAATAATGTCAATAAACTGAAATTATTAAAAAAAAATATCATGAAGAACGCTACTTTAATTAATAAAAGAGAAAGCAATTTGCCAATATGAAAATGTATAGAAAGAGCTTTAATCGCTAGAACATCCACAGTAAGTTTGCAAACAGGCTCTTACAAGATTTTAACTTTCCTGTTGTATTTTTTATTATCACAGTGTAAAATATGTAATAATAAAAGTGTTAAGAACAAAAAGAAATTGGCTAGACTATATGCCAAAACGCATCTAAAAGATATGAATTAAAATTTTAGATGTGTTTTGCTATATATTCTTGTTTAGTTTCTTTTTTGTCTTTACTAATTTTCAACGAATGCATTGAGTTGAAAGAGGAATTTACTCTATGACCACTAACATTGCCACAAGGAAAATATAGAAACATAACAACATTGGAGAAGGTAAAAAAAAGTTTATATGAACACAAAAAATAATTATATCATAAATTTCTATTCTCACCATAACAACAAAATAAAATCCAAAATAATCATCAGATTCTACTTAAGAGCACTCACAATTTGCAGCCCTCAGTATTTACATGAATAAGAGAAATACATTGAAAATACTTTCAAGCTCCTTCGATATCCTAACTGTTTCATATTCAATATGAAACAAAAGGCTCATAAAATATTCCTAAATAAGGAAGCGTTTTTTTCCTGACAAACCCAACAAATCAAAATATGTTGTTCTACCCACCAACACTATTGCAACTACAACTGAAAAGAATTTATGTAAATTCAACAGAAAATTTGTCACAACTACATCCAAAACAATAAAAGACTCAATTAATGCAAAACAAAATAAATAGCTAAAACTTGAAGGAAGAATTTACTTTATTACCTGTAATAATAACCCCAAGGAAGACAGAAGAGAAATGTCAAGGAATTTAAATCAAAGATTATATGAACACAAAAGGGATCTTTTACAAAGCAACACATTAAATGCATTAATTGCTCACCATAACTAGACTAACAAAAATTTTCATTCAAAAATGCTAATCTAATTAAAAGAGAAAACAATTTATTTAGACAAAAATGTATAGAAAGTGCTTTCATCATTAGATCATCCACAGTAAATTTGTGTTCAGGTTCTTACAGCATTTCACTCTTCTTGGCAGATCTTCTCTTATCACAATGTGGGATATTTAATAACAAACATATAAACAAAAAGAAACTAAGTGACATTTTTGAAACAATTTTCCAGTTGAGTTCATTATATTATATTTTCTCCTCCAGCTATGGGTTAAACAGTAGGACAGAAGGGGTTCTTCAACCTTTAACTTTATTGATGTATAAATACAGGTGTGTCAATAAAATTTCTAAATTCTCCATGATAAAGTTCTGCAAAGGAAAAAATTCCTCAGCATAAATGAATAATTTCCTTTTGTCATTTCTATTATTAATATATATATATATATATACACACACACACACACACACACACACACATACACAGAGGGTGCGATGGGTAAATTGTCGCCATTATATATTTTTTATTTTGCGCATGTGTTGTTTGTTTTTGATTTTGTAAACTGCACAGTATAGTTGGGTCAGTTGGGCACCATCTGTGAGAAAACAAAAAAAAAAAAACAAAAAAAAAACACCATAACGCAATTCACTCTGCCAGAAATTTGGAAACAGCATGCTGTACTGCTTGGTATACAGACCGAAAGATCCAATACAAACAAAAGTTTTTGGGTGTCAATCTGAGGACAAAGCAGAGGATTCAGAAAGAGTTTGAAGAATCTAATAGTGTTTACGAACATACGGTGGCTCGGAAAACTCACTCTTTTTGTTCTGGTAAGAAAAGAAATGTCAAATTTGTTGGTAGAGGCTTCAAACTCAACACAGACGCCTACATCAAGTGCCTTGAGGAGGTATTGCTTCCCTGGGTTAAGAGAGCAGGACTCTGCACCATGCCACATAAGCAGGAGAATCCAATCATGGCTGTCAGATGTCAGACAATTTCTGCAACCACATCACCCCTTACATCTGGCCACCTAACTCCTCAGACTGCAAACCCCACCCTGATTATTATATGTGGGGAGCAGTTGAGCAAGAGACCAATAACACTCCTTGTAACAGCAAATATGAATTGAAGGCTAGGGTTATGGCAGCATTCACCAACTTAAACAAGGAGACCAGTCAAAAGAGCTGCAGGAGATTCTGAAGTCGTCTGGAGGCTGTGGTTGAAGTGAATGATGATTATATTGAATAAATTTAATCTTTCGTATCTCAAGATACTTTTGTGTAATTTTGGTAAATATATCTGGTAAAATAAGATGATAATGTTATTTTCATTTTGCATAATTTAGATGACAATTTATCCATCGCACCTTGTATATGTATTTGTGCGTGTGTGTGTGTAGAGAGAAAGAGAGAGAGAGAGAGAGAGAGAGAGAGAGATAACTTTCTCAGCAAAATAAAGGTAGGTGTTAATTATTGAAAACAGGCACCATAATTCATTTGAAACAAAATTTGTTTCTTTGGGAGTTTTTGATTTGTTTTTATTTGCTTTCATTATTTTAAATTTGATTATGTTCATATGTTTTGTTCCTCCTTTCTCTTGTTCTTTGTCTCTCTTTTTCTTTCTTTTGTTCTTTTTCTCCTTTTTCTTTAATTCTTTTGTTCCCTTTCCTTCTTTCTTTCTTTCTTTCTTTTCTTTTTTTTGTCTTTCTTTCTTTCTTTCTTTTTTATCTTTCTTCCTTCTATTTTTTTTCTTTCATTCTTTCTCTCATTTTTCTCTTTCTTTTTTTTTTTAATTCTTTTTGTCCCTTTCTTTCTTTCTTTCTTTCTTTCTTTTTTTTTTATTTTTTTCTTTCATTCTTTCTCTCATTTTTCTTTCTTTTTTTCTTTTAATTCTTTTGTTCCCTTTTTTTCTTTCTTTTTTATTTTTCTTTCTTTCTTTTTTTCTTTCATTCTTTCTCTCATTTTTTCTCTTTCTCTTTTTTTTTAATTTTTTTCTCCCTTCTTTCTTTCTTTCTTTCTTTCTTTTTCTATTTTTCTTTCATTCTTTTCTCTCATTTTTCTCTTTCTCTTTTTTTTTTTAATTCTTTTTTATTCCCTTTCTTTCTTTCTTTCTTTCTTTCTTTCTTTCTTTTTCTTTTCTTTCTTTCTTTATCTTTCTTCCTTCTATTTATTCTTTTTCATTCTTTCTCTCATTTTTCTCTTTCTTTTTTCTTTAATTTTTTGTTCCCTTTCTTTCTTTCTTTTTTTTTTTTCTTTTCTTTCTTTCTTTCTTTTATCTTTCTTCCTTCTATTTTTTCTTTCATTCTTTCTCTCATTTTCTCTTTCTCTTTTTTCTTTAATTCTTTTGTTCCCTTTCTTTCTTTTCTTTCTTTTTTTCTATTTATTCTTTCATTCTTTCTCTCATTTTTCTTTCTCTTTTTTTTTTAATTCTTTTGTTCCCTTTCTTTCTTTTCTTTTCTTTTTTCTTTCTTTTTCTTTTTTTTCTTTCTTTCTTTATCTTTTCTTCCTTCTATTTATTCTTTCATTCTTTCTCTCATTTTTTTTCTTTCTTTTTTTTTCTTTAATTCTTTTTGTTCCTTTCTTTCTTTCCTTCTTTCTTTCTTTCTTTCTTTCTTTCTTCCTTCTATTTATTCTTTCATTCTTTCTCTCATTTTTCTCTTTCTCCTTTTTCCTTATTTCTTTTGTTCCCTTTCTTTCTTTCTTTCTTTCTTTCTTTCTATTTATTCTTTCATTCTTTCTCTCATTTTTCTCTTTCACTTTTTTCTTTAATTCTTTTGTTCCCTTTCTTTCTTTCTTTCTTTTCTTTCTCTCTTTCTTCTATTTTTTCTTCATTCTTTTCTCTCATTTTCTTTTTCTTTTTACTTTAATTCTTTTTGTCCCTTTTCTTTCTTTCTTTCTTTCTTTCTTTCTTTCTTTCTTCCTTCTATTTATTCTTTCATTCTTTCTCTCATTTTTCTTTTTTTTTTTTTCTTTAATTTTTGTTTCCTTTCTTTCCTTTTCTTTCTTTCTTCCTTCTTTTATTCTTTCATTTTTTCTTCATTTTTTTTTTTTTTTTCTTTAATTCTTTGTTCCCTTTCTTTCTTTCTTTCTTTCTTTTTTCTTTCTTTCTTCCTTTTTTCTTTCATTTTTCTTTCATTTTCTCTTTCTTTTTTCCTTATTTCTTTTGTTCCTTTCTTTCTTTCTTTCTTTCTTTCTTTTTTTTTTTCATTCTTTTTTCTCTCATTTTTTTTCTTTTTTTTTTTTTTCTTTCCTTTCTTTTGTTCTTTTCTTTTTTCTTTCTTTCTTTCTTTCTTCCTTCTATTTTTTCTTTCATTCTTTCTCTCATTTTTCTCTTTCTCCTTTTTCCTTATTTCTTTTGTTCCCTTTCTTTCTTTCTTTCTATTTATTCTTTCATTCTTTCTCTCATTTTTCTCTTTCTCTTTTTTCTTTAATTCTTTTGTTCCCTTTCTTTCTTTCTTTCTTTCTTTCTTTCTTTCTTTCTTTCTTCCTTCTATTTTTTCTTTCATTCTTTCTCTCATTTTTCTCTTTCTCCTTTTTCCTTATTTCTTTTGTTCCCTTTCTTTCTTTCTTTCTTTCTTTCTTTCTTTCTTTCTTTCTTTCTATTTATTCTTTCATTCTTTCTCTCATTTTTCTCTTTCTCTTTTTTCTTTAATTCTTTTGTTCCCTTTCTTTCTTTCTTTCTTTCTTTTTCTTTCTATTTATTCTTTCATTCTTTCTCTCATTTTTTCTTTCTCTTTTTTTTTTTAATTCTTTTGTTCCTTTCTTTCTTTCTTTTCTTTCTTTCTTTCTTTCTTTCTTTCTTCCTTCTATTTATTCTTTCATTCTTTCTCTCATTTTTCTCTTTCTCCTTTTTCCTTATTTCTTTTGTTCACTTTCTTTCTTTCTTTCTTTCTTTCTATTTATTCTTTCATTCTTTCTCTCATTTTTCTCTTTCACTTTTTTCTTTAATTCTTTTGTTCCCTTTCTTTCTTTCTTTCTCTCTTTCTTCTATTTTTTCTTTCATTCTTTCTCTCATTTTCTCTTTCTCTTTTTACTTTAATTCTTTTGTCCCCTTTCTTTCTTTCTTTCTTTCTTTCTTTCTTTCTTTCTTTCTTCCTTCTATTTATTCTTTCATTCTTTCTCTCATTTTTCTCTTTCTCTTTTTTCTTTAATTCTTTTGTTCCCTTTCTTTCTTTCTTTCTTTCTTTCTTTCTTTCTTTCTTTCTTTCTTTCTTTCTTCCTTCTATTTATTCTTTCATTCTTTCTCTCATTTTTCTCTTTCTCTTTTTTTCTTTAATTCTTTTGTTCCCTTTCTTTCTTTCTTTCTTTCTTTCTTTCTTTCTTCCTTCTATTTTTTCTTTCATTATTTCTCTCATTTTTCTCTTTCTCTTTTTTCTTTAATTCTTTTGTTCCCTTTCTTTCTTTCTTTCTTTCTTTCTTTCTTCTATTTTTTCTTTCATTCTTTCTCTCATTTTTCTCTTTCTCCTTTTTCCTTATTTCTTTTGTTCCCTTTCTTTCTTTCTTTCTTTCTTTCTATTCTTTCTTTCTTTCTATTTATTCTTTCATTCTTTCTCTCATTTTTCTCTTTCTCTTTTTTCTTTAATTCTTTTGTTCCCTTTCTTTATTTCTTTCTTTCTTTCTTTCTTTCTTCTATTTTTTCTTTCATTCTTTCTCTCATTTTCTCTTTCTCTTTTTTCTTTAATTCTTTTGTTCCCTTTCTTTCTTTCTTTCTTTCTTTCTTTCTTTCTTTCTTTCTTTCTTTCGTTCTTTCTTTCTTTCTTTCTTCTATTTTTTCTTTCATTCTTTCTCTCATTTTCTCTTTCTCTTTTTTCTTTAATTCTTTTGTTCCCTTTCTTTCTTTCTTTCGTTCTTTCTTTCTTTCTTTCTTTCTTCTATTTTTTCTTTCATTCTTTCTCTCATTTTCTCTTTCTCTTTTTTCTTTAATTCTTTTGTTCCCTTTCTTTCTTTCTTTCTTTCTTTCTTCCTTCTATTTATTCTTTCATTCTTTCTCTCATTTTTCTCTTTCTCTTTTTTTCTTTAATTCTTTTTTTCCCTTTCTTTCTTTCTTTCTTTATCTTTCTTCCTTCTAATTTTTCTTTCATTCTTTCTCTCATTTTTCTCTTTCTCCCTTTTTTCCTTATTTTTTTGTTCCCTTTCTTTCTTTCTTTCTTTCTTTCTTCTATTTTTTCTTTCATTCTTTCTCTCATTTTTTCTCTTTCTCTTTTTTACTTTAATTCTTTTTGTTCCCTTTCTTTCTTTCTTTCTTTCTTTCTTTCTTTCTTCTATTTTTTCTTTCATTCTTTCTCTCATTTTCTCTTTCTCTTTTTTCTTTAATTCTTTTGTTCCTTTCTTTTTTCTTTCTTTCTTTCTTTCTTTCTTTCTTTCTTTCTTTCTTTCTTTCTTTTTCTTCCTTCTATTTTTTCTTTCATTCTTTCTCTCATTTTTCTCTTTCTCCTTTTTCCTTATTTCTTTTGTTCACTTTCCTTCTTTCATTTTTCTCTTTTGCTTTTTTCTTTCATTCTTTTGTTTTTTGTTCTTCTTTCTGTTTATTTCCTTCATTCATTTATTCTCCATCTTTCTTTCTTTCTAGATTTCTTTTTGTTCTTTCTCTCTGTTTTCTTTCATTCTTTCATTCTCTATCTTTTTCTTTCTCTCTTTAATTCTTTCATTCTCTCTCTTTTCCTTTTTCCTTTCTTCCTTTTGTTTCATTCTCTCTCCTCTTTCCTGATTTCATTCTCTCTCATTCTTTCTTTTGTCCCCAATCTCCTTTTTCATTCATTCTTTCTTTATTTTGTTCTCTCTCTCTTTCTTTCATTCATTTGTTCTTTTTCTTTCATTCTCTTTCTCTCTTAAGTATTTCCGCTAATAGCCGATGTTTCAATTTCATTTTCATTGATTGCTTATGTAGATGATTATTAACAGCACTTTCTTTAGAGAAGCGGCTAATCTATCTCCAGACAGGGATAATGGTGTCTAATACCCCGCCCCACAAAAAACACATATATTACATACATACACATATTTGCTTGCATGAGTATGTATGTATGTATAATTTTTCATTAATATCTTTTATATCCAGACTTCTTTGCCAAAGTAATAAAGTCGAGTATTGTCTCAGCCGAGGGTCTCAGAAGACATTGCGAAAGAAAATATTAGCATTCTATTGACAATCTTAGACATTAGTTTGTGCCATGGACAGGCACTATCTTTGCAATTCTAAGATTAATTCAAGCAAATTATATCTTTGTTTTGGGCTTGTTTCTGAAAACGTATTATCCATGACTGAACCCAGTCAGGTATAAAATGATAAAAAGATCTAAAAAAAAAAATAACCTAGCAGCTGCAGACATCAGGAAGTGCATGGAACCTGAGAACTAAAGAGATTCTTTCCCTGATAACTACAATCTTCAAATATTTAAATGTAACATCAATTGCCATCTTTTATCGTATTGAATCTCCTTCATCTTTTGTCCTTTCCTCAATTCTCCCTATTATCAGTTTTCTCTTTGACTTTACACCTTGTAACCCCCTGTACACTAATGGCATTTCTGAATTGCTTGGGGTGACATGATTAAAAAATGAAGGAAAGGACCTTACAGGCTGAACGTACTAAGAAAGTGAGACACAAAAAAATGGTAGCATATTTAGCATTTGTGCCAGCTGTGCTATTCATAGAATTGGCCAGCTCTCTAAAAAAACATTTCAAAATGGGACATCTACAAGATATAAAAAAAGATTACAATGACAGATATTTATTTTGTGCTTCTTTCAGTTGTTATTTATAAAATCTTTCTAATTAAACAATATTTCAAAAAAATAAGTTTCTCAAGTCTACTAATTGCTGTTATCGCCCTTTGCAGTATCGATGGGGGTTTCCTTCCTAAACTTTTGTTTTGTATTGTGTGGAATGTCAGCATCTTTATTGTGTCATTATCTTCTCTTCAAGTTACATGTGCTATCCATTTTAGTTCTTGCTGCTGTTGGTTGTCCTCAAGTGATGTGATTTTGCTAATTATGGTACAGTACTTTGATAGTGATTCTGTCAACATTTTGCTATAACCTCCCCCAAACCAAATTAATCAATCAAACCTTCATAAGAGTTCCTTAAATGTAAGTAAACTTAGATGTATTGTTATATAGAATTTGTAAGGGGGAGAGAAAAAATTATTACTTGGTTTGAACGCCCCCCCCCATTTTTACTAAGTGCCCCCTCCTACCAGTTTTGTAATTAATAATAATAATAATAAATTTTGCTTTAATTATAATTAATGTAAAAATCCCATTTTAAATATGCCCTGCCTCAGCTGAAATATAGTTTAATGAAAGGGATTATTTTGACATTTTGGTGTTTTCATTTGAATTTTATTTAACGCTATTTACATTATTCGGACAAAGATGTCGATATTTATTGAACATTTTTGTTTGTTGTACACTCCTACCTTCTTCAGGTGGTTGGAATGTCGAACTGAACCTTTTATTTTTTGCTCACTGATTTAACTGTTCTAGTTCCACATACCATGTTTAATGGATGTCATTTATCAGTTATCTCCTGTTAATTCCCCCTCTCTCCAAGTTCTCCTGAGAAACACATGGCATTGGACTCAATTCTTTTAGTTAAATCCAGTGACAGGACCCAAAGAATGTGAGTTCAATACCTGGTTAAGGCAGTTGAGAACTTGGAGAGGGGAATTAACAGGAGATAACTGATAAATGACATCCATTAAACATGGCACGTGGAACTAGAACAGTCTAACTCAGTGAGCAAAATAAAAGGTTCAGTTCAACATTCCAACCACCTGAAGAATTCCGGAGTGTATAAAGGTCAAAAGATTGTAATGAATATGGCAAAAAAGACGAGGACAATAATCCGAATAATGAAAATAGTGTACATAATACCTCATCTCAGAAATATAGACCGATACTGAAATTTATTTAAGTCATAAAAAGAAAAAAAAATGTTTGTTTTAGTGAACTGACATTAGAGAATATTTAATTTTTTTTATCCCCTGAAGTTTCTTCTTAAAGTCCACAAATAAGGCACCCACCTTTTTATATTTTTATCTATTTTCTTAATCTTTTATCTCATTTCTATGATACAGTTGACTTGTCATAGAGGTGACTTCTTGACGTTATTGACCTGGGAAGGTGATCCCAGCATGTGGTATCCTTGAAAAGTGCCTGGAAACATTACCATTAATTGACCCGTGCTAAGTGTGTGAAATCAACCTGATAAAGGTGTTTGGAAGCTGTCAATGGTTGTGTGAAGATGAAGTCATTGTGACTGAGTGTTTCTATTCAATCCCTTTATCCTTTGTCTGCCTCTTCTTTTGCTTAAGGTGCTTCCTTGTCGGATGGCAAGGAAAAGATTGTTGGCTCTTGGGAAATGACCATACCATTTCAACTTTCTCTTTTTGATGGTAGTTATAAGATCTTCCAGTAATCCTGTTTTTTTTGTCTGACAGTGTCTCACACTGTGTAATTTTGGATGCAGTCTACATAGATGATGTCTAGGATGGTTTTATAGAATCGCCTTTCTGATGCTTGGATTGTTCATTTTAGGTCTGCTGTTAATGCCCAAGATTTGCTAGCAGACAGAAAGATTGAAACGGCCAATGCATGCAACAGTCGGAGTTTTTATTTCAGGCAGATGTTCTTATCTTTCCAGAAGGTTCTTAGTTTTATGACAGCTGTCATTGTTGGCACTGCTCTTGAAATTATTTCTATTCTGGAGAACAATGAGAAATGGCTTTCAACCATGATAAAACTTGGTGGCCAAGAACTTAAAGTAGTGGACCAATTCGGACATCTTGGCTTGATTATCCATGAAGAGGGCTACAGAATAGAAATAGAAAATAATTTTATCTATCATAGTCACCCTCCCAAAAAAAATTCTGAAAGGAATTTTAAATTATTTGCATGCAGAATATTGACCTCATTTTTGTTCTTAAAGTTTCGACTGTTGCGTCCTCTGGCTTTCATCAGGTTCTTGTTGATTCAGGTAGCCTTCAGTGAATTTTGAATTGCATCCTTTCTTTAATCAACAGAGGTAGATTGTTTTCATTCCACTGACCTTGATAAGCAATATCTTATTTAGTACTGTTCAGTTATTACTTACCCTGTTCCCACTGAGTCCAAGTACTCAATGCAAAACCCAGAATTTCAGAACTAATGTTTTAATCCACTGGGCTGTTGTCCAGTGGAACAATCCTGAGTGGAGAACTTGGAGCATTAAACCTATACCTCCTGCTAATTAGTGCTGCTGCTGCTGCTTGTCACACTTAACTATGATTACTGAGGCTTATTTTTTCTACTATGGCTCCTGATGCTGTAATTTCATTTTCTTTCTTGTTTATTTTATGCTATGGAGAACTACATTGTCTAGCATGTGCACTGATTCTTTCATTTGACTCTCCAGTGTTCTTCTCTGCCTCATATTTTCACTTTATTCCCCAGGATTATGAGTACTGTTTTCACTTTATACATGATCAGCCATGCATGATTTCATTGTTTCTTTTTTGGTGATGTTGCATAAAACATTAGTTTCATAATTTTTAATGATGGCAATGTTTTAGAGTAGAGGTTCAAAAAGTCACAGAGTTTGAGGGAACACAGTTAACTCCCAGGGCACTGTAGAATATTAAAAACAGCAACTTACTTCAGTAAGGGATGTGAGTGAGTTAACTATTATTCTATATGCTACACCTCATATTCCATTTGCAATATAATTCAGTTCTTTATTAATCACACAGTTTTACACTATAACCTCTACTGAAAACCAATAGCTTGCATGTTGATACAGAGCATGTTCTGTGAAGACGCAGAAATAGAAAGACAAGTTAGACAAGTATATGTTTTCTTTGTGTGCATAATCTTAACAATCTAAAATATACAGATGGCACTTTATTGGTTTGGAAAAGAAACTGAAACTTAAACAAGGTAGTAAAGGAAAGCAAGAAGAAAGGACTAACTATTAATGGAAAAAAGAAGACAGAATAGTCTTCAGTAAAAGAGACTTTTAAGGCAGTGTTTCTCAAACATGTTTAATTCATAGCACACTTGTCGAGTAACTAAAACTCTGGAGATCACTTTAAATTTTCATAAGGAAAGTTGAGTGATGACATTTGAAAATAATAAAGTCTCTTGAAATAAAGATCTTTTTTTGAAGAGATTATATCATATATTTAAGTGGTAAAGTTTTCATTTAAATGGATTTATGAAGAATCTGCTATTTGTCCTTTTAGAGAGACTGATAATGGCTGTTTTAAATCCCTCTGGGGAAGGCAAAAAAGAAAGGATTATCCATTCCTTCTTAAAGATTAAGGAATTTAGCATCCAGTTTAATATGACAAATACTTAGACATGAAAGCCATGTGCTTGGTGTCTCAAGCTTTTTAAAAATAAAGATTTTTTAGATATAAAAATAATTAATAAATTACTCTTTTATTAACTTAGGGCATGTCTGGCTACCTTTCAGGGTGCCTTAGTGTGCCTGGGCACTGCAGTCGAGAAACACTGGTCAAAGGTATGACCTACATGTTGAGGATATCAAAATCAAGCAGTTACAGATATTCAATTACCTAGCTGTGTAGTAACAGATTTAAAAAAAAAAAAATCACCCCAAGCAAGGCAACAAAGCCATTAAGACGTAGTAGAGGGGGGTTCTGAGTGTGAGAGGATATAAAAAAAAACATTATTAAGGAGAGAGAAAAATAAACGAACATGAAATAAGAAGACAGAAGATAATGATTGACATTGCATTTACATTTTTGAAGATCAAAGTTGACTAGAAAGCAAGAAGCCAGAAGTGAGTCTGATATGCAAATGTGCAAGAGAAGAAAATATTAACTCGTAACTTACAGTTGCATCTATCCATTTCAGCTGTAAAATGATGAGACGTTGATGTCAATCTATTAGGTTGTCACACATGAAATAACATACTTTATAGGAAATGAATAAAACGTTTCTGGAATGTTAAATAACTAATTTATTTAGTTGAAGTAGGCACTATATTGAGGAATAACTGTTCTCTAACATACCTCTAAATTCATGATGCCATCTTTAAAAATATCCCCACCTTTTATGTGATAAACAATTTAAATGCTTCAATTATCTCTTCCTTATTGGAGAATGTTTTATTGCATATGAAAAGCTCAAAATGCTTAAATAAGTGATAATCAGTAAGAGAGATATGTGAATATGGAGGATGAGGCAAAATTTCATAATTCAGGCTATGCAGCTTTTGGACAATTGATTGAGAAGCGTGCAGTTGTGCGTCATACAGCAAAATCCCTATTCACAAATCTAGGATGTTTCTTTTTCAATTTTTCATTCATACATGCAATTTCTCCACAATACGAAGTTGCTGTTATTGTTTTCCGTTGAGACAAGAATGAATAACCCCTTTGAAAGATCACCATACAGTAACCACTGACTTTTTAGGATGCAGTGGAGGTTTTGGGTATTGTTTTAGTGATTCACTTGCATCTAACCACTGACCTACTCTTTTACAGTTGTCAAAGAGTGTCCATTTCTCATAGCATGTAATGATTTGATGAAAAAATGATTCTTGTTTCCAGTTTGTATTCGTAGAGCAAGATTACTTGACAGTGTTTTATTGTAATCACTTTCATCAGGCTTATGAGTAACAATATATTGAAAGAAAAATTATCTGGAAAGAATAAGAGTTAGAAATAATTCAGGATTTTTTTTTATCTACTTCGTTACTTCATTAGATGACCAGATCAACAACCAACCAAAAGATGTGCCATTTCATGTTTGACAATCTAATATTTATTCCTATATATATGCAAATATGCATGTAGATAGGCATATATATATATATATATATATATATGTATATATATATAGGAAAAAATATATATGGAAAAAAACAAACAAAAATCCTTATATACAATTATGCTGTTTTAATGTTAATATGTCAAACGTTTCATCTAATAAACCATCTTCAGGACATAATTATTAGACCGAAACGTCCGACGTTGACATATTAACATTAAAACAGCATAATTGCATATAAGGATTTTTGTTTGTTTTTTCCGTATATATTTTTCTTCATATTGTCGTTCTTTTTCCTAGTTATTTCTCATACAGTAAGATTACTCAACATTGTTTCATTATGATCATTTTCATCAGGCTTATGAGTAACAATATAGTGAAAGAAAAATTACCTGAAAAGAAAAAGAGTCAAAATTAAGTCAAGATTTTTTTTTTTATATACTAAGGAGGCCACTTCGTTGGATGACTGAATCAACAACCAACCAAAAGATGTGCCATTTCATGTTTGACAATCTATTATTTATTCCTTTATATATGCCAATGTGCATGCAGATAGGCATATATATATATATATATATATATATATATATATATATTCTGTTTTCCCAGTGGAAATGACAATAGCATTAATCAAGAATAGATAGTGATGAGGCAAAAAGTTTTAACTTTGGGGGCCAAGGCTGCTTGTAGTTTGTCAGAACCAAGTTTGAAATGAATAAATTGAGACCCTTCTGATGACAGCAGAGAAAGGATTATTTTTTTTTTCCCCATCAGTATAAATTCCTTTTACCTTATTTTCTGAATGATCTTAATAAACATAATAGCGTTAATGGGGAAAATAATAAGCCCATGATAATAAGGGGCCAACAATCGTTGCAATGGTAGACATAATATCAGCTTTAGTAAGAAGAAAAAGAATGATCACACAATTATAACTCATTCCTAAAATAAAACCAAACAATGGTAAGAAAAGATGTGCCATTTCATCTTTGACAATCTAGTAGTACTGCACTTATATTCAGAGAGTCTAGGTACCATAAAGAAAAGTTCATCAGAACAGTCACCATGAAGGTATTTATGCAAAAGGCACAGTAAAACTATATTACAGCAGTGGGAAATTGACTGAAACCAAGATGCTAGATCAGAACCAATGACATTATAGATTCATCTTTGGGTTTTATCAAGGATCTCTAAATGCATAATGTTGTATACTCTCCCTTATTGTGGGGAGGTCTAGGTTGACGGTGTCGATTCACTCATATTGTGGTATCTTCTCTCATTTGTCTTCTCTGGGCCGAGTGATTGTTAGTTGGTTTTAGTTTGGAGATAAAAGAGCACTTCAGCAAAGGAATTTTAAACTTATCTAATTTTATTCAATATGTTGATGTATACATTTCTAAACAGCCAGTGGGGTTGCTAACTCACCCCCAATGGGGAGAAGTTCCCAGGCACAAATTTCACACATCTACATTGTTTGGCATGTAAAAACCAACTTCCTGAAATCCCTTTCTATATCACTCATTCTCATGTTAACTTTCAAAATCGACTTCCTTTGTTTTCCTGTATCTGACCGCAGAGGTTAAAATGAGGAAGTCAGAGCAGAAATACAATGCTCTAAAAAATAATAGGCTGCTAAACTATTATTTAACAATAACAGGAGCACAGATCATACAGCAGTATTCAAAGCATGGCAGAATGTTACACTTATAAATATGTAAATTATATTTGGGTGAGAAAAATTGTCTAGCATGATGTGCTGACACAACTTTCTTAGCAGAAGACCTAGCAATTGATTCAATATCATCTTTGCAATTTATATCAGTGGAAAACGTTAGCCTGAAAAGGTGCAATGAATCACTAAAATGTGACACAGAAAAGTGCACGGGAATAAGAAAGGTGTTTTTAAGAAACTAAGTAAAGTATAAAGAGATAGGAATATATTAGAAACAAAGAAAAGTGTGTTGACCTGCTATGTTCCTATATGCCAGTAAAGGTTGGACAATCTCCTCGCAGATGTAGAAGAAACTTGGAACAACAGTGATATGAGTTCTACAAATGAATGCTGAGAATACCATAGACAGAACATTTAAGCAATGAGAAAATTCTAAGGAACATAGGAACCACAAGGAATGATATACAGTCAGAAAGAACTGCAGAAATTTATTGGACACCTAATAAGACTCACAGAATAAGCTAAAGGCAAGAGATGTTGGAGGAAGCAGCAAGTACCCTATTTAAAAAGATTGTGACAATGGATGAGAAAATAGAGACAAATAGGGATGGTAAATGGTAAAAATTACTGTGAGAAAGAGGAAGTTGTGGAGAGCCGTAATTGTGTATGTTTTCAAAGAACTTGGACAAAGTTTTACACCAGTTCACTTGCTTCTTCCTTAAAAGTGACTGATTTTGAAAATCATAAATTTTCTGAAAAAAAAAAAACCCAAAGATTAGCATCAGTCAAAACTTTACAAACTACATGGGAAAAATAAGTTTTCATATTGTTTTTTAAAGTTTCCTTAACTGAAACACGACTTTTATTTAACTTTCCTATATATATATATATATATATATATATATATATATATATATATATATATATATATATATAATGACTTAGGTTGTTGTGAAAAAATCCTTAGGTGTCGTGATCTGAAAACACTCTGAAACTTTTGAACAATAGCATTCTGCATAATTTTTTCTCCTTTTTTTTTAAAAAAAACATCATTGATTTGGAATCATTCAGAAAACATTGTCTAAGACATTCTTTTTTTCTAACATTATATTTCTCCTTGAATCCACATGATAAAAGATCTTCAATCTTTAATCTTATAAAAGCAATTGAAGTACAGTAAACAGTTACTTTCAGGAAGCTATAGCAGAACAATTATACTCCTTTTACTGATAAAATATATCTATCATAATTAAATGAAACTTACAATAGCTTTACCCTTTCTGCAATGCTTATATTGTAATCGTTTTAGATATGTTATCATTGGAACTGATGAATAAGCGTTCACCAGTTTAAA
The DNA here is from genome assembly GCA_903632075.3 of Acanthosepion pharaonis. NCBI lineage: Eukaryota > Metazoa > Mollusca > Cephalopoda > Sepiida > Sepiidae > Acanthosepion > Acanthosepion pharaonis. The sequence goes on along the minus strand of CAHIKZ030004693.1, from coordinate 2,677,922 downwards.
AAAAATTCCTATTAGCTTTCTTTTCTTCCAAATTAATGGATGCAAGACAGCCCACTATGCCTTAGCCTTCTTCTTACAGAGTCTCTTTTGTTTCCAATTTGGTGATAGTCAATATACCTGGTATTGTTTACATGTATATTGTTTTTATACCAACTTGGTAGGTGTAAGACAGTCCAATATGACTAGCTTAATTTCCATATCTTGACAATGCTTATTGAATTTTAGAGATCGAATTCTTGAAGTTAGCACACATCTTGAAATATCATAAGCAATGATGAAGGGTCCATGTATACAATCCTCATTGCACTTGAGATATTTTTTTTAAAACTCCCATTTCTTCATTGCTTAGGATAAATTGTGAACGTGAAACATTAGTAGCACAGTGTAAGCAGAGAAGTCCCTTGCTTCCATATACAACTCCTGCACGGGTTCTGTGCACAAGCACAGAGAACATGAAAGAACTGATTTAAAGAAGTTTGAGAAGTTATGGGTGAATGAGCAAGAAAAAAAAGAAGCAGAATTAGTTGCTTCTTTAAAATGAAGGTAGTTTGGTTTTCAAATCTACAAATAAAGACCTTTCGAAAGAGATGAATGTAGAGCATTTTTTTGTTTTTATTTTACAGCAAGTTTCACTCTGTACAAGGCATGGGGACTACTCAATATTTGTATGGATAGTAGAAGAAGATAACACTTGACTCTGGACTTAAGTTTGTAGTGATTGGGGAAACGAACTCTTGGGAGTTGCTTCCACAGAGTTTGTAGGAAGAAGCTGTTCGAGTGGAACTTACTTCTAACTGATGGTATATGGAAGGAATGTGGGTGTTTTGCTACAATGGGTCTTTGCCCTGGAGGTTAGAAATGGCAGTATCAAAGAATTTAGTTTGTTTAAGCACTTTCCATGGAAGTGGTGATCAAGCAGTGAAAGGTTGGTCATATCCCACTTGAAGGAGAGAGGTTACAGGGCAGAAAATATTTTGTCACCCACAGAGATGCTTTTGGACTCTATCAAGGCTGGAGAGTGTGGTCTGGGCATCTCCCACACAAATATGACAACAGTACACCATTCTTGGCCTGATCTAGCTCTTGTAAAGTTAGAGGATAAGATGAGAAATCAGTTACTTACTGGATTAGTACAGGCAGCCGACTATTTTACCATTTTTTTTTTAAGCGTTTCACCCCAAGCAAGGCAAGAAGCCACTAGTACACAAGGGGTTACAGAAAATTTGGAGCAAGATCAGATAGGAGTGATAGAGGAAAGGATGAGTAGAAGGATAGTGGATAGATCAGGGCATCTGGAGACATCGATTGACATTACATTTGAATAGTTGGAGATTATAGCTCTCAGGGAAACTGGAATAGGGAAGGGAGAGGTGCAAGACATGAAGCTATTGGAGTAGAAGAGATGGTTACATTTAGGAGTTTCTACAGTGAAAGGGTGAGAGCGGGATGCCAGCCTCGTAGGATGCTTGAACTCATGACGTCTGGGAACCAGCGAATGTAGCTCCTCGGAGCAATTGCCATGAAAGTATTTGTAAAACAGACAGAGAGAGGCGATGGTGTGTCTGTGAGAGAGCGACTGTAGATGATATGCCAGAACAGGGCCAATTATAATGCATATCCACCTGTGGAGCCTATCAAAACCCCGAGGCAAACAGAAGGGGCTCCAGACCATATATGGCAGCAATACTCCATGCAAGGGAAAATTGTTGATTTGTAGATCTGGAGGATCAATTCCGGGGAGAAAAATTTCCTGATGCGGAACAGGGAGCCAACTTTCCTTGCGGTGGACAAAGCAGTTCACTCAATGTATTTGTTTCATCTCAGATCAGCAGTCAATGTGAGACCGAGCAGCCGCAGAGAGATGCTCTCGAGAAGTTGAACATCAGACATTCTAATGGAGGGCAGGGAAGGATCTCTGTGGTGACTACCTGCATCTTTAGTGATTGATTCTACGTATGAGTTCCACATGAGGTCAGATGTGAGTTTAAGGCTCAATAGTATTTCAAGGCAGAATGCTTCTCCAAGATAATGTCTGTTCATCTTGACTGGTAGTAGTTCGGGGCCCGATCACTTATGGTGGAATGTAGCTAGTTTGATTTTTGAGGCATTGAATGTAGTCAGGCATTTTTTCCCCTACTGTGTAGTTCTTGCCAGATTGGAAGAGACATCAGCAAAAGGTCTCATGAAGAGTTTTAGAAATGTGCCAGTATATCGTTGTATCATCCCCATCAATGTTTATAAATGAAATGAGTATATTCTTATGCAGATCATTTATGTAAATCAAAAACAGGGTTGAATCAAGGAGTGACACCTGGGTTTGTATACCATCTTTTTGTTTTTCTTTTTTAATCCGTATCACCCCATATATAGCAGTTAAGCCACTAAGACACAAGGGGTTACAATGGGGGCGGAAGAATTAGGAACAGAAACATTAATAATGAGTGGGAAGAGAAAAGAGTAATCAGGAGGAGAATAGATAGCAATTGACATAGCATTAAAATTTTTGCAGATTAAAGTTGGATGGGAAGTATGGAGCCGGAAGGGAGTTCCACAAGTGGGAAGTGTGAGAAAAGAAACACTTAGCATAAAATTTATGGCTACATCTAGCCAGCTCAGCTGTAATTTGATGAGAGCTTGATGTCAGTCTTGTACAGCACTTAAATTTAAAAAAAAGTCTGGGTACTATAGCCAAGAGAGTATCCGAACAATTACCATGAAAGTATTTTTAGAAAAGGCATAGAGAGGTAACCTTATGGTGTGGGGTGGAGAGTGACTGAAGCTGGATCGCTAGATCTTAGGATTTTATCATATTTATTATAGTAATCAATTCACATCAATAAAAGCAATAATACCATGAACATGCAAGGGGTTACTGGGAGTGAAAGAGAATGAGTTTGTAGAACGAATTGAAAACCAAATCCTAAACAGGAGACAAGGGTTAAACCTCTCATTCTGTTCAAATGACTGGAAGGAGTGTGAAACGTTTGTGAGTGAGTGAAGCAGAACGAAACAGAATATGATATATAATACATTAACAATGAGCAGAAAAAGAAAAAAGTAATAAGGAGGATTGTAGATAGCGATTGACATTGCATTTAAATTTTTGCAGATTAAAGTTGGCTGGAAAGCATAGAGCCAGAAGGGAGGCAACCTTATGGTTGGGGGTGGGAAGTGACTGAAGCTGGGTTGCCAGATCTTAGGATTTTATTATATTTATAGTAATCAATTCACATCAGTAAAGGCAATAATACCACTAACATCAAGGGGTTACTGGGAGTGAAAGAGAATGAGATTGTAGAAAGAATTGAAAACCCTTAACCCTTAACCCTAACCCTTAACCCTAACCCTAACCCTTAACCCTTAACCCTAACCCTTAACCTAACCCTAACCCTAACCCTTAACCCTAACCCTTAACCCTTAACCCTAACCCTAACCCTTAACCCTAACCCTTAACCCTTAACCCCTAACCCTAACCCTAACCCTTAACCCTTAACCTTTAACCCTAACCCTAACCCTTAACCCTAACCCTAACCCTTAACCCTTAACCCTAACCCTAACCCTAACCCTAACACCAGTCTTGTACTGTGCTTAAATTCAAAAAGCCTAGATCCCACAGTCAAAAGCTCATCCGAACAATTATCATGAAAATATTTATAGAAAACTCACAGAGAGGTAACTTTATGGCAGTAGGAAAGTGACTGAAGCCGAGCTGCCAGATCAGGACCAATAATATTGCTAATTCTTCTTTGGCTTTTATCAAGGATCTCAAGGTAAATTGCAGGGACACTGGACCAAATGGAGCTGCAATAGTCTAAGCATGAGTGAATAGTATAATAATAGATATGTAAGATGGATTCTGGAGAAAAAATTGTCTTGTACAACAAAGTGAATCAACTTTCTTAGTAGTTGACCTACCAGTAGATTTGACATAGTCTTTCCACTTCATGTCAGCTGAGAACTGTCCATAACAAAGTGACTAATAAATTTTCCAAAAAGAAACTGTTATGGTGTTGATTTGGGGTTAGTAGAGACAAACGCCAAATAACACGTAACAAATAAAAGGGTTTTAATAGGTTGGTAAATAGGTACAGAAATCGCCTGAGTAGTCAATAACTAGCTCAGCTAAGAACTGCTCCAACTCTGTCTTCTTTTGACATGCCACTATTTAACGTCTTTGTTTGCAGACAAGTTCATCTTCAAGAGGGGTGGTAGGTTTCCGACACAACAGAAACTAAGGAAAAAATTTTTAAATAAGTTTTAAAAATTTTATTATTTGTTCATTTTATTATTTTCTTAGATTTCTCTCATAACCGTTAAATGTCATCATCGATTGAATACCCTAGTGTCAATGTCAACATTTGTCACTGATCTGTAGAAGAACAGTCTATTCTAGCCAATAAACTTATCTTTTCTATATCCATCTTGTCTGATAATAGAGGTGTCAAATGGAACTCTTGCAAATTCATGTTTTGGAGGGTGTCATCTCCTTTCCACCAGAGATAACTTTGTATTGTCCTTTTCACCAATTATATTTTTATATTGAGTATGTCATAATAATAATTGCTAAGACCTGAATATCCATTTTCTCTTCATCTCTGGTAATCTCTACTTTTGATCACTTAACATCAATTTTCTCTTGATCTCTGAAAATCCCATTCTTCTTGATCTCTGAATGTCACTTTCCTTTTGATCTCTGAATATCTGTTTTTCCCTTGATTACTGAAGATCCCCTTCCCCTTGATCTATGAATATCTATTTTCTCTTGAACACTGAATATCTCTCTTCCCTTGATCTCTAAAAATCCCTTTCATTTTGATCTCTGAATATCAATTTCTGTTGATCTCTGAAAGTTCCTTTCTTTTTGTCTCTGAATATCACTTTTCCCTTGATCTTTGTAAATTCATTTCTTCTTAATCTTTGAATATCACTTTTCCCTTGGCCTCTGAAAGTCCCTTACCTCTTATCTCTGAATATCCCTTTTTCTGCTTAATCTCTGAATATTCATTTTCCCTTGATCTCTGAAAATCTCATTCTTCATGACCTTTGAAAATCCCTTTCTTCTTGATCTTTGAATATCCATTTTCTCTAGATCACTAAATATACTTTTCCATTGATCTCTGATAAAATCCCTTTCCTCTTGATCTCTGAATATCCCTTTTCATTTAGTTTCTCTAAATCCCTTTCCTCTTGATCTCTGAATATCCCTTTTCATTTGGTTTCTCTAAATCCATTTCCTCTTAATCTCTGAATATCCCTTTTCATTTGGTTTTTCTAAATCCCTTTCCTCTTAATCTCTGAATATCCCTTTTCATTTGGTTTCTCTAAATCCCTTTTCTCTTAATCTCTGAATATCCCTTTTAATTTGGTTTCTCTAAATCCCTTTCTTCTTAATCTCTGAATATACCTTTTCATTTGGTTTTTCTAAATCCATTTCCTCTTAATCTCTGAATTTCCCTTTTCATTTGGTTTTTCTAAATCCCTTTCCTCTTAATCTCTGAATATCCCTTTTCATTTGGTTTTTCTAAATCCCTTTCCTCTTGATCTCTGAATATCGCTTTTCATTTGGTTTCTCTAAATCCCTTTCCTCTTAATCTCTGAATATCCCTTTTCATTTGGTTTCTCTAAATCCCTTTCATCTTAATCTCTGAATATCCCTTTTCATTTGGTTTCTCTAAATCCCTTTCCTCTTAATCTCTGAATATCACTTTTCCTTTGCTCCTTGAAAGTCCCTTTCCACTTGATCTCTGAAAATCACTTTCCTTTTATCTCTGAATATTCCTTGATCACTATAAATCCATTTCCTCTTAATCTCTGAATATCTGTTTCCTCTTAATCTCTGAAAATCCATTTTCCCCTGATCTCTGAAATATCCGGTCTTCATAATCTCTGAAAATCCCTTTCTACTTGTTCCATATTTTCCTGATCACTGAACATCATTTTCCCTTGATCTTTGATAAAATCCCTTTCCTCTTGATCTCAAAATATCCTGTTTAATTTGATCTCTAAAAATTCCTTTTCCCTTGATCTCTGAATATCCATTTCCACATGATCTCTGAAGATCCTTTCCTCTTGATCTCTGAATATCCATTTTCTATTGATCACAGCATATCCTTTTTCCTTGATCTCTAATAAAATCCTTATCTTCTTGATCTCAAAATATTCCATTTACTTTGATCTCTAAAAATTCCTTTTCCCTTAATCTCTGAATATCCATTTTCACATGATCTCTGAAGATCCTTTTCCTCTTGATCTCTGAATATCCATTTTCTCTTGATCACTGCATATCCTCTTTCCTTGATCTCTGATAAAATCCCTTTCCTTTTGATCTCTGAATATCTTGTTTAATTTGATCTCTGATAATTCCTTTCTCCTTGATCTCTGAATATCCATTTCCGTATGATCTCTGAAGATCCCTTTCCTCTTGATCTCTGAATGTCCTGTTTAATTTGATCTCTAAAAATTCTTTCCCATTGATCTCTGAAGATCCCTTTCCTCTTGATTGCTGAATATCAATTTTCTCTTCATCTCTGAATATCCATCTTCTTTTGATTTCTGAATATCATTTTCTTCATGATCTTTGAAAATCCCCTTTTCCTTGATTTCTAAAAAACCCTTTACTCTTGATCTCTGAATATCCCTTTTCCCTTGATCTCTGAATATCCCTTTTCCCTTGATCTCTGAATATCCCTTTACTCTTGATCTCTGAATATCCGTTTTCCCTTGATCTCTGAATATCCCTTTTCCCTTGATCTCTGAATACCCTTTTCCCTTGATCTCTGAATATCCCTTTACTCTTGATCTCTGAAGGAGTAGTAGGAGTCACTCAGTGGGTTTGGTCGCTCAGTCGATGCCGGACGACTGTTAGTCGGATACTAAAGTATCAGCAAACACAACTTTTCCCTTGATCTCTGAATATCCCTTTACTCTTGATCTCTGAATATCACTTTTCCCTTGATCTCTGAATATCCATTTTCTCTTGATCTCTCAATATCCCTTTTCTCTTGGCCTCTGAAAATCGCTTTTCTTTTGATCTCTAAAAGTCTCTCTTCCCTTGATTTCTGAATATTATTTTTCTAATATTCTCTCAAAATCCCTTACCGCTTGATCTGTGAATATCCAATTTTTAAAGAACTCTAACCATCTGTTTTCTTAATGCTCAGTATAAAGACTGTGTACTGAAATTTTCTAAAAAAGAGTTTAAGTAAAATAAAAATTTGCTAAAGTTTCAACTTAATCATGAAAAAACTTCCCCTAACAGAAGAAATAGGTTATTAGTAGCGAATGTGAACAATGCTATAGCATGGTTGAGTGGGAGGATAAAGGTGAATTCAATGGCTAATAATAAGAAAAGTTAAAACTTTACCTAGATAATTGGGTTCAAATTGGTGCACACTATGATTACCATTTCATTTTCGCTTCCCCCACTAGAAATTGCTGGGTCATTCTTTATTAGACTGAATGAAAACGTTGATATTTTTGATTCAATTTTATCTGTGATATCATGACTGAGATGAAACTCCAATTAATAATTATGAAAAACTTGTTTTTTCTTCTATTGTTTTTTTCACAAGTGCAACAGTCTGCTATGAAGAACTGGTTTTCTGTCTGGTGAGTATTTTCCTTTCAATAATATATTTTCTTTAAGTTGAGTCTTGAGTTGTTTTGAAAAAATACAGAACAGAATTTTTAATTCTTTCAATCTTGAAAAATAGTTTGTGTTTATAATTAAGAAACAAAAAAGATTTTATAAGAAAGTCTTTATGTCTTAACACAACATCTTCACACAATATCTTGACATAATGTTATGTAGTGGTTTCACAGGGGAGGCTTTTATTTGTACTAAGTCAGTCCTAAAATAGGTTCGACGTACAAAATGTTAGGAACTTGATATAATAAGTAATGACGCAGAAAAATCTAGTTGTGTTCGCTGATACTTTAGTATCCGACTAACAGTCGTCCGGCATCGACTGAGTGACCAAACCCACTGAGTGACTCCTACTACTCCTACTTATTATAGGTGGGAGAGTCTATTAACTATAGAATAGGAGTGTTCCACTATACATAACATCTTGACGCAACATCTTAACACAACATCTTAACACAACATCTTAACACAACATCTTGAAACAACATCTTGTCATAACATCTTGACGCAACATCTTGACATAACATCTTGACATAACATCTTAACACATCTTGACACAACATCTTGACACAACATCTTAACAGAACATCTTAACACAAAATCTTGATGCAACATCTTAATAGAACATCTTGACATAACATCTTAACACTACATGTTGATACAACATCTTAACACAACATCCTAACACATCTTGATGCAACATCTTAACAGAACATCTTTACACAATATCTTAACATGACATCTTGATGCAACACTTAACAGAACATCTTGACATAACATCATAACACTACATCTTGACACAACATCTTAACAGAACATCTTAACACAACATCTTGACACAACATCTTAACAGAACATCTTAACAAAACATCTTAACATAACATCATGATGCAACATCTTAACAGAACATCTTGATATAACCTCTTAACACTATATCTTGATGCAACATCTTAACACAACATCTTAACACAACATCTTGATGCAACATCTTAACAGAACTTCTTGATATAACATCTTAACATTACATCTTGACATAACATCTTAACACAACATCTTGTCACAACATCTTAAGACAACATCTTGACATAACATCTGGACACAATATCCTAACACATCTTGACACAACATCTTCAGCTAATAAACTAGAAATACTCAGAAAGTACATACCATTCCCAACAACATTGTCACTAAAAACTGAATGCAAATTAGTTCATAGATATATAGCTCATCTTAATTCAACCAAACAAAACTCGCCCTGGGTATGACGATAAACTATGTCCAACAGCAAGGCCTCTGATCAGGAGGTTTTGAGGAGCGTGGAACCACCTCTTAATTGCTGGTGTTCCCAGGTCCACCTAGACCCGGAGTGGTAGCACCTGTTAGGGTCCCAGCTAGGGGTAAATATTTAACCCCCAAAGTGGGGTTAAAACACTATGAAAGTGTATAAATAAGTTTTAAGACCAGAAATACACTGTAAAAAATTATTACCAGCAATAAATTTTTAAGAAAAAAGCTATTACCAGCAATACGTTTTTGAAAAAAAAAACTTACCATCTATTTTTGAAAAAGAATATTACCAGCAATACTTTTTTGAAGGAAAAAATATTGCCAGAAATGGATTTTTGACAAAACAAAATATTAACAGCAATAAACATTTTGTCGGCATTAAATAACCGATTGAGGTTGATATGCCATAAAACAAAACAAAACAAACAACTAAAACAAAACATGTAAAAGTCAGTTAAAATCAAAATGCCATGAGAGCCATTGCTGATGTCATTATTATTAGTAGCAGTAGTAGCATTAATAAATTGAAATTATAGTCAAACTCATTATAGTGAGCAACTAATGAATTGAACAGAAAAGGGATCTTTTGCAAAACATCACATTCAATGCACTAGTTATTCACTGTAATGAGTCTAACCAGAATTATGATTTTAAAAATTCTATGTTAAAAAAAAGTGAAAGCATTTTTCTAAGGTAAAAAAAATATAGAAAGTGCTTTAATTGCTAGATCATTCACAGTTGATCCAGTTTCTTACATTTCACCTTTCTTGGCAGATCTTATCACAATGTAGGATACTTCATGCATTTAGGCTTTTATTACAATTCTAGTCATCACTTTTTAAACCAATAAACATTGCCGAGGAGTGTTGATAGTTAAAATAATAGCTGTGTCAAGGAAAAAAGCATCTGCTTTTAGGCAGGCATGAAGGTCTGTTTGCTGTAATTTCCTTATATAAATTTTCATATATATGAAAATATATATTTTATATATAGTTCATGTATATTTCATATATATTTCATATATATTATATAAATGTTCTTCTTATTATAAATTCCTTATTATATCATATTAAAGACTTGTTTTGGTTGTACTACTCACTGTTCAATACTATTCTCAGTATTGCAAAATCATAAAGTACAAATGATGACAATTATTTAAAGAAGGCTGCACATGTGGGCAATGACGAGGTTTTGGAGAGAAGGGAAACAAAGAGGAAACTTATACCTAACATCAGGAAGAAGCAGTTGAAGTTTCTAGGACATATAGGAGGAAGGAGGGCTTGGAAAATCTGATACTCACAGGATGGATAGGGGGAAAGAGGAGAAAGCAATGTGTGACATATTTAATCGTCTTGAGAAAATGGATGGCAAAACAAGGTTTGGGAGAAATAACAAAAAGGCAAACTTATTAAGAGCTACAAAGAACAGGAGGAAGTGGAGGGCCACGATCATCTACATCTGAAGGGACATGGCACATAAAAAAGAAAAGAAGGAAATCTAATCAATATATATATATATATATATATATATATATATATATTTTATGAATTTTAGAAAAACAAATATAGAGGTTTATATTCTATATTTGTTTTTGTATGAATGATTCATGTAATATATATATATATATATATATATATATATATATATATATATATATATGAAATAATTTATCATTAACACATCAATAACTATCAGTAACATATTAATAATAATTAATATCACAGTAATAATCACTATCAGCATAATCACAATTGTCAATATATATATATATATATATATATATATATATATATATATATATATAAATAAGGCTAAATATATATATGAGGCTAAATTTATCATTAACACATCAATAATTATCAGTAGCTTACTAATAATAATTAATATGGCAGTAATAAGCACTATCAGCTTAATTATAATTGTCAATATATATATATATATATATATATATAAAGCTAAATATATATATATATGGCTAAATATATATATAAGTCTAAATTTACCATTAACACATCAATAACTATCAGTAACATATTAATAATAATTAAGATCACTGTTATAATCATGTAAGCATAATCACAATTGACAATAACACACAAGCAGTTAGCGTTGAAAAAACAAACATCATCATCACCATGCCCACAAAGAGAATCTGGCTTAAACAAAGTGATGGTGGAAGGCCCAGACCAATAGGAATATATGTGCATGTCTAGACATGTGTGTATGAAGTGTAAATTTCTTTGACAGCGTCAAGAACACCCCTACCTGTTCTTGTTGAAAGGAACCTCACTATATATATAGTAAAAGCTATGATCTTGACACCGAAATATAATTACAACTGCGTCTTTGGAAGCAAGAAGTAAAAATACTGAACTCTTACATGACATTTGTCCTTTTTTGCAGCAATGAATGTTGGATGATTTCCTCATAAATGAAGAAAAGACTCAAGGTGAAAGAGATGTGGTTCTACAGAAGGATGCTAAGGATATCTTCTGCAGGAGGAAGCAGAAGGAAAGAAACTTGTTGAGAGCTGCAAGGGACAGAGGGTGGTGAAAAGCCATGATTTCCCACATCCTAAAAGGACATGGCACATAAAAAGTAGAAAGATGTATGTATACCTGAACACATGGATGTGTATCTGTGCCTAGCCTTGCATTGTTTATATGGATGTGTTTGTGTGAACTAAAATGTGTTCTCCTGTATGTATGTATGTCTATGTGTGTGAGAGTTTCATCCCAAACAAACACAAAGGTAAATTCCCACTCCCACCACCAAACATAGTCAAACAAGCATAAATAGATCCAATTTTAAAAACTAAACGAGTTTGTCTTCTGATCACAAAAGCGTGAAACTCAGGATCACAAACTAATATCGATACAACTGAATATATATATATATATATATATATATATATATATATATATATATATATATAAAAAAAATATTAAAAAATTAAAATCTTCAGACACACTGGGTTGTAGATTAATATTCTTTCGTTTTTATTATTATTATTTCATTTAGATTCTCCCCGACTAGTTTCGGCCAACATGGACATCATCAGGAGAAAAAAATTCTGCTTACTGGTAGCAGTGAACTACAGAAAATATATATATATATATATATATATCTTGGAATGCTATAACCATTCTTGAAATAGCAAATGATATGTGCATAGTAAGAAATGACTTAACTCATTTCTAGTATCCATCTATTTGTAATTGAAAATGTCTACTGTCATATTTAAGAGAATTAATTTGTGGGACCAAAATTTTAAGATGTTATGGTTCCAAAGTAGGGTATTTTAGGGCTGTCATTAAATACTTTGGCAGACATGAACCTTCGTACTCACAACTTGTCTCACTGGATATAAGTATAATTCTGTAGGCTGCAGGAGCAATCTTCCAACACTCATTTAGATATGGCAACTACTGAATTAGACCATTGTAACAGGCATCCTTGACCTGTTGACTTATTAGTAGAAAACCTCATATACAAGCATACACACTCAAATATATAGATGAGAAAGAAACCCTGACCCACCAAATTCATAGATAGATAGATAGATAGATAGATAATACACAGATATATACATACGAATGTCGATAGAGAGATAGATAATAAGCAGACTGAGATATATACATATGAAGATAGATAGATAGATAGATAGATAGATAGATAGATGGAGAAAGAGAGAGAGAGAGAGAGAAGAGACGGAGATAGATAAATAGATAGATAATACACAGATATATACATATAAACGCAAATAGATAAATAATGAACAGACTGAGATATATACATATGAATATAGATAAATAGATACATAAATAGATAGATATATACATACATACATACATAGAGAGATACATAATGAACAGTTTGAGATATATACTTATGAATATAGATAAATAGATAGATAGATACATAGAGAGGTAGATAATGAACAGACTGAGATATATACATATGAATATAGACAGAAACATAATGAACAGTTCAAGATATATGCTTATACATTTACGGATAATAATTGTTTACACATTTCTTCCTTTATAAATTGTTAAAAAATAATAAGTATTGTAATAGGATTTAATATTTTTGTTGCAAATTCTCAAGAATAAAAAATGTATAAATTCAGTTTTATCATATGCTTAGATTTTATTACAATTCTAATCATTTTTTAAAAGAATAAACATTGCCGAGGGGTGAAGGTAGTTAAAATAATAGCAGCGTCAAGGAAAAAACTCCTTTCAATACTTCTTCTTTTTATCCACGTTTGCTGGAAATTTTTTTGAACAAGCTGGACATTTGTTTATGATGTAAGGTTTTTGCCCTGTTATGACACGAGCAGGCGATAAAATAAAGCCCCTCCAGTCACCTTTTTCTCTGGTTATTGATTGTTCTGTTGAAAAGCTATCATTACTATATTCATTCAACAACCGAAAAAACAAACAAAACTAGTTACTGAACACTGAAGATAAATCATTGCTTTGTTCAAAGCAAAGATTTGATGTTTCCATCATAGCATGAAATGATCTGAGATGTTGTTGTCTAGACTTCAATTTTATTTTTAAGGTCTCCTTTTTTTCCGTTCATTTTTTTTCCATAAAAAGCTACATTCTTTGAAAGTTGGTTGAGTTTCAATCACAAGTTTAACATCATTTTAATCTGATTTTTACTAGGAAGTTTGGTGTGAACATGTCATGCATCAGTAGCTCGTTGACGGAAATTTTAAAACTGGAAATGACAGCAGCTTTTTTTCTGCTGCAATTCTCTAAAGTAATTCAATCCTTCTTCTACATGCTGTACCTCTTCAGAGCTTGGGTGATACTGACTCTCCCCAACTTCCTACACTTTATAGAGTTTTGCAATGTTTACCATCCTTCCTCCTCCCTGTGTTACCATCCATTTATACAAGCTTGTAAGATAGTTAACTTGCTGTTTCCTCTCTGTGCCTTCAATATGTTTTGTGAGTGTCAAGTTATCCAAGCTTGCTTTCCTCATTATTTACCAAAATATTTCAACTGTCTTTTACATGCACTGTCAATGGCATTTTCGGTTTCCTTCTGTAGAATCACATTCTCTTTATTCTTTGAGTTCTTTGGAGAAGAGACCTTCTCCGTAATCTTCTTTCTTTGTGCTTATTATCAAAACGTGTGTCTCAAAACTGTTTTTCTTTGGTTTGGTCTGGTTTCTTTGTTTAATAGCATATCAACTCCTCATAGATCATTTAATGCCAAAATTTTATTGTGAGGTTTTGGTAATTTTTTTCATCCAAAAATGTATTGCTGGTAATTTTTTAAATTTTATTTTTTTAATAATTTATTGCTGGTAATTTTTTTTTTTTCAATAGAAGGCATGGTGGAGTAATGGATAATGGCTTGGATTGAGGAATTGGAGAATCAAGTTCAAGTTCCATTCGAATCCATTTCATTTCACTTATGCACTAATACCCTTGGGAAAGCTATGAATCCCCTTCTTCCCCCTCCAGCTATGGATAAATAGCAGCACAGACCAGGCCTTGGATGGCAACTGGTCTACCGCAGGAAGTAATGGCAACCTACTGTGGGAAAAAAATCTGCTTCAACAGTCATGTATCAAAAGATACATGATTGCCTAAGTATGTATCATGCATGGCACATAACTGACTGAATGGTAATTAAGAAATTTTTAATATGAAAATGTATTGCTGACAATTTTTGCTAATGTATTTTTATATTTTCCTGTTTTCATCCAAGTTTTAGGGTTCACTGTTTGTCCACACTAATAATAAATCCTGGTAGGACTTCTAGTTCGTTCAGGATTGCCTTGTTGTATAGGAGAATATTCATCCTAATTTTAGTAATTACTTGATTTTGACATATCCAATTGGTAGCTCACATCTTGAGTTACCCTTTTGCTAATGACTATATGTTCTGTTTTCATACACTTGCTTTACATCTATGAGGAAATTTTCCAGTTCAGCACTCTTTTCTCTGCTTTAATTTTCCTGTTTCTTAATACTTTGTTTAGCTTTTGAAAGAGATCTTTTGCTATTCTTCCAATTTCTGTATCGCATATAAAACTTCCCAAATTTTAAAATTCTACAAGCTATCTTTTCTGGTTATTTTTTCTCTTTCTAAATACACATGACATTTTTGTTTCTCTATTTCTTATATAAGGTGGATTGATATTACATAGCAAATCAGTACTCTTCTTTACTTCTAATCTGTCTATATTTCTGAGATGAGGTATTATGTCCACTATTTACATTACTCAGACTATTGTCCTCATCTTTGTTGCCATATTATGCTCCGGCTTTCTTCAAGTGGTTGGGATTTTGAACTGAACCCTTTATTTCGTTCACTGGGGTGGACTGTTCTAGTTCCACGTGCCATGTTTGATGGATGACAGTTATGGTGTTCATCTTGATAATTACCTAGTTTTCTTACAAGTGATAGTTAGGTCTTTCTTCCCACTTTCTTCTTTCCTTTTCTATTGTTAGGGGTTCCTGCAGTCAGATCTGGCATGTCTTACCCCAAAAAACCAGAGGTGAGAGGTGCATTGTGGCCTCTGCTGTTTTTTCAGCACTATTTTATGGCCCTCAGCCATTTCTCTTAATTATTTTTAAAATGACGTTACATTGACAGCCATCAACTAATAATATACATGGTGTATTTGCATGTGCAATGCAGTGTATAGTACACAGGAACACCTAACAATGTTGAATCCCCCAAAGGGCTAGTTTCAGCAGCATTTCTTTGCTTTTTGTACTTTTTATTTTTTTCTATATTATCATCATACTTATTATAAAACTCAGGTTGTGTGTGTGGGTCTGTACGTTTATATATTAGATCGGATTTCCTACATTTTTCCACCGATTTCAACAAAACTTCACAGGAATACGTAAAATTACCTTGCGGTGGTTCTGACAGTGCCAAATATTGGAAAAACACAATTGTTTTTGCACGAAATCAATTTGAAAACACAATTAAAAGGCATCGCTTTCGTGGAATGAAAGGGGGACAACTCATATCGAGTTATACTTATTATAAAACCGAGGTTGTTTGTGTGTGTGTGTGTTCATTTATATATGGGATCGGATTTCCTACATTTTTCAACTGATTTCAACAAAACTTCACTTTTTTTTGGCAGGTAGTGTTTCTTATTATCTTGCACACTTTTTTCTTTATTTTTACATTCAGAATGCTTTAAAAATTCCATTTACAAGACAATTGTTTATAATAAAATTCTATTCAATCGGTAGACGCGTAATGATTGAAAACAATGTTTTTGTTTGAGTTTGGGTTTGACCAATTCGTAAAAAAAACCAAAAAACAAAAAAAAAACTAATTCAGACATGCGTGTCCGTCAACCTTAAACAATAATCTTTGTCAATTTTATTTTTCAGTCTTTATGATGGTCGATACTTGATCTATCTCTTACTGTTACATCCCCTATAATAATTGACACGGCTGGTGCTTACTACCCCAAACCTCTCAACCGCATGGGGGCCCCATGCCTACTGGGGTGGGGGTGGGGTGGCAGAAGTGCTAATTTAAGTAGCACTTATTTTTTTAAATCACAATTCTCTCTCTGAACAGTTCCTTTAAATCAATTAAGAGGGTAATATATCTTAAACATTTTTTGAGTAAAATTATTCATGAAAATATAGGTGATTATTACAAAGAGAATAACATTTTCCAAGATTTTTTAAAAATAAAAAAATCTATTCATTTTAAAAGTAAATAATTAATGAATATGTACTGAAGCTTTCATTTAAATTAGATAATTCCTTGATTTTTGGTAATCTAAAAAAAAAGCCCCAATTTTCCTTCAAGAGTTTGTAGCCCCCCCCCCAGATTGGGAAAGGTTGAAATCGACATGTAGTAGAATGAGGGCTCTGTATCAAAGTTTGGGGATGGGGTCAGAGATCCTAGCACTGTCCCTGCCAGTTTCTTTCTTCCTTCTTTTCCTTTTGTTAGGAGTTCCCACAGTTATTTTTCTGTGTCATCTGCATATCTTATTGTGCTCACCATTAATAAATCCTGGTAGGACCTCTAGTCTTCTCAGGATCATTTTGCTGTATAGGAGAATATTCGTCCTTGTTTTAGTAATTACTTGACATTAACATATCCAAGTAATAGCACACATCTTGAGTTGCCCTTTTGCTAATGACCATATTTTCTATTTTCATACAATTTTCCTGTTTAGTATTGATTTCTCTGTTTCTAATAACATTTTCCCATTTCTTTTTACCTTGTTTAGCTTTTGAAAGGCATTTTTTACTATTTCAGTGCAACTTTGGTTGCTTGTTTCATATTTTTTGTTGTCTTTTATAATGCTTCCTAGATTTTTTTTCAATCATTTCACCCCAAGCAAGAGGATAATGTCACTAAGATGGAAGGTTCCTGGGAGTAAAAGAGAATGAGAAGACTTTAGTGAGGGGAAAGGACTATAAAATACAGTATTTAGGGAGACAGAAGATGGTAATTGTTTCTATATTTATTTTATTTTAATCATTCCTATATCATAGCTCACTCCTTGGGTTGTTCATGATTGATTGATTTTTTTTATGGCTTATCAACCTTTTGTAGGTTATTTTAAAGCCATAAAAAATTTTAGAGTGGAAGAATTTCTTGTAGGTAATAATGATTTACTGATACAAGTCCTACTAATTAACCCATAGCTGGGGGGAAATTATACTGTTTCTTTTAGAAAATAAGTTTTAGATAAAATGAAAAAAAAAACGAACACTTATACTTAACACAAGGAAGAATTAAATCCATATTGCAGATTAGGTCAAATTCGAGATTAGGTCAAATTCAAAATTAGGCCAAATTCCAGATTAGGTCAAATTACAGATTAAGTCACATTTGATACAAGAAGGAAAAATGCTGAGAGCAGATTTTTTTTTTATTTAATCATTTCATCACAAACTGTTTTTGCTAATGATTATACATTCTGCCTTCTTATTATTGATAGTTAGTCCTTTCTTATTGCTATCCTTTACTACCCTGTCTTCAAATCTTCATCTCTTAGAAAATTTTCTAGCGTTCACTACCACATAGGAGGATTGATATTTCATAGTTGTTCAGCAGTCTTTTCTCTTTCTGACAACATTTTCTTGTTTCGTAATACCTTATTTAGATTTTGGAAAACATTTTTGCTGATCCAGTGAGCATGCACAATGGAATCCTCTCATTGCAAATCATTAACATTTTTTTTGTGCCATTTTGCCCAGATTTGCGTTGAATTTCACATTCTTATTTAATAGCAGATCAATTGCTTTCATCCTCGTTGAAAATGATTCTTAAATATTTCTTTTTCTTAAATATATTTTTCCCAGGATTTCTTTTTGACTTGCAAGCATTGATTAAAACTTGCTTCATGGTGGTACTTCAATTTTACTTGAGTGACACATTGTATTAAAATGCTTTGCGACATGAGCAGTTTTTTCCTTAATCCCCTCTTTTAGTTGTTCCTTATAAAAAAAAAAAGAAATCAAAAACTGTAAAATTTAGAATTTGGTTTCCTTGCTTTCATTTTTAATCATTTTACAATGGTAATTTAAAAAAAAGAAAAAAAAAGAATTGTCTGCATCAAAATTTCTACAGTGAGATTTAACGTTTTACTAAAGACGAAAAAAGCTGCTTGCATTCACTGATGCGTTTGTGTTCACTGAAGTATGAATGATTTTATTCAATAAGATTTATTCCCCACCATGTCAGCTCTGCCTTTTCATTTAAATTTGTGTTTCAAACAGAAGGGGTGGCTGAAATAAAAGAGGTGATTGGTATTTTTTATATGATTAATTTTTATTAAAATCTTTGGCAAACTTGGACCTTTGTTCCTGCAAAAAAGCACCATATTGTTTTGGGACCTTATCCATAATAACATAATGGACTATTCTATACGTAATAAATTCTGCGCCTCAAGAGGAAGCGGGGAGTTCAGTCTGAAGTCGGGCGACCGGCGGACTGGCTGATCGGTTGAACTCTCTGCCTTCGGGTGGGGAGGAACCCTAATGAGGCTATGCTGGAGGGCGGAGTCTCTTTCGGGGAGGTAAACCGACCCTGAACCCGTTTATACAGGTTCAAAGGGCACATTTTTGTCCGAGCCCGTGGGCTCGAAGATCCCACGTTAAACTGGCCTTGTGCCACATGATGCCCTTGCGTTTGACTAAATACCGTTCACTCTGAAGTCTGGAATGAAGTCAGTCAGGAGTTTGTCAGCCAGTCAGAGCGAGTCAGTCAGTCGAGTCAGAGGCAGTCCGAAACAGAGTCGCATTCAGACAATTACTACTAAACCTGATTGTTCGTACTAACACTTTCTACTTCTCTGTATATATTCCTGTTTGTAATATATCTGTGTTATTTCATATCCGTGTTCGAGTTCTTCTTTATTGGTCCTACCTTGGACTATCACCGTGGTACAAGGAACCGGACCATAACACATATCAAAAGGACAGTTTTTCCCTTGACACCATTATTATTTTAACACCCTTCACTCCTCAGCAGAGTTACTCTATGTATAATATCTTCCATTAGTCTGTCTGTCCACCAAACCCTCTAAAATAACCAGTCATTGACTGATTGAAACCAAATTTGGGTGAGAAGTACAAACAGCTATGGGTTACACAGTATAGTTGGTTTTATTAGGCTGCATATCTTGGTATGATAAATTTTCATTTTTTTGAAAAAAGTTTTATTATTTAACATACAAAATATTACCACTATTTTAAGACAATTTAATGGTTGAAATAACAGATACTTATATAATAAAAATGCAGTATTGTTTTTTCATATCTTTTTTTTCAGTTTTTATATACAAGAATGCAGTTTCCAGTTCTCCCTGCATTTGTGAGAACTCTAAATATATCTCAAGGTCAAATGTTTTAAAAAGTTGGAATTTAGCTCCAGAAAGAAATATTTACACATGGCAAGTTCCTATGTTGCATGCTCAAGAGTAAGAAATCCTAAGAATTTATTCTTTGCTGTTAAAAAGGAAATTTTCTTAAAAAAGATTGTTTACCATAAAGTCCTATAAAATTAAATTAAAGAAATCATTAAAATATCAAAATCAAAGAATTTTTCCAAATAATCTTTTTTCTCAAAGTATTTTTCAAAATAATCAGCTTATTTAAAATATCATTGAATGGTTTTTGAAATCGAATGAAATTTAGAGTTTATAAATCTCAACAGACAACGTTAGCAATAACTTCAACAATACTAAATACTGTGAGGATTTCATCACATGTTAGCGTGTTGCAAAAATTCTAGGATAATAAAAAACATTAAAAAATAACTTTTTCTTTTAAAAGCATTGAGCATAAAGATACACAAAAGAAATCTTCACAAATGTTTCAACACAGATTTGTAATTTTTTTTCTATTTTTTAATTTTCCTCTCACAATAAAAATGTGTGCTAAACAAATTCTGCCTTTGCTCTGTTTAAATACAAGCCAACTTTAGATTATGTAATAATATTGTTTTTTTTTTTCATCTTTTCTTTAGATTTTTATATATCCAAGAATCCAGTTTCCAGTTTGGCCTATGTTTGTGAGAACTATAAACAAACCATAAGGTCAAACACTTCAAAAATTGGAATTTGGTTTCAGAAATAAATATTGAGCCATGGCCAGTTGTATGTTGCATGCTCAAGAATAAGAAATCCTAAGAGTTTTTAAAAAAGAAAAAAAAAATTTTGCAAAAATATTGTTTATCATGAAGCCCTATAAAATTAAATTAAATTAAACTGAAGAAATTATTAAACCACAAAGTAGGGTTTTTGAGTATATTTTTCAAACAAATCAGCTTATTCAAATTTCATCGATTGGTTTGCGAAATTGAATGAAAAATAGTTTGTAAATCCCAACAAAAAAAAGTTAGCGATAACTTCTACAATACTAAATATTGTGAGGATTTTCACACACGTCAACATGTTGCAAAAATTATTAATTGTTTTAAAAAGCGATGATTAGAGTGGAACTAGAACAGTCTACCCCAGTGAGTGAAATAATGGGTTTAGTTTGACATTGCAACCACCTGAAGAAGGCCAGAGCATACAACGGCCGAAACGTTGTGATAAAAATGGCGACAAAGATGGGACTATAGTCTGAATAATGTAAATAAAACTTTAAAATATTGATGATTACTCCTTTCTTCTTGCTTTCTTTTAGTATGTTGTTAGCGTTTCCTAGAGTTATTTTTTGTTGGCATATCTTATATTGTTAACATTGTGCCTGTCAATAATAAATACTTCTAGGATAGGTATGATGATAAAGTTTATCATCACTTGATAGCAAAGCCTATGATCGGGAGATTGGAAGGTTTGAAGGACATCAAACCACGTCTTAATTGCTGTTGTCCCCAGTTCAACATTGACCCTGGGTGGTAGCACCTGTTAGGATCCTTGCTATGATCAAATAGTGAACCACACCAAACAAAAACGAAATTATGTAAGTATAAAAATACTAATAAAGTAGAAATACCAGAAATACATTTTTATATAAAAAAAATTACCAACAATACACATTTATAGTAAAATTATCAGTAATACATTTTTAGAATAAAATTATAAGCAATACATTTTTATATAAAAAATTACAGACAATATCTATTTATAGTAAAATTATCAACAATACCTATTTATAGTAACATGACCAACAATACATTTTAAAAGCAAAATGAAATGAACAGCAATTTATTTTATAGTAAAATTACCAACAATACATTTGATAAAAAAAATGACTTAAAATACAATTTATTTGTAGTTGAAGGCATAAAATTGTGTGCAAAATATATTTAGATGAATCCAGAAAATTGTTCAAAATATTTAGATTTCAGCATTAAATAATCCATAGAGGTTGATATGCTGCTAAATAAAATCAACCAACCAAACATCTTGGCAGGACTTTGAGTTTTCTTAGGATTATATTGTTGTATAGGTTCTGGTGAGACGATGCATCCTCGTCTTATGAACCTTTTCCATTTTTGAGCACTTGGTCAATTCTTGGAATATTTTTCATGCAAACAAAATTTAACAGAGTGACTTTAGATTCTATACAACTGTCATATTTTTTGCATTCTTTCTCAAAACCTTTGTGGAATTCTAAAATTCTAAAAGGTAGGTGAATATTTCTTTATTTAGAGGCGAATTTTGATTAACCCTGAGTCTAATTTGGTAGAAAATTTGGTAGAAAATTTTTACCATTTCAAAATAAATTTATTTGGGATTCATATGTTAATAATATAATGATAACAATAATTTTATATGTATGGTACAAACAAAACAGTGAAGATACTAAAAAGGAAAGGAAGTTGGTGTAAATTAAAGCTTGTTGATAAAGAAAGGTTTTGTGTAAAAGAATTATTCTTTTCATATGTCTGAGTTTGAATAAAATGACTGAATCTATGTGTATAGAAAAAAGAGAAAGGGATTTACTTAAAGAGAGAGAGAGAGAGGAAGAGAAGTCTGTTGAACTTTCAGCTGTGGCCTTAGGTTTAACTGGTGGAAGTGGGTTAGACAATTGAAGACAGCTCCTTTGAAGTTACTGGTAGCCAAAGCAGACTACTGTTGAATGTGAGTGCATCTATTGAATATTTCATTGCCAACCAGTTTATATTTCTTTTAAGACACTCGAGACATAGGATTTCTCATTAGCAAAATAGAATGACGCATTATTTTTTCAACTTTGTCATATGATATGGTTCTATACTAGTTATGTAGAAAAAAGGTTTCAATGAACCTGATTTTGAAACTTACAAAATCGAATGTGACAAAAGTCATTTCCTGTGAAGCGATATGTAAGAGCATGACTACATGGCACATTTTAATATTTCCAGGTACAAATTACAAATTGGAGATACCAAAATCAAATAGGTACAACAATTTAAATATCTATGAAGCGTGTTAACAGAGGATGGACACATGACACTGAAATCTGAAGGTGCATTGGTATAGCCTTCCAAAAGCTAAGCAAAGAATTAAGAAATAGAAAAAAATGGTTAGAATCAGAGAAAAAAGTACTGAACTGTAATGTAATATCAGTCTTCCTATATGGCAGTGAAGCCTGAACAAATATCCTCACAGATGAGGAAGAGACTTGAAGCAACCGAAATGCGCTTCTGCAGAAGGATGCTGAGAATACTATGGTGATTCCATACATGTGAGCAATGAGAAAGTTTTAGACAAAAAGTAAACAAAAAGATACTTATACTGTAGGGATATTATTATTATTATTATTATTATTATTATTATTATAAATAAATATAATAAAATATAAATAGTAATAATGAAGATTATAAATAAAATAAAATTAAACAATAACATATAAACGTTGTATAAAATGAATTAAATAAAAATTAAAAATAATAAAAATACTCCCAGCATGCAACACAAGCTGTTCTTGCTAGAAATACGGACATTCCGCCAAAAATGTTAAATTCAATCTCTTCACAACGAACCTTCGTATGGGAAACACGTGTCAGATTTCTCTTTATGATATGGCTCGTAATACTACGGAGTAAATTCTCCCTTTTATCCTGTGTACCATAAAACAATTGTAACCTAAAAAATACACACAAAAATATAAATAAATTGTATGAAATTAACATACAATTTACCATGCTTTCCCTGTTATTTGTGTACGTTTTGTTTCCTGTCAAGTACGCTTTCATCTCCGTGAACCTGAGGCCAATTTCTGCTGCTATGATGTGAGTGAACGCCCACAATACTTAGCTTGAGATACGAAAAGAAAGGTTTTGCGTGAAAGGAATTTTTTTATATGTCTGAGTTTAAATAAAATGTCTGTATACATGTGTATGAAGAAGGCAAAACAAAATGTATAGAAAGAGAAAGAGTGAGCCAAAGAGAGAAAAAGCGAGGGGTTGTTTGTTGAATTTTCAACTAGGGTTTTAGGTGTAATTGGTGGAAGAGTTAGTTGAAATTTATCGGGTACATAAGGCAGATAGAGGGCTTGGAAAGTTTGATACTCACAGGACATAGTGAAGATTAGACGGACAGAAGAAAGCAACGTGTAACCTAGAGAGATTGAGTAAATGGATGGCGAAGCAAGGTTTAGGAAAGATAACAAAAGGACAAAATTTTTTGAGCTACAAAGGACAGGAAAGTGTGGGGAGACATGATCACCAACGTGCTAAAGGAACACAACTCATAGAAGAAGAAAGAAGGTTTGAAAAATTTGATACTCACAGGACAGATTGATGACAAGAGGCCGTCCTGGGTATGACGATAAACTAGATCCGTGTCCTGGGTAAGATGATAAACTACGTCCAACAGTAAGGCCTCTGATCAGGAGGCTTTTGGGAGTGTGGAACCACCTCTTAAATCCTGGTGTTCCCAGGTCCACCCTGAGCCGGGGTGGTAGCACCTGTTAGGGTCCCAGCTATGGGCAAATAGTTAACCCCCAAACCGGGGTTAAAATACTATGAAAGTGTAAAAATAGGTTTTAATACCAGAAATACTTTGTAAAAAAATTATTATCAGCAAAACATTTTTGAAAAACAAAAAATACCAGCAATAAAAATATTGTCGGCATTAAATGACCCATTGAGGTTGATATGCCGTAAAACAAAACAAACCAAACCAAACCAAAGGCAAGAGGGAGAAAGGGAAACAATGTATAATCTACACAGGAAGTTTGAGTAAATGGATGTTGGAGGAAGGTTTAGGAGAGATAACAAAAAGACAAAATTTATTAACAGCAACAAAGGAAATGAAATCGTGGAGAGTTGTGATTGTAAACGTCCTGAAGGGACACGTCATATAGAAGAATAAGCCTACTTATGTTGTAAAAAGGAAAATAATCCTTATGTGTTAGCATTGATTATTACTGCCTTGAAGATGTTAGCCCACTACTACGAAACTATGAAAAAGAATATGGCTCTTCTTGATTGTTTAGATGGTACTCCAACTGTCAGGTTTGTGGTCGATTTGAAAAAGATCTATTCTTTCTTGAAAATGGCAAAAACTCGATAAAAGAATTAGAGTTCTTTTTATTGCCTGGAGTCTTTCCCTAAAAAGTTAGATTAAAGTGGTGCTTGACTTTTTCATTGAACTGAAAAAAAAGGGTAGAAAGAAAAAAAAATGTAAGTTGCTGACCTGCCAGTATTGATAATTTTTTTTCTCATGATAATACATTGTTGTAGACATGATGGTACCGGGCGTGTGACTGCATGATGGAAGAGATAGTTGGCACCATGCAGAATTAGTGCGTTGACTTATTATGGTTTATGGCCAATGTGAATAGAATCATTCACTATCTGTCTATATATCTGAGATGAGGTATGGTGTACACTATTTACATTATTCGGACTATTTTCCTCATCTTTGTCGCCATGTTTATCACAACGTTTCGGCCGTTGTACGCTCCGGCCTTCCAATCACATTGTGATAAACATGGCGACAAAGATGAGGAAAATAGTCCGAATAATGTAAATAGTGAGAATCGTACTGTGAAAATCTTGGTAAAAGTACAGTTTCAGATTTAGTATCTTCCTCGTGGTGAAAATTTTGTAAATGAAGTTTTCTGAATTGGAAAGCCATGGTAAACAAATTGTGTTTACGGATGCCAAAAGTTTAATACACACACATATGTACCTATAGACAGACACACACAAACACATGTATATCATTTTTTAGTCATGTAAAGGTACTAAAGCCACTAAGACACAAGGGGTTACTGGGTGTGAAATGAATAAGAAAAAAGAAAAAGCATTATTAAGTAAGGGACGAGAACAATAGAAGAGTAATCAAGAAGGCAGTAGATAACCACTGATAATTCATTTAAATTTTTGAAGATCAAAGTTGGCTGGAAACGATGGTGCCAGAAGAGTTTCCCTGAAACCTATAGTTTTAGTGTTCTTTGTCATCACCAAAGTGTTTTCATTCTTTTCCCAGTGTATTAGTGACATTATCACATCTTATATATATATATATATATATATAAGCAAGTGTAAATGGATAAAATCCGACAGAATGTAGAAATTTTGAAAAACAAACAAAAATCCATAAATGTAGTTAAAATGAAAGAATTGTCGACGTCAGACGTTTCGGTTTTAATTTGTCTTGAAAATGGTTTATTAAAACCGAAACGTCTGACGTCGACAATTCTTTCATTTTAACTACATTTATGGATTTTTGTTTGTTTTTCAAAATTTCTACATATATATATATATATATATATATATATATATATATATAAACCTAGTAAACCAGACAAACCTACCCAGGTTTCACCTAAGCGGATCGTCAGAGAAAGCTGGGCAGCTTTCCTGACGACCCGCTTAGGTGAAACATGGGTAGGTTTGTCTGGCTCACTAGGTTTATCTAGGTCTGCTCGACGGTTATATTAAGCTCTTTTCTTTGGGCTTTGAACCTGTATCTGTGCGATTTTTTCGACAGACTTTCATGTTCCTGGCTCTTTCTTTTTTTTAAAACCTTTTTTTCCTTCGAGATTGATTTGATTATTGGCAAATCAAAAATTCGAAGGTTTTTTCAAAACGACTATAGTTACCTATATATATATATATATATATATATATATATATATATATATATATATATATCTGAGATGAGGTATTATGTACATTATTTACATTATTCGGACTATCGTCCGCATCTTTGTCGACAAAGATGAGGACGATAGTGTTGACTTCAATGTTCACTTTTATATATATCTATATCTATATCTATCTATCTATCTATCTATATATATATATATATATATATATATATATATATATATATATAATATCTCTGATATTGCGTCTAGAATGAAACGGCCTGTCGCCTCTGAATGTTGATTTCAATGTTCGCTTTTATATCTGTATTTACATACGCCCTATCTCTGATATTGAACACTTTATCCCATAAATTTAGCACACCTTCAAACTATATTTCTTCCTATGGAGTTTGTCTGACGATCGCTAAAGCGTGAAACCCAGGGTCACAAACTCACATCTATCCAACCAAATATATATATATATATATATATATATATATATATATATATGATTATTTTCACTTTCAGTTGAAAGATCATGAAATCAGGCTCTGACTTAGCTGGCTGCTAAAACTCTTAAATAGGGAAAACTCGTTTATTTTTCCGGTTGTTTTGCAAAAGTGAAGTGATGTTATCTGGGTTCCATATGAAATATTAAATATTTTTCTGTCTGTAAATATCTTGTCATAATTCCAGCTCTCTTATTTAATAGAGAACCTGCATATTGAAGCATCAATGTTGCCAATATTTCTTGCACCCTGTGTAACTCTTTCTTATTATGTTCCATCTTATTTTTGGTTGAGATTTCATTTCATCTTTAATCTTCCAAATGTATTTTGACAGAACAGTTTTATAGTAATATATTATATAGGTGTATATATATATATATATATATATATATATATATATATATATATATATATATATATATATATATATATACAATATCTTATATAGTTATATATATATGTAATATCTTATATAGTTATATAGATATAAATGTAATATCTTATATAGATATATATATGTAATATATTATATATATATGCAATATCTTATATATATATATATATATCTATATATATGTAATATCTTATATATATATATATGTATATCTATATATATATATATATATATATATATATATATATATATATATATATATATGTATATATATATATATATATATATATATATATATGAAGAGCGGACCAATCAGTACCTTGAAACGTGTATTGCACAATATGTGCCTGGCAATATTAGACAAGGTTGTATTACCCGTAATATACACCTGATGCAGATGGCACAGGATTCCGCGATAGGTCAACACCTTAAATCATCCAGATTGTGATTATAAATGCACAGATTTTCATCTTGGGCAAAGTATGGTCAGCAAAGCATCTGCAAACTTTAGAGGCAGCCTACGTTAAATTACAGCATCCATTTTTTCACGAGAGAAAGAGAAATTTATTCATTTTCGTTCTTTACTGGGAGACCTTTGTGTCTAAATTTTCTTTTTAAACTCACTGGAACTGTTTATTCTGTTTTTTCTTTTTTACCATTTCTTCCTCCTTTTTAATATTAAATTGTATTTTAATCATGAAGAAAGTTTGCTAAGAAAAGTTCATATTGAGGAAATTTCCCCGTGAAGAAAGTTCACTATGAGAAATTACCATAAAGTAAGTGCATAATGAGGAAACTTCAGCATAATGAATGTTCATCGTGAGGAAATTTCATCATGAGAAAAGTTCACCATGAGGAAATTTCACATATATATATATATATATATATATATATATATATATATATATATATATATATATATATATATGTACCAAGTCTTGAATATTTCTTGGTTGTTGTATCAGATTGTCTAGGTCAATGTATGCACATTTAACTGTGTATGTCTGTATGCGTTTTTTTTTTTTTTTTTTATAAAGGGCCGTGGAGATGTTTCCTGCCTCGTCACTTTTTTGTGTGTGTATATATCTAAATATGTCTGGGTGTATTATGATCTGAGTGTGTTTGTATTGTTTTACGCGAGAGGTTAGCACCCAACTCACACACTTGGAATTAAAATGTATACATTTTGTCAGGAAGACTAGCCGATATTAGCGTCTATTCTAACGTAATTTCAATGAAAAAATAAATTGAATAACATATGTATTTTTTCTTTTCTCCTCAGCAATTTTATAATTTTAAACTTAATAGAGATTAAATTTAGATTTTAAAATTGGTAATTTTTTACTTTTACTTTTAATATCAAATTTTATCATATAATTTAATACTTATTGGTTAAAATAAATTCTATTTTAGTATAAACCCAACTTTAAAGCTTTTAACAGCTATTATAACCTTACTTCGTTGTCAAGTTTTTTGAATTCTCTTATACTTGTGTTTTGATTGGTCATTCTAGCTTTTGTAACAGCGTTTTCCCCTGGCGAAGGACCGTTAATTAATTTGAAACTTTTAAAACCATTTATTCTACATTCAACATCATCACTTGATAGTAGTGATTTTATAACACATTTATGTTATAATTTTTAAATAAATAATTGTATATATATATATATATATATATATATATATATATATATATATATATATATATATATATATGTGTGTGTGTGTGTGTGTGTGTGTGTGTGTGTGTGTGTGTGTGTGTGTGTGTTTTAAATAAATGTCTGATGCCACAAAATTTATAGATAGTTTTAAACAGACAAAATTGCATATAGACAGATAGACAGAGAGGGTAAGACCTCCGAGTCTAGCTGAGTCGTGATACAGTCTTTGACTGTAAGCGACGTCTGTCTAACTCTCTGCAATAGCAGAGAGGAACCCGGACGAATCTTTGCCGAAGGGCAAGATTTCGTCCGGGGAGCTAGACAGGGCCTGAACCCGTCTAGGCGGGTTTAAAGGCTATATTTTTGGCCGAGCCTACGGGCTCGGAGATACCCACATTAAACCGGCCTTGTGCCATATTCAATCCTCGTGGGTGGATCGATAAATACTAAAACTGCATATTTTTTTTGCCCAGCACCTCATCAGAAAAATCATTGGTGACTAGTATAGCATCAACAAGAATTACAGGATAATAGACAAACTGGGAGGAAACAAGGAACTATGATTAAAATACAATTTAATATTAAAATGAGGAGGAAATAAGAAAGGGATTAAGACCTCTTAGATAATACAGATTGTGAATATAAAGACATAGATTTGTGATTTTCCATTTGGTGCAAAGCAGGTCGGCAAAGCTTCTGCACACTTTAGAGGTAGCATACATTAAATTACACTGACCGTCTTTGTGCCGACAGAAAGAGAAATTTATTCATTCTCTTTCTTTACTGTGAGGCCTGTGAGCCAATATTTTCTTTTTAAAACTCACCTGAACTGTTTATTCTGTTTTTTTTTTTGTGGCATTTCCTTCCTCCTTTTTTTATATCTTTTTAATATTAAATTGTATTTCAATAATAGCTCGTCGTTTCTTCCCAGTTCGTGTATTAAACCGCGATTCTCGTTAATATTATACTAGTTTCCAAGGATTCTTCTGATGAGGTCTTGCACCCCCCCCACTAAATGGTACCCTTGTAAGTGAAAAATATGTGGTTTTGTTCGATTAAAGCTATCTATAAGTTCTGTGGTATCAGACATATTGTGGTGATCAGACCTCCGCTTTCTTTAATGTCATTGGTTCATTAATATATGATACTTACCATATGACAATTTTGCCATCGCACAACATTTGAATTTTTCTCTAAAATCACGGATGGGTCCATTTCCTGACCAATCGCGTATTTTAGTCTCTTTCTACCTTTTTGGCGCCAAGCTCACTGGAGCCTATGGATCACTATATAAACTCTCTCGCTGTTAGCCAACAGCAGTAGCAGTTCAAATCTTGGAAAATAAGGCACGGCGCTATATTGACATTTTAATTCTTAATTATTACTCATTCGAGTAATCCAACTAATTTCTATTGATAACACTCGTGAACATTACATCTTACCACACTCATAACAGACTGTGGAAATTATTCTTTATTTAGCTAAGACCTCAATTGAACTTTGTAGTTAAATAACATTCAACATTGTACTCAACATTAATTAGCTAAACTTACCCTTTTTATTACGGAAAAAGGGAAGCAACTTTCTTTATACTATTGTTGATATTTGTATATCATTGTTAATACAATATTTTATTAATGTTCACTGAGCTTGATTATTTTTCTCTCGTGTTTGTTGTGCATTATTCATGTCGGGTGCTGTTTTACAAGAACACATCTTTCCTTCTTGATTATATTCACGGTGACCCTAGCCAACAACTCTTACAGCGCCACTACAATATGATTAAGTTTAAAGTTTATGGTAGACGCTGTTAAAGGTACAATCGAAGATACAATCCCCAAATACACATTACCACAGTCTGTGTTGTCACGGATTCTGTCTCAGCAACGCGACGATAAACAGCAGCAGAGGTTGAATGATTCGGCTGTTTTCGGTGTGGAAACGCAATATGATACAGCCGTGATGCCTCGCGTCCATTACTATTCACGTGGTAGCGTATAAAAATCATATCTGTCTGCTCACGAGATGATTATCCTGCCATTGTTAAATATAACACTTCTCAGTGAACTCACTACTAAAAAACATTAAACGTTGAAGGCAGACTTGTCAGAAATATACACGACAGACAGATGTAATCTAGTCAGCATGGCAACACAGCGATAACTACAGTAAACATTCTTTAAACTTAATAATTCAAAAAAAGGAATGATTTGCGGTCTTTGGTGTAAGGAACCTGCCTCCAAAGTTTGTAAAATATTTTTGGTACACCATATATATATATATATATATATATATATATATATATATATATATATAAATGTCTGATACAACTGAACTTTATTTTTATATTTTATATATTATAATTGTATTTTAATCGTTGTTCCCCGTTCCTTCGATTCTTCTTACCATTATGCTAGTCGCCAACGATTCTTCTGATGAGGTCTTGGCCGAAAAAAGGAAAAAATGTGAGGCTTTTGTCAGTTTAAAATTATCTATAATTTATGTGGTAATATATATATATATATATATATATATATATATATATATATATATATAAAAATAATAAGAAAGAACAGTAAGATTTATGATACGGCGTTCTTAGCAGTTACTTTTATTTAAAAAAATAACAGTGCTCAATACAAACAGTAGAGCAAAATATTATAATTATTCTCTTTTTAAAAAATATGATTCCATCGCGACACAGAAAATTTTCAAGTTTCAAAACTGAAACTAAATTTATATATTTAATTATAGAAATTAAACTTTAAATCCATAGTCCCGTTCCATTGTCAAGCGATATTAGGAATTCCTAACACACACACACACACACACACACACACACACACACACACACACACACACATATATATATATATATATATTATAATTATTTTTAAAAAATGATTCCTTCGCTACATAAGAGTTCTCATGTTTCAAAAACCAGAGCCTATATATATATATATATATAATCAGATTTGATCTAAAGAACGTCTATTTAAAAGACAAGTATGTTTGTCAAAACTATTTTAGAAATCTCATACAGACTAAGAGGATAACTTCCTTCTACAACTGTTTCTTTGGCTAAGACTATTCCTGCAATTTTTTTTTTTTTACCAATACATTAAACAAACCCAAATCAAGTCTGATCAAAGAGAGAATGATTTCTCATAGCTCAGTAAGCAAGATTTCATAAAATACTTTGAATCTGTAAGACGTATTCCCTGAGATTTCTTTGACAATTTTTGACTGGCTACCGATGCTTGCGTCTTAGGCTGATTGCACATGAAACTGACAATGTTTTGAACAAGCAGAAACAGAAGGTTTGTATAGTCCAGTCTCTCTCATCTCTAGACATCTCCACCGGTCACATCTGCTTGGCTTCTTTTCCACCATCAACCCTTTCTCTTTCTATCTGTCAGCTTTCTGTCTTATTGATCATCGAAAACAGTTTAAACTTGATATAACTCTAGTCATAGTTTACTGCTTGAAGATTAGGGATACCTGTATAGACTAGTGTTGATGATGACTCGATTCATTGATTGACTGACTTTTTTACAGCTTATCGAAAAATTGCGGGTTATTTTGTGGAGGTATATTCACCCACACCATGTGTTCATAAGTTTGGGCTTGTTTTCACGAGAAAAAAAAAACAGTACAAACAAACAAATAATAACAATGAAAAACATAGTAATTTTTTTGGTAATTTCATACAATTTTATTTATGTATTTGCGTGTGTTTTTTACATAATAATTGTTATAAGATTCATATTATAATATTATGGAGTAAGTCAATCTGTAATATCACAAGTACTATCACGGAGGGATTTTAAACACGTATTGTCATCCCGACAGTCCTTGGGCGAAGAGATTGAATCTCACGTCACTTGGCGGAATGTCCGTATTTCCGGCAGGAGCAGTCCCTGTTGCATGCTGGGAGTAATTTTGTTATTTTTATTTTTTATTTATTTAATTAATTTTAAACGAGGTTTAGATTTTATTTTATTTATAATTTTCATCATTATTATTATTCTATATTTAATTTTTATTTATAATAATAACAATGCTCATAATTTTAAGCTAGAAAATATTTTTTAGATTCTAAGAATTTCTTTTTGAGATAATAATGATTTATTGAAAAACCCTACTAATTAACCCATAGCTGGAGGGAGAAGAGGTCGATTCATAGCTTTTTCCATGACTTTTTACGCGTAAATAAATATAACGAACCCGACTGGAATTGGAACTTGGCTCTCCGATTTCCATTCCAATGCCGTTACCGTTTACACCACCTGCACATCCAAGCTTACAGCACCTGGTATTCACAAGCGGTCACTCATCTAGGTAATGACCAGGTTCGACGTTGTTTAACTTCGTAGGAGAACCGGTATTTCAACATGATATTGTTGGAGTTAGCTCCTCCTTAGCTCATTAACCCTTCAACGGGGGTCTCTCTTCCCTGGCTATAAATACTCGCTGACCCTTCGCCTCTTCCTCTTTTTGCCTCAGGCTTTCAGCCTTACCACCTCGCAGATGTGAACGCTCACAGATACAGCGTTTCCCAAATGCTGGGAACATGCTAAGAACAATACACGTACGTACGCACACTCCCCACAACACAACACACACACACATAATATTCACCACACGCACTCTGTCCATGTAGCTGTCCATATAACTTGTAACCTTTCTTGTTATTAATACATATATTTGTTTACATATATTTATCGGTCTTGTGTTTGTTTTTCCTTGTTTTCTTTGGACTTAAGTCCAACTTTCTCATGTAGTTGGACCGGCTAGCAGGAAATTTTAACCCACGTGTATTCATCTACTTATACTCAACATCGCCGACACGGTCCGCTACAATATGGTCGTAAGCCCAGATGACAACTGAGGAAAAGAGTAGAGATTGTGAATGTGATATTTAAAAGTTTGGCAGAATATAGTTATGTTAATGAAAGGTAAATGCTGTAGGAAGCTGGACACAAATTTCCCATGGAAGAAGTCAGTGCACTTTCTATATATTTTTGAAAAAAAATGAAATTATACTAAAATACAATGGACTACAAATGCACTGAGTGCGTTTTTTTTTTTTTTTTTTTATTTTTTTTTATGCAAAATAATATCACTTTTAATCTTTTCTTTGAGCCCTGACCACCGCTTTACCGGTGGCAGAGAGAAATGACGTAATGCCCAGCCACCGGTTGAACAGTGGTAGAGAAAATGACTTAATGCCTAACTACTGGCTGAACGGTGGGTAAACACTTGTAGCTCTTTTTATATCTTCCATGAAACATTACATTCCAATTATTTGCGGATTTGACTCAAGATCTCAGGCAGAAAGTTTAAAATTGTTCAAGAATGCCGAGCTCAAAGGATTAAACTCCTAGAAGTCTTGTTTCTTGTGACTTCTCTCTAGTCTATAATTAAAATTCGTGCTTCAGCGCTAAGGTGACTGTTATTTTATATTAAGTCTTTTATTTTTTTAGGTGTAGTTATAACACATTTTATATTCAGTTTAGATAAATTCTTTTCAATTGTAGATGTACTCGGATTGATAGGCAGCATAACGTGTCTAGTTCTATTGAGTTTAGTTATGACGTTGATTCCCATGTTTTTCTATGCCGCATATATTCGCGTATCATGCAACTTTTGAACACTTCATTTTAAAGCTAATTTTACTACAGTAACTGGGTATATAGTTTGGTCTACGGCATAGTCAGGGCCAGCAGTAATTACGCTAATTTTATACATCATGTATGATGCGACATCCTTAAAATTAGCTTCAAAATTAGGGCTTTAAATATCGCATGATACGCGAGAATGTGCGATATTTAATGGGCTTTCCATTTCGTATTGATATGAAATAATTAGGATATTAGAGGAGCTAAAAAGTATTTTCCATGTACCTGTCTATTTTTGTATGTTCATATCTATCTATCTATCTTTTTTCTTTCTTTTTCTATCTATCTATCTATCTATCTATCTATCTATCTATCTATCTATCTATCTATCTATCTGTGCGTTTTCTTTCTGTATGTCTGTTTTTCTTTCTTTCTGTATTTTCTTTCTTTCTTTCTTTTTTTCTTTTATCTATCTATCTATCTGTCTATCTTTTTTCTTTCTTTTTCTATCTATCTATCTATCTATCTATCTATCTATCTATCTGTGCGTTTTCTTTCTATCTGTCTGTTTTTCTTTCTTTCTGTATTTTCTTTCTTTCTTTCTTTCTTTCTTTCTTTCTTTTATCTATCTATCTATCTATCTCTCTATCTATCTATCTTTTTTCTTTCTTTTTCTATCTATCTATCTATCTATCTATCTATCTATCTATCTATCTGTGCGTTTTCTTTCTATCTGTCTGTTTTTCTTTCTTTCTGTTTTCTTTCTTTCTTTTATCTATCTATCTATCTATCTATCTATCTATCTATCTATCTTTTTTTCTTTCTTTTTCTATCTATCTATCTATTTATCTATCTATCTATCTATCTATCTATCTATGTTTTTCTTTCTTTCTTTTTGCTTTCCAATTAAGCAGTATGTTTTCCATAAATCTGTTTGCCATTACTGGCGATAATGGTGATCCCATGGCTAAATATCCCCTTTAGGTTATCAATTAGACCCCTAGAACAATACCATAGTATTCAATAGGGAAAAAAAATGATTAAAAAGTTAATTTGTTTTGGGACTTTTTTTTTTTTTAATTAAAACTAGAAAAATATTCCCCGAAAAAAAAGAGGATGAAAAAAAAAAAAAAAAAAAAAAAGAAAAGAAAAGAAGAATTTAAAAGATTTTTATATATATATTCTTTCCATTATTTATATTCTTTCCATAGAAATATGTTCTTCTTCCCCTTCTCCATTCCATCTTTGTCTGTGACCTATCAGACTGTTCGGTGTGTTTTAATCTCTAGAGAGTTCAGCGTCAATAATGAACAACTCTTGGGATGTCTGAAAAGACAGGCACCGCCTCTTAGAGATAAACCACAGAATAATCACATAGAATTTTGCTTAAAGAAAAACACACCCTCGATACTAAGAAATTCACAACACTTTAAGATTTTCTGCATTTATGAGTGTAAAATGTATTTTACTCAACTCAAAAATAGAATGAATGAAATTTCTTTTAATTTTCTTCCTTGTCAACAAAACTTGAAAAGTGTTTTATAGTAAAAAGAATAAAGACATCAACAGACACACACACACATCTATGAAAAAATATTAGGAAAAAATATTTAAAAATGAAATAATGCAGTCATTTCGCCTTTGCATGGAGTATTGCTGCCATATATGGTCTGGAGCCCCTTCTGTTTGCCTCGGAGTTCTTGATAGGCTCCAGAGGCGGATATGCAATATAATTGGCCCTGTTCTGGCATCTCGTCTACAGTCACTTTCTCACAGACGCGCCGTCGCCTCTCTCTATTTTACAAATACTTTCATGGTAATTGCTCCGAGGAGCTGCATTCGCTGGTTCCCAGACTTCATGAGTTCAAGCGCCCTACGAGGCTGGCATCCCGCTCTCACCATTTCACTGTCGAAACTCCTAAATGTAGCCGTCTGTTCAACTCCAATATCTTCATGCCTCGCACTTCTCGCCTGTGGAACTCCCTTCCCTATTCAAGTTTCCCTGAGAGCTATAATCTCCAGGTATTCAAATGTAATGTCAATCGACATCTCCAGTTGCCTTGATCTATCCACTACCCTTTTTCTCATCCTTTCCTATATCACTCCTATCTGATCTTGCTCCAAATCTTCTGTAACCCCTTGCGTCCTAATGGATTCTCGCCTTGCTTGGGGTGAAACGATTAAAAAAAATGTATCTGCGGACCAAAATTTGAGTAAATAAATGTTGTTTATACACTCGCTTACCCTCTTAGAGTATGTTTCTCTAATAATAATAATTCATACGACACATATATTGGTTACACAACCACTACATTAACCCACCGATTATCAGTTAAATCGCATCGCATATCACCAACCAACCCAGCAAAAACATGATTAATTTTTGACTACTACAAACTTTAACTTCAACGAACATTGTCTAGGGATTCACTTACCCATTGGTAGAATGTTACTCTAATTATAACAATTTAAATAACACAGACATTAGTTAAACAACCACTACATCATTCTGCCGGTTAACTTGCCATTTATCGGATAATAACTCAATTAAATCACATATCACTAACGAACACAACAAAAAAACAAAAAAAAAAACAAAAAAAAAACACAAATACGATAAATTCTTACCAATAACACAAGAATATTATATCACATAAACAGTAAAAACATTACAAATACTAAAAGCGTTAAGCATAAAAACAACCAATAAAATACCATCAAATTCAGGAACAAACATATTCAATATATTTCATTTAAAAAAAGAACGTAACATTAAACACACTCGTAGTTCACATTAATATATCTGACAACAATTTCAGCTTAATTAATTCTCGTCTAATTAGAATAGAACCTTCTTTACTACAGTGTAACCCGGATATAAGAGAGTTGTCGGGACCGGAGAAGAAGTATCTTATATCCGGGTTTCTCTTATATCCGGGTC
Organism: Acanthosepion pharaonis; assembly: GCA_903632075.3. Classification (NCBI taxonomy): domain Eukaryota; kingdom Metazoa; phylum Mollusca; class Cephalopoda; order Sepiida; family Sepiidae; genus Acanthosepion; species Acanthosepion pharaonis. Next base: position 2,640,364 of record CAHIKZ030004693.1, on the reverse strand, counting down.
TCTTATATCCGGGTTACACTGTATTTAAGAACATAACATATAAATGCCTCTGGTGTCACTCGGTACAATATTGGATCCTCTGAACGGTTTTAGGAAGTCTGTTTGTTGTTTACAGAAACAGTTTGCGAGGAAATTTTCTACGTTTTCTTGTTCTTTTCTTCTTCTTTTTTAATCCCCATAAAAGATATACAGTGTAACCCGGATGTAAGAGAGTTGTCGGGACCGGAGACGAAGTCTCTTATATCCGGGTTTCTCTTATATCCGGGTTTGGTCTATTTTGTTTACATTAACACAGGCTCTAATTTGAGACCAGAGAAAATCTCTCTTATATCCGGGTTTCTCTTATATCCGGGTCACTTATATCCGGGTTACACTCTATGAAGAAAATGCATTGAGAGTGCGCTGATTTCATAATTCTCGATAACAGTAGCACAATGCACCAGATACAAAACTCATACAACCAAATCAACCACCAATTAATAAAAGCATAATAATCTTTATAACTTAGGAGCCCGCATCCTCAAATGTTTGTATTAAAAAAAAAAAACACACACACACACACACACACTCCTATTCTCGCCTACGTCACAAAACACTTTGTTTACGTCACAAATTGGACCAATTCTACAGAACTCACCAATTGTCTCTACCTACCCTGATGATGACTTATGAAAGTCGAAACCTTGCACCATAATTTTTGTACTTCTCTTCCGAAATGAACTACGGACGGAATTTCCACCTTGTCTGTGAAGGATTATCTTTGTCCTTAATAATATATATATATATATATATTCACTTTTAATTATGTATGTATGTATGTGTTTGTTCCCCCACACACACACACACTTTTTTTTCATAAAGGGCCGTGGAGATGTTCCCTGTTTCGTCACTTTTTTGTGTGTATATATATCTAAATATGTCTGGATGCTTTATGTATTATAATTTGATTGTGTTTGTGTTGTTTTACGCGTGAGTTTACGACCCCATTCACACACTTGGGATTAAAATGTATACATATATATTGTCAGAGGACCGGATGGAGTAACGTCTATTCTATCGTAATTTCAACGAAGAAATAAATTGAATAACATATGTATTTCGCCTTTTCTCCTCGGTAATTTTATAATTTTAAACTTGATAGTGATTAAATTTGGATTTTAAAATTGGCAGTTTGTAATTTTAATATCAAATTTTATCATATAATTTAATAATTATTGGTTAGAATAAATTCTTTTTTTTAATTTTACCCGTATTTTAAAGATCTGAATAGCTATTATAACATGACTTCGTTGTCAGGCTTTTTGAATTTTCCTATACTTGTATTTTGATTGGTCATTCTAGCTTTTGGAACAACGTTTTCCCCTGACGAAGGATCGTTAATTAATTTGAAACTTTTAAAACCATTTGTTTTGCATTCAACATCATCACTTGATAAGACACAGGAAGTGTTGAAACAAAATGGCTATTTTTGTAGTGATTTTATAACATGTTTATGTTATAAATTTTTTAAATAAATAATTATATATATATATGATATTAGCTCCCGAAAAAATAATAAATTCGGTCAAGCACTGTTGGGAGAGAGCGTGATTTTGTAAACAGTGACTATTACTGCCGATAATACATGACTCTCCAGCCGGATTGAGTTCTTTAGGTGACTAGTGTGCTTATGAAAAAATAAATACGCAGAAATTCGCTTTTCTCTCTGCCGGGCGCCGATAGCCTAGAGTTAGAATCTCCGATTGCCAAATCGGTCGGGTTTCGAACCCGGTTTGAAGCAATCGGATATCTAGTCACACTGGTGAGCTGTGATACAGCGAAAGAGTCTATCTGTGGATGATTATATATATATATATATATATAAAAGAATAAAAGTACAAATTAAACAGCCAAAACATGAGGAAAAGAAAAGGCACCCTTGAAAATGGCTAAATACGTGACCGAAAGCTCCTAGGACGATGAAAATTCTGAAAAATTTTGTACTGCTTACTGCTACCAAATGGAAAAACGTAAGGACGCTGGAAAAAGTAAATAGAAAATTAATTACATTTTCCTTGTTTGCCATATTTAACAAAATATGTTTAAGAGAAAGGTTAATTCCCAAATGCACACACACACACACACACACACACAAACACAAATATATATATATATATATATATATATATATATATATATATAAATTACATATAAATGAAAATTCAATCCCCATATGGGTGGACATTTCTTGCCGTAAGAAAAAAAATTCTACCGTCGTTTATCAACACCAAACGGTTTGAAGATAAAATAAAATAGAAAGGAAACTTATAGATTTTTAAACTTTAAAGATCTGTAAGCTTCCTTTTTATTTTTCTTACGGAGAGAAATGGCCATCCATATGGGGTACTGAATTCCATTTATATGTAAATTATTTATATATGTTCTGTAATAAATACATTGAGCTCTCTTTGTGAATCAGTTATAATATTAATTTTTTAGGATTCACTTGCATTATTTACTCACGGATTTTTACCTATATATATATATATATATATATATATATATATATATATTATGCAGTGTTACATTAGAACATGCATATATCCCCTACAAAATTGTACATTTTTGTATACCGTAATTCCCCACCTGATGAGACGTCTAAAAAGTTTTTCCTTTTTTTGACGTGGAAACAAAAATGTACAATGTTGTAGTGGATATGTTCATATTCTAATGTAACACTGTGTAAGATAAATAAATATTTACAGCTCTACTTTTTGTCTTGAGCACTGTTTTTAAATTAATGTTCTGAACGCTGTAATCTTACCGTTCGTTCTCCTACACTTTGATATATATATATATATATATATATATATATATATATATATATATATATATATATATATATTCTAAGCAGACACGCACATACATATATTTCCAAACTTATATAATGGCCGTTTTCAACTCTCTTCAGTCATCCCAAGGGATGTGTAATTATCGTATTATGAAAAAGAAGGTGGTGATAGTTGTAAGTATCGAATTTAGTGCAACGTTATATTTCAATTTAATAGGACAGATCATAAATACCGGAAGTCCCGATCGCCACGTCTCACGAAAATTAGCGTAGAACGTGAGTTGATGGCGTGTCTTTGTTTTTTTAGTTTTTGTTTTTTTTTAATAAGCGATGGAGAATGCTAAGTGGGTGATTGTAATATTTTATTATTTATTAATGCCTAGTCATTTCTGCCTGATGTAAACGGTTTCAGTGATTTGGACTCTATTTTTACCGTTGCCTCGATGTATTATTTACGTATTCACCAAAACAATACATCGAACCAATCGTATACTGCAGTGACAGTGTCCTAACTAATTTATATTTACACAAAATAACACAAAATATGAAACATTAGGAAGAAACACTCAACAAGAAAAGTTGCATAAATAAATGGAATATATATATATATATATATATATATATATTTAGTTGGATAGATGTGAGTTTGTGACCTGGGCTGACGATCGCTAAAGCGTGAAACCCAGGGTCACAAACTCACATCTATCCAACCAAATATGTTAGCTCTATCTCAGATATTGAGCGCTTTCTAAAAAGTACCATGCATATAATATATAAATAATTATACATATATATTTATATTTATATACACTTTTCACACTTTTCACACACACACACACACACACACACACACACACACACACACACACACACACACATATATATATATATATAAAAATATAAAAAGTGAACATAGGCGACAGTCTGTTTCATGCTAGATGCAATCGTCAGGGCAATCGTGGCCTGACGATTGCATCTAGCATGAAACAGACTGTCGCCTCTAAGTGTTGACGGCTGTGTTCACTTTTATATTTACACACGCTCTATCTCTGATATTGGCACTTTATCTCATAAATATAGCACATCTTAAGACTATATTTCTTCATATATATATAGCAATGAGTCTATAAGGCTAAATCCCCAAAATGAACTACTTATATATATATATATATATATATATATATATATATATATATATATATATATATATATATGTGCATAACGACAATTGTACAGACAATAATTCCGTTGTGTTTGAAATGCTGAAATTTACTTGTCTCTTTGGAATTTTGAGTGAGGAACATGTTCTTGTTGATAAACTGTGATGTGTATTAAAGAGTGTGTGAGTTTGGAGAACTTTAGTAAGATATATCGTTACTTGTAAGAGAATTAAAATGTTTGAAAGTAGTGCAAAAAAAACGTGTGTGGGTGTGACTAAAAAATGTTACGTTAAGTGTTTCTGTCTTTGTGGTTGAAGGAATGAATCTTCGGAGATGTTCGTAGATGTGCGTACATGTGCGATGTACGTGTGTGCGAGTGTGTGTGTGTCTTGGCGTTTCATAGCGTTTTCCTCTAACAGAGAAACAGGATCTCTACTGAACTACATATTGTATGTGAGAGAATGCAAGAGAAAAGAGGAAGAACGAAGATGTGTCAAAGAACTTATAATTAATGTGAATCACGTGGTAGGCTCGAGAACACATAACGAGATTTTGGCGGTAAATTGACTTTGAACACAACTGCGTAGGAGTTTTAACATCTTTCACATATATTAGCCAATCAGAAGTCGGAGAATTATTCAAGGCTTCTGTGATCCATTTTGGTGTTTAGTTTGTACAAAATTTGCCGTCGAGAGAAACTATTACATAGAAAATGCATTGAAACCTTTTTCGACCAATAGTATTCGCTGAATCAAAAATAATAATTATATAATCCAATCAAATGGAGACAGAATGCTAAAATATAATATATTGAAAAGAATGTAGATCTTTTGGATCTTTTCTGTTAATCCAGCACTCGTAATGTAAATTTACTTATCGCAAATATTAATTCACCCCATGAAATTATAAATTTTGAATCAAAGTTGGTTTGATTTTTATTAAATTTTTGACACTCTTTTGAAATTATAAATTTTAAATCAAAGTTTGTTTAGCTTGCATCACAGCAGCTCCATCTCTCGGAATGAAACATTAGCAACAATCAGGGAGTTTTTGATATTTCGTAAGTACAGATCATATTCGAGGTACTTAAAGGAATTTTTTTACAAGTTAAAAAAAGAAGAAAAAAAATGTTTTTGGCTTGCGTATCGCGGTGAGTGCGAATGGGGACCCCACACTTAGAAAGAGACCTCATTTGCGGCGATCGCTAAGGTCAACGCAAACGGAGTGCAATGGAAGCGCCTCGCCCTGGGAGAATTTGATGTGAAATTTAGTAGATACATTTTTTTTTTACTTTGAGATGAAAATTAACAGAAAAGCTGTCGCCAATGGGGAAAATTAAGAGAAAAGATGTCGCCATTCTACTGAACGCATTTTTTTCTCTCACTATTATTAAATCCATGGAAGAACTTACACCAACCCTATGCACCAAAAAATGAATATATATATATATATATATATATATATATATATATATATATATATATGTCTCCATCGATAAAATTCTTATATACATATGAACCCATCCATAAAACCATCATTATTTTGTAGTTCTTTCGATGGAGGAACTTATGAGTATTTTTTTTCAGTTTTTTATTCACTTATCCACTATATAGATTTCTATATGGTAACTTCCATATACATACGTTTGTGCGTGCTTGGACATGTATGTGTGCTTGAGTATTTGTGTGGGTTTAATTTAAATGAAAAAAAACAAACTCTAATGTCTTAATTCAAAGGCATTTCATGCCACAGAAGAACCACTGATGCTATTAAAAAATTCTATAAATAGTTAAAACCATCTATTTGAAAAAAGAAAAAAAAACATTGAATTATCACTGGCATCTACTTAAGGACATTTCTTTGAATTTATGAAACGCATCACAGGATCAATAAAGAAACCCCGACAGGTAGTGTCCTCCTTACAAATACAAAGAACTATAAAGAGAGAAAAACTAACTTGAATTTTTTATAAATAAATTTAGTAGATACTTTTTTTTTTTACTTTGCGATGAAAATTAACAGAAAAGCTGTCGCTATTTTTTTTTTAAATCTATTTACTATTCCAAAATTGTTATAAGAAAAACTTTTTAACGCAAACAATCCAAGCCTTACCGCATATGGAATTTAGGAGGTTGTGGCTTGTGGTATATTTGAGGTGTGCACATGTTCACATATGATAAACAATTCAAGAAACAGCATACAAAAAACCGCGGGTTTCTACGACATACCATTTCAGGACGTTGTCGGACATGGTCCTCAATAATTTTTTTTCCCTTTGTAACTCTTAATAACCTTTGTCTTTCTGCCATCTCTCCAAAACCCTGTTCCGTCATCCATTACCTTAAGTTTGTCAGGTAGGATGTGCGTTGCTTTCCTCTGGCCGTCTTTCCTTCGATATACCCTATGCGTATCAAAGCCCACTTTCCTCATTATGTAACCCAAAAATTTCAACTGACTTTTCCTGATGTTAAGCATAACTGTCTTTTGTGTTGGCATATTTTCGTTCCATGGTATTCTTTAGAATCATATTACTGTTGTTTCAAGTGTCTTCTGCAGCTGTGGGGAGATTGTCTAGCATTCAATGCTATATAGGAGGACTGATATTACATAACAGTTCAGTACCATTTTCTTTGTTTCTAACGATAATTTTCCTGTCTCTTAATACTTTGCTTACATTTTGGAAGGCAACTTTGGTTATCCCAATGCGTCTTTAGATCTCAGTGTCGCACTTTTTCATCCTCCGTTAATACGCTTCTAAGATATCTAAGTTATTGCTCCTGTTTGATTTCGCTATCCCCAATCTGTAATTTGCATCTTGGGATGTCCCTTTTGCTGACAACCATTCAGTATGTATTCTTGTAATTGATGTTTATTTCTTTATTCTGGATTCCCTTCACTACCTTCTGTGGCAGTTCTTTTAAGTTCCTTTCTGTACTTAGCAAAATACAATTAGATCAAACGACCAATGCTAAGAATGCCACATCTGAGAAATAAGGAAGATTTGAGGAAAATGGGAACAGTAAGGAAACCATTAGAAAGTTGGCGATCATAGCTCTCCACAATTTCCTGTCCCTATCGTTGAAGTTTCGGAAACACATAATTAGGAAAGACGGCAAGTGAATTTAACACTCACAGGGTACGCTTAAAGCAATATTAGCGAAATGAAACAGCGAGAAATCTACCAAAGTGGTAAAAATCGAGCAAAGTGCATTTTTTTTAATCAGTTCACCCCCCCCCAAAAGAAGAAAAAGCGGTAATACGACTAATACGCAGGGGCTTAGAGGGAATGAAGGTGACAGAGAAGACTGGAGAATAGGGAGGACAAAAGAGGAATGCGATTCATTTTGTTGTAGATTGTAGTTATCAGGAAAGTAAGAAAACGGAAGGGAGTTCCACGGTTGGGAAGTGCGAGAAAAGAAACCATGAGAGAAGAAGTGGCGGTGGCATTTAGCTATCTTAAAAAGTAAAAGGATGCGACCCAGATACCAATCTAGCAGCACGATTAAATTCATGAATTCGAGGTACCAGGAAAAAAAAAGATGGAGAACGGTGATTACTCACTTTCTGATGTGTTAAGGGCCCTTTTAGGGAAATGGCATTCTCATTTTAATGGTTTCTAATCATTCGTAACGGGAGATCTTTATGACAATGATTATCAGCATGGATACTTGTAAAACCGCCTTCCAGACAATACCATTTAATTGCACCAACGCTGAGAGCACACTCTAAGGCCTGTGGCAAAACCCAGTGCGACTGGGCAAATTATAAATACACATATCGCTTAAAATTGCAATGATCCCAACATTACTACACCACCCGAGTAATTCGTAACAGCTGCTGAATTACACTTAGCTTCATATTGTTATATTTAATGAGTAAAGTTTTGTGGGGGGGGGCGTGTCAAGAAATAGCTTACTACATTTCTATTCATGCTTATTTATTTGTTTAGAAAGCTGGAAGTTGATCTTACAAGTAATTGAGAGTAAATTCCTGTTCTTTACGATGTAATCTATCCTATAAAAATAAACATATTCCAAAATAAAATAAAAAAGAAGATTGAAAAAAAAAAAAAAAAGAAAGAAGAGAAATTCTTCTTTTTTTTATGTACCGTTTCCCTTCAGGACGTGGATGATCATGGCTCTCCACAGTTTCCTAGGCTTACGGTTACATCACATGAAAAACCGGTTCCCGTACGATCACCGAAGTTAAGCAACGTCGAGCTTGATCAGTAACTATATGGGTGACCGCTAGAGAATGCCAGGCGCTGGAAGACTTTCCTAGGCTTACGGTTACATCGCATGAAAAGCCGGTTCCCGTACGATCACCGAAGTTAAGCAACGTCGAGCTTGATCAGTAACTATATGGGTGACCGCTAGAGAATGCCAGGCGCTGGAAGACTTTCCTAGGCTTACGGTTACATCGCATGAAAAGCCGGTTCCCGTACGATCACTGAAGTTAAGCAACGTCGAGCTTGATCAGTAACTATATGGGTGACCGCTAGAGAATGCCAGGCGCTGGAAGACTTGATGTCGTGTGGCGGAATTGTTAATAGGTTAGCCGAGTTACCTTTGGTTCTTTGTATCCACTTACATCAAATTACCTTTGAGAAAGGCATGAATCCACTTCTCCCGTCCCCACTATGAGTTAATTAGTAAGACTTGTATCAGGAAAACCATTATTGTTATCACTTCCCCCACTCGACCTCACCTAAAATTATGTACAAAATATTTACATTTGATGTGCCGCTAAACGAAATCAACCAAACCAAACACTTTCTTATTCTTTGCCGCCCTTAGTTAAGTTTCTTGACTATATCATTGTCTCTTTGTTATCCCTCCTTATCCCTGTACTGCCAACCATCTACACAAGCTTGTTAGGTAGGGTTTACACTGACCTTCACTGACCTTTGTTTCTTTAATACGTCCTGTCAGTGTCAAATTTTCTATATTTCCTCTCCTGATTATGTGACCTAGAAATTTCCCCTGTCTCTTTAGAGTGCAAAGTATAAGTGTCCTTTTTGTTTCCATTTTCTCTAAAACTTCATCATTGCTCACGTATTCAGTCCATAGTATTCTCAGCATCCTTCTGTAGAACCACATTTCTGTGGCCTCAAGTCTCTTCTTCATCTGTGATGAGACTGTTCAGCATTCACTGCCATATAGGAGGACCATTATTTCAAAAAAGTTCAGTGCTCTTTTCTTTATTTCTAATGACATTTTCCTGTTTTTTAATACTTTGCTTAGCTTTCGCTATTTCAAGTCGTCTTCGGATTTCAGTGCTGCATTTTCGTCTTCTTTGCACTTGTTTAATTTTGTTTTCTCCAATTTATCAGTCACAAATTGTACAGTTTCTTTTGCTAACAAACATACATTCTGTCTTGTATTTTATAATTACTCATTTCTTCTCGTTTTCCTTTACTATCTTCTGCAGGAGTCAATTATAGTTTCTCCTTCTGTATCTGCCATCAAAACAGTGTCATCTTCATATCTAATATTACTAAGATTATGGCCGCAACTTATTCTGTTGGGACTTTTAATTCTCCAAAGATCACCTCACTGAGCCCCTTACTGTTTTTGTGTATTTACTGAATTTATTTTCTATCCTCATGTAGTCGGTTTGCTTATCTGTTATTCTAATATCCTCCTCAAATAAATCAAGCTTACCTAAAAGTTCAAACAGTTTTTTTTCTAACGTGCTTTATTAAATGTTTAATCTACAAAACAGATATACATTCTTTTGAGTTTGTAATTGCAACCACAATGAATGAAAATGCGAAAAAATATTAGAAAATCTGACAGGTTTTCGTTCCGCTCTCGTGAGCGCTCGATTTTATAAAACTAAAAGAAGTTTTTGAGACAATTTTCATTAAATAAAGACACAATTCTTTATGTTGTAGGGATATTATTATTATTATTATTATTATTATTATTATTATTATTATACTAATAATAATAATAAATAAATAAAATATAAAATAATAATAATTAATTATCATGTTGGTTGGTGATATGCAATGCGATTTAACTGATAAACGGCATGTTAATCGATGGGTTAATGTAGTGGTTGTGTAACCAATGTATGTGTCGTATGAATTATTATTATTAGAGAAACATACTCGAAGAGGGTAAGCGAGTGTATAAACAACATTTGTTTACTCAAGTTTTGGTCCGCAGATACATTTTTTTATGCGTTTCACCCCAAGCAAGGCGAGAAGCCACTAGGACGCAAGGGGTTACAGAAAATTTGGAGCAAGATCAGATAGGAGTGATAGAAGAAAGGATGAGGAGAAGGGTAGTCGATAGATCAAGGCAACTGGAGATGTCGATTGACATTACATTTGAATACCTGGAGATTATAGCTCTCAGGGAAACTGGAATAGGGAAGGGAGTTCCACAGGCGAGAGGTGCGAGGTGAAGCTGTTGGAGTAGAAGAGACGGCTACATTTAGGAGTTTCGACAATGAAAGGGTGAGAGCAGGATGCCAGCCTCGTAGGGCGCTTGAACTCATGAAGTCTGGGAACCAGCGAATGCAGCTCCTCGGAGCAATTGCCATGAAAGTATTTGTAAAACAGACACAGAGAGGCGACGGCGCGTCCAACGTATTTATGAAGATTGGGACATACCCATTAGTGTTCATAGGTACTGTATAAAACACATAGTAAAATATCTTTCCAATGTCTTTTCATAGTAAAATCACATTCCAATGCCTTTTCATCGTGTTGAAATCCTTAGAAGGGTTACTAAATGGGGAATAACCAAAATGGAGGGTAGAAATGAAATGGTAATCTTTATAACATCAACAAAATACAGTACTCGCCAGCGGCGTGAAGTAGGTAAACCACTGCTAGTAGTGGACTACTTAGAGAGCATGTTACCCCCACTTAGTGTCTAACGTATTTATGAAGATTGGGACATACCTATTAATGTTCATAAGTACGATATATAACGGTTGATAAGTCATAAAAAACAAACCGATTAATCTTTTTCTCACTGGGTGCCCTATACTTGTGGCTTTGTGTTAAGCTAAATTTAGTAAATATTTTGAGCCCTTTGGGGTCGGAGAATGGTTGACCGTGAGTTGTTAGCTAGATCGTCACTAGGTGTTCTATACTTGTAGCCATATGTCAAACTAAGCCGAACTAAACTGAAAATTATACGAGGTGATAGTGTGGATTGGGAAGGGGGACAACGCTAATTTTCCAAGTACCTAGACAAGAGCGCACGTTGTTCAAGATAGCCCGGGGGCTAATTTTCATCACAGCCAATGATTATTGCCATGCCAATTATTCTTCACACTAAAGATGTCTGCTAGAAATCTTGGTTGATTCTTCAGCTTGCCGATTCCTGGTTGTATCAAGTGCAGAATTTACCTTCTTGGAAAAGTAGATGTTTACTGGATGAATGAACGTGTCAGCGAATGAAAATCGACGTAGTTATAGGGGAGGAGGATCTAATTATATATATATATATATATATATATATATATATTAATGTTTTATTCAGAGTAGTTCTATTCACAGCTTTCTGTAATCTAGTTATAGCTTTTCTCGTATATTTTCACGCGAGATTAAAAATAAATTGTAATTTGCGCATCAAAAGAAACACAATTCGTGATATTTTAGTTCTGAAGGAACTGAGAAATTTTAACGCAAGACTAGCCTAGTGAATTACTACATTGGTTCGTGAATTTGGTGGCATATTAGAGGTGATATTTATTCGGAGTGTTCAGTATTTGGGCTGGTGGAAAAACGGCGAGCAATTACTGAGTACTGAAAAAGTTCTGCGTGTAGTATAACTTTTATCGGCGACCGGAGTTCACATTTCAGTCAAGCCAGTTGCGTTCAAATCCAAAGTTTGCCCAAATGCCCTTAGGGAAAGCATCAACTTCTTCCCGAGCTATGTCAAATAGCAAAGTAGACGTGGGTATCTAGCCTTTTATGTTAACCCGTCTAGAATAAGGATAATTCTGAAAAAAACCCAAAAAAAACCCGCTGAAATGACAACGGAAAATCACTCAGCTATCTTTCCCAAGAACTCATAGAAATCCACAGATAATAAAAAAGAAACTTGTGGACAGCCACGATCATTCTGAAGATAACTGTAATATCTGTTGTTTCTTTATAAGGAAACAGTCAGCATTCATTGACAAATCATCTAGTGTTGTCAGTTGAAATTTTAAAAATATTTTACAAATGAAATCTTCTTCAGGAAAATAGATTTATCGTGTCGATTTTTAATCGTTTTTCTAGTATTGACAGGGCATTCCTTCCTAACCTTTTGTTTGAAATAGTGTGGAATGCACTGATGAAAAAATGTGGTTCAAAAGAAGAATACTTGAAAATGCCAAGGACTGAAACGTGACAAAATGGAAACAAAAAGGACACTTATTCTTAACATCAAAAAGAGACAGTTGAAATTTCTCGGGCACAACATGAAGAAAGAGGGCTTGGAAAACATGACTCTCACTGGACATATTAAAGGCAAGAGGGGATGGGGAAAACAAAGCATAACCTATCTGGTGTAGATAGTTGACAGAACAAGTGTTATAGATAGCGAACACAAATTTTACTAAGAGCGACGGTGAGCCATGATCGCCCACATCCGGAAGAGACACGGCCCATCGAAGAAGTGTGGAATGTCAACATATCAGTTATGACAATGATCTAGTTTCCGTTATTTGGTACAGCTCTTTGTTTGCGATTCTGTAGCGCCAATCAACGAGATTCGAAGAAGGACTGTCCTTGTTATGCAGGCTTCGTTTCGTTCGAAAATATTTTTAACCATTGATCTGAGGAAGAACTAGTTTGTTGCTATGCATGACATCCATATGAAAGTATTGATGGCATCATTAAAACTAGATGAAGGTTTTGAACGCAACGGCCGAAATATAGCGATAATGATAAAAAAATGAAAACATTAATCCGAATGTAAATAATCATAGCTCCTCATCCCAGAAATTCAGACAGAAAGTAGTTTCAGTCTTAGATTTACCTTGATCCCAGATTGTCTCCCTTTTAACCTTGTGCTCCCAAACGTGCATAGACGGAAGAATATATACATGTGCGCATGCGCGACTATAGCATTTCTCTACACCCAACGCCCAACCCTGAAAAAGGTTCAGTGCTGCTGATAGGCTTTTCAACGCATCAGTGCCTGACAAAAAAAAAAAAAAAGAAAAAAGAAAAAAAAAAACGTAGAGAGGATACAAATAAAGAGGAATCTTGTACTTAACATCAGGAAGAGGCAATTGAAATTTCTGGGACACGTAATGAGAAAGGAGGGCTTGGAAAATCTGATACTCACAGGGTGGATAGAGGGAAAGAGGGACAAAGGAATGTAATGCGTGACATATTTAACGGACTTAACTAGTGGATGTCAGAACAGCTTATTGGGGACAGAAGAGTGCCATGATCGCCTACGTCATCAAAGCACATAAAAAAAGAAGAATGTCCATATATATAAACATCCGACGGTACCACCAACCCATTACTTGGCGACACAGTATATATTACTAAAAAATATACATCTTAGTAAGGAAATAAGTTTTGGGATTACCCTACATTGTCTGACAATAGACTTTAATTAACCTCACTTAATGGCGTGTCAATCAACCGTATACAAATGAAGGACTGTTTCTTTTCTAATTCTCTGCTCCTGTCCTTTTGTGACCTATGTTGTTCTTCGTGTAACAATATATATGTTAAAATCCACTTAAGGTGTTGAATTAATTTAATTTCAATGGCTACATTCCCATCAGCAACAAGACGTATCTTCTCTCTCTCTACAATATCGTATGCGATTCATGCCAGGAAATATCAGAGGTTTAAATCGAATTTAATGTCCATCAGGAAACTTGATCTCAGAAAGGATTGTCTGTGTTGATTTTGTTCTAATCCAATAAAAACAATCTATTTTAATCACTTCCTCCCAAACAACGTAATAAAGCCACTAGGACGCAGGGGATTACAAGTGTAAAAGAATATAAGTAAAGTAGAAACATTATTAAGGTGCAAGAACAATAAGAGTTAATTATGAAAACCAAAGATCACAAATGATATTGCATTTAAATTTTCGAAGACCAACGTTAACTGGGAAGCAAGAAGCCGGAAGAGAGTTCCACTAGCAGGAAGTGCAAGAAAAGAAGCTGTTAGCATAGAGCTTATGGTTCCATCTAGCGATTTCAACTTAGAATGACGTGACCCAGCATCCAATCTAGTACAGCGCTTAAATTCACAAAGTCTAGGTACCGTAGAGGAATGTTCATCGGAACAATTACCATGAAAGATTGATAGAAAAGGCACACGAAAGCTACTTTATGGCGGTGTGTAAGGGAATGAAGCCGTGATGTCAGACCAGGACCAATAACATTGCAGAATCTTCTTTGTATTTCATCAAAGTACTCTAAATATATAGCAGCAGAACCAGACCATATCTGAAGAGCAATATTCAAGGCATGGACAAATGGTAGACATGTAAATATGTAAAATAAATTCTGGCGAGAAAATTTGTCTAGTACGACACTGCGAACCAACTTTCCTACCAGTACACATAGCAATATATTTATTTCAATATATATATATATATATATATATATATATATATATATATATATATATATATATATAATTTGTTTGATCAGAAGCTGTTAGTCAATGACGGTTCCCTATAGGGATGCCGGTTCGAATCCTGTCGGAGGACGGCGCTTTTCTGATAAGATTTCATGGATATTCAGGCTGGTAGATGTAGTTGGATAATAAATACTGTTCAATTAAAAATATCGAGCTTCTACTCGATTATGAGTATCAACCAAAAATAATATTTCAACGAAATATATATATATATATATATATATATATATATATATATATATTAGAATAAATCCTAACGAGCCAAGCAAATCTACCTAGGTTTTGCCTAAATACACAAAACACACACACACACACACACACACACATATATATATATATATATATATATATACCATTTCCGATCTTTTGCTGTCTTACCCTGTTTCTTTATATCTATCTATCTATCTATCTATCTATCTTATTCTGTTCATATGTATATATCTGTGGCAGTGTATGCATATCTATCTCTTTTTATTCATCATATTTATCTATCTTATTCTATTCTTATCCATGTGAGTATGTATGCATATATCTAGCTACCTATGTCAGTTTGATTATTATCTATATATCTGTCTCAGTCTGTTCATTATCTATCTCAGCTTGTTTATATCTATCTATCTATCTATCTATCTATCTATCTATCTATCTATCTATCTTACTACGCATCTATCAATCTATTTATCTATGTATCAATCTTGCTAGATATATATCTGTTTATCTATCTTTATTGCTAGGCATATGGCTATCCCAGTGCATTCATTTATTAGCTTGTTCATATCTATCTATCTATCTATCTATCTATCTATCTATCTATCTATCTCAGTGTATTTTTATATTATGCATATTTACGTGTATCTATCTGTGTGCATGTGTATTTACTTATGCATGTATGTATACCTTTGTCTATCTATCTATTTATCTATCTGTGTGTACGTGTTTTTCTGTGTGTGCGTGGGTGTATGCGTGTCTATATGTTCGTGTTCATGTGTATTGTATTAAAACATCAATACAATATATTATGTTTCAGGAACAAGTACGTTTGATGACGTTATATCTTCTTCATCTCATTTTACTTGTTTGTTTGTTTTTTTTCTCTCAATATTTGTGCTAAGAAATAAAATTTGCTACTGCGTCATTAGAGACCTCTTGGCTGATTTGAAAGGAAAGGTCATGCTAAATTTTCCATCAAAGGTGTCACCTTAAACTGTCAAAAAAGTATCATCTTAGTTTTATTTTCATTCTGAATCGATATCGAATTCAAATAATCCACAATGTTTGAAATGTTAAGAAACACCTGAAGCATGGATGCATGAATTCTTAAGCAAAATAAGCACATACCTAAGGACCAAAAAAAAAAAAAAGAAGAGATCCTAAAAGGGAAAAAAAAGGTACGTCAAAAGAGTTAGGGAGCTCCGAAAGAGGGCTCTACAGAATTTTTCTTTTGACAGTTTCATGCCTTTTAGTGATTATATCATCTGTTGTCCGTCTGTGTGTCTTAACCCCCACCCACTAATTCAGGACATACTTGATTTACATAGACATATTATACCTTTTTTGGAATCAGGATAATCCCGGGATTGAAAATCTGCCCTTCATTTGGTGCTTGAACATCCGGCATTGGGATGTGTGCCCGGATGAGGAAGGAAGAGTTAAAAATTGAAATTTTGAAATAACTGAAAAAAAGTTAGTAATTTTAATTTTTTTCATTTATATTGAGTTTTGAAGTAACAAAAAACTTTGTGAATTACAAAAAAAAGTTTTGTTCTAAATGCAGTTTAAAATATCTCCAAGACTTTGTGAATTGAGGAAATCAATTTTATTTCTTTAAAATGCGAAAGAATCAGAATTAAACAGACAGGTCTAGTGATTTTGAAGTTCCGCAGAATTTGTGATTTGAAGAATTCAATTTTCGGCCTGAATTGGAATTTCGGACCAAATCGGAATTTCAGACCAAAACAGTCTTTTATCCGGAATTGGACTTATAGCTCGAATCAGAATTAGAGTGA
The DNA here is from genome assembly GCA_903632075.3 of Acanthosepion pharaonis. Lineage (NCBI taxonomy): Eukaryota > Metazoa > Mollusca > Cephalopoda > Sepiida > Sepiidae > Acanthosepion > Acanthosepion pharaonis. The sequence continues at coordinate 2,623,741 of CAHIKZ030004693.1, read as the reverse complement.
GGTTTTGAAGTTCCATAGAATTCAAAGTTATTTACACTATTTACATTATTCGGACTATTGTCCTCATCTTTGTCGCCATGTTTATCACAACGTTTCGGCCGTTGTACGCTCCGGCCTTCTTCAGGTAGTTGGAATGTCAGTTCGACATTCCAACCACCTGAAGAAGGCCAGAAACATTGTGATAAACATGGCGACAAAGATGAGGACAATAGTCCGAATAATGTAAATAGTGTAAATAATACATACACATACATACATACATACATACATACATATATATATATATATATATATATATATATATATATATATATATATATATATACCCATTTCCCATCTTTCTTTTTCACGTTATCTTTTTCGCTATCTTATCTGTTTCTTTATATCTATCTATCTATCTATCTATCTATCTATCTATCTATCTTACTACGCATCTCTCAATCTATTTATCTACGTATCAATCTTGCTAGATATATATCTGTTTATCTATCTTTATTGCTAGGCATATGGCTATCCCAGTGCATTCATTTATTAGCTTGTTCATATCTATCTATATTTCGAATATATCCGAATAATGTAAATAGTGTACATAATACACACTCAGAAATATAAACAGATTCAAAGTTATTTCTTCAAAATTATTATTGCTGTTTTCTAAGCTGTACCAGAGGTCCCTATAGTTTTTGGCTGGAGTTTCCCTTAGCCCTCCTCAGGAGCTAGCTTACACGCCCGTACGGAGTTTGGCTGTTAAGCTTGTTTGAAATAAAACCTAAAAAGCTGGTAGCTGCAAGAAATTTGTGAAAGCTATTTATCCGAATTTTGATTCCTAACAGTTTTTAGGGGTTTTAAAAGAAAATCGTGCTCTTTTTTTTGATTTTTTTTAAGGAAGTGTTTCCCAATATAAACGACTATATTTTATTTTTTATCATTTCATCGCAAGCATGGCGATAATGCAAGGGGCTACTGAGAGTGAAAGAATGAGAAGACTTTAGTAAGGAGAAGAAAGAACAATAAGAAACATAAGTCGGAAAGGTTAGAAGATTGCGACAATCGTTGCATTTCATTTTTTGAAGGTTTTCAGGGAAGCTAGAAGCCGGATGACAGTTCAACAAGCGGGAATTGCGAAAACGGAATCTATGAGAATAGAACATATGGTGATGTCTAGGTATTTCAATAGGAAAACGACGAGCCCCAGTAGCCTATCTAGTAGTACGCTTAAATTAATGCGGTCGAGGTAACTATGAGGAGAACTCACTAGAACAACTGCCACCTTCTTCTATGTACGGTGCTCTTCTAGGATCAAGGATCTCCACAATCTCCTTTTCTTTGTAGGCTTTAATAAACTTTTTCTTTTTGCTATCTGTTAATCCCTGTTCTGTCAACTATTTATGCAAGCTTGTTAGGCAGGTCTTTCGTTGCTTTTCTCTGTTCCTTTTGCCTTCATTAAGTTTTGTGAGTGTTAAATTTTCTATGCACTCTTTCCTCTTCATGTACCCTAGAAATTTCAATTACTTCTTTCTGATTCGATGTATAAGTGCCCTTTTTTCTTTCCACTTTCTCTAAATTTCATCCTTGCTCTGATGTTCAATTTATGGTATTCTCATTATCCTACTGTAGAGCTACATTTCTGTTGTTTCAAGTCTTTTTTATTTTTAGCTATGAGGAGATTGTTCAGTATTCACTGCCATATAGAAGGACCGATATTAGATAACAGTTCAGTACACTTTTCGTTGTTTCTAATGAAATCTTCCTGATTCTTAACCCTAGAACACTAAACATGAGTACATAGTACCAAGCGCAAATTTTCCTATTTTTAATTACAAAAGTACCTGATTTTTTTTACCTAAATAATATGTTTTTCAGTTCCTATTAATGTTAATTCAAAGTACAAAGTTTGAAGTTGGGCAGCTCGAGGTGGTGTAATGGTTAGCAAGCTTGTTTCGCTAGAACAGTTACGACTTAGCAGTGAGTTAGATCCTCACTGGGTGCCCCATACTTTCGGCCTTGTGCCACATCTGAGCTACGCTTGGAAAATTACTTTGGGCACTTCGGCGTGGTGTAACGGTGAGCAAGCGGGTCTTGCTAAAACTGTTAAAATGAATAGTGAGTTCGATCCTCAATGGGTGTCCAATACTATCGGCCATGTGCCACATCTAAGCCTCGCTTAGAAAATCAATACAAGGTTTGAAGTGGGTGCATGCAAAATATTTCAAATAAAGATTTATATTTGATATTTCCAAAACCGGGTATGATATACCCATGGTTAGTAGTCGTGTAACATTAATTGATGGTTAGTGTTCTAGGGTTAAAAACTTTGCTTCACTTTTGGAAGTGTTTTTCGTCATTCAAATTCGTCTTCGGATTTCGGCGTCACATGTTTCGTCCTCTGTTAAAACATTTCCTAGATATTTAAATGTTTTTACCTAGGCTGTACATTTTGTTGACAAACAAACATTCTGTATTTTTGTTTAGTCTTTTCTTCTGGCTTTCCTTTACTCTCTTCTATATGAGTCTCGGCAGTTTCCTTTCTGTGTCACGTTCATATCTTATGTTAAGACTAGCAGCATGGCCCGGCGTTGCCCGGTGCTTGATTCAAAAATCGTACGACTCATACAACAATCGCTATCACTTGACTTAAAATATTTTTGCCCTTCCTTGCCTTTAAAGGAGTGTCCTTTGCCGTGCTGATGTTACTACGCCTTACTTCTTGCCTATCTCACACTGCAAATTTTTTCTAAGCTCTATACTAAACATTAAATCTGTTACGAAAAAAAGAACTAAACAAAATGAACACAAAAACGATCAGCTTTAAAAAAGGACTCGTAACTGGAAAACCGAATGAAAAAAGAATGTTAACATCAAATACTTTTCACCCAACTCAGTTCTGCGGAATCAGAATCAACGTTGAGTTTAAGCAAGCGAATGAGCCAATTGGAGTAAAGTGCCAGGCAGATTTAAATTTTTCCCACTTGTGACGAATGCAGCTATCGATTTTTTTTGCATGCTAGCATGCTAATTAACATTGGTGTCAGTCAGCTGTTGGCTCTCACGCTGGCCAATAGAATCTTCCTGCCTATTCGTGGCAGCCAGCTATAGGCTCTCACTCTGGCCAGTAGAAAATGGGCGCAAACTACATGAAAACGTCCGTAGAAGCAAGAAAAATCGATTATTTCCACTATGGATGGGAGTTGAGAAATGTAAAGTCGGTCTTGGTCTTCCTACTAACTTGGAGCATGTGCATGTAAATTTTGGTGCAAATCCGTCGAAAATTGCGGCCGTGCATTCGTTACACACACACACACACACACACACACACACACACACACACACACACACACACACACACACACATCCTGCCTTTTATAGATAGAGATTCTGACCGTCACTAATGACACTTGGTGAGATCCTTTCAGGATTAACACAATGTAAAGGTTGAATAAGTCCGATGAAAAAACACTCTTTTTGTTCCCAATAGCATCGACCAAAAGAATTCTAGGACGAAATATGATAAAAGTTAATTTTACACCCACGCATCAATTAAATAAAACAGAAAGAGAACAATAAATTTCGGTACAAATCAATAAATCCACATTCCAATATCATTCGACCAAATTTATCAAGTAAATCTCCATTAGAAGATATTCTTAAAGAACTTGATATTTTATTATACTTACGAGTTATTTTCACTCACACGCATCGCTTAAATTGTATGGAAAGCAACTTTATCACACTAATAGACTTTAATGTTAAGTGTAAATTAATAACTTAATAATCTAGATTTATTAATTTAATGTAAATTAATTATTTGCAAATAATTCAATGCAAAGTAAATAATTTAATAATCTAGATTTATTAATCTAGCGACAAATGACATTTGACCAAATTTAAAATGAAAGTCTCCATTCGATGATAAACATTATCCGAAAGAACCAGCCTGTCATACAAGAAGTGTGATATTTGTCTGTCTGTCATCGCATTAATTCAAGATGGCTACAGTTATGACAAACAGATTTTCTGTGATTAGTAATGAAGTACCGGAATATACTTTTAAAATCTTTGGCAATTCAGAAATTTTTAAGTTCTTCGCGAGGGGTTCGATTTACAGTATCGGGTTAATTCAAAAGTAGGTCCTTACTTTGCGTCCATAAGGTTATCTACACTGATTCATTACCTGTTTTTAATCCTATAAAGTATACATCTAAGAAAAAAAAATCTTTATTTGTTCTTTTACGGTTTATCAACCCTTTCAGGGTTATTTAAAGCCGAAACATATTTGGAATTATAAGAATATTTTTTTCTTTTGCGAGGGAATTTTTTTTAGAATAACAATATTTTTTTTCCAGATACAAGTTCTACTATTTAACCTTGTGGGGGCGAGATGAATTCATACCTCTCCCAAGGGGATCTGCGCTTAAGTGAAGGTAACGAGCTCGACTGAAATACGAACCTCGCTCTACTGTTTCTCATTCATAGGCGCACATTCTGAAGTGATGTTCATTTAAAACTAGAAAAACAAAAAGAGGAAGCAACAACTAAATTAGCTTTAAGGTGCCAAGTTAATCGCGAGTCAATCATTGGCCCGGGTAGTACGGACTGAAACCCAATAGAAACAAGATTAGTTATATCTGAGAAGTACTAAGAAATTTATATATATATATATATATATATATATATATATATATATATATATATATATATATATATATAAAGTGCAGTGCACGTGAGTCCGTCTGTTCATTTAAAGTAAAACAATTTTGGGGGACCCCACATGTATGTAAAACAATTTTAATGTCTTTGCAAAATATGCATTATAAATATTACATGAATACGCATAAATATTAGGTGTTTTTTACAAATCTCATTTTCTATACAGCAAAGTTATTTGTACAGATATTTTTAATAATTTCACTATATATATATATATATATATATATATATATATATATATATATATATATATATATATATGAAGAAATATATTCTTAAGGTATGCTATATTTATGGGATAAAGTGCTAATATCAGAGATAGAAAGGTGTAAATATAAAAGTGAACATAGAAATCAACATAGGTAATAGTTGTTTCATGCTATATGCAATCGTCAAGCCTGACGATTGCATATAGCATGAAACAGCCTATAGCATCTAAGTGTTGACTTCTATGTTCACTTTATATTCATATATATATATATATATATATATATATATATATATATATATATATATATATATATAAGCGCAGTGCACGTGAGTCCGTCTGTCCGCCCGTTTTTCGATCTCGGCAAATAATAAACAATCTGAAGTAACATTGTAGTTACACAAGATTAAAATTTAAATAACTTATTTAAAGTTAAATTTAAATATCGAACAGAGTGAAACGTTTTAAAAACAATCTTTATAAAAGGTTTAAATTTAATTTCGTTTTTTATTGCAATTACAACTGATAATGTTTAATTAAACAGTAATTAAAATCTAAGCTATGCACGGTAAGTTGCTTATATATATATATATATATATATTTCTTTTTCTAGCACGCGTACTGTGATGTATTAGACAGAATTCAATAAATACATGGTACAAACCTCATTGAGACCAAAGGTGCCATGTAGCCCCTACGCAAGAAATAGTTTAAAATCCTGCCCTGCGTATGCGGACTTTCAGCTAGTTGGATAAAACGTTTACTTCAGTAAGCTAAAACTTTACGATGGTGAAAAATCGAAAGTCGAGAACTAACTTCATCGCAAAGGCCAGCAAGAAACGGAACAACCAATATCCTGGAGACTTTTCTTGGCGGCATCAGCACCACTAAATAGACAAAAAAAGAAAATGTTGCAGTGATTGTTACCTATTTCGTTTCTAGTTCATTTAAAAGGCTGACGTCACATTGCCATATTTGTTCAGCATGAGAGCCATCAGAATTGACTTGCGGCCAACAAAATAACTACGTCCTTCAGCTCTTTCCAAGATCACATCACTCACATATGAATTTGATTCTTCTGCTCCGATGATCTCTATTTACCGACGGTCGATGCTGCCATTGAATATGGCGGTTCTCTTGTCGATTTAGGAAAAGGAAGGTAGAAAAATTGAAAGATATAACCGTAATAATAATAATAATAATAATAATAATAATAGAAATAACACCAGCATCACCGATACGACAAGAGTATGGTATCTGACCTGCCTTAATAAAAAAAAAAAAAAAAAAAAAAAAAATCATGCTTTATCAAGTACGAGGTCGGGACGAGTGCTATAAAAAGAAAAGAGAAAAAAAAACACACCACATATCAATTCGGCATTTACTCTCCTTAAAGTATTCCCCTTCTGAAGTTGTACACTTTTTGGAATCATTGCTGGAGAATCCTTATTTAGAATAGCGAACAGCTGCCTCGTCATTTTCACTTAAATTTCCTCGACGTCTTAAATCCTGTTCTTTTAACTTGGATTTACTTGACCCAAGCTTCGTACAGTGTCAAAAGTCCATGATGGAATTTTCCATCAATGTTGCAAACTGGGATGCGGTTGCCCGGGAACGAGTGGAGTGGAGAACTGTAATTGCCCCCACGGTGGATGACTCGACAGTGGTCACTGCGACCGCCCATTGGTTCTTTTAGCCATGAGCGGCGTTGTGTTTTAAGACAGCTTATTTTCCACTTGCCGATCGTCGCTATCGACGAAAAGGGCCAGATTAAGTTAGATTTGATTTTGGAAGAGGGGAAAAGTTGTAAAGGACGAGATCTGGAGAATGTGGTGGTTGTCGAACGTAGATATGGCAGTGGATGCTAGAGAATCTCCCATGGATTAGAAGAGTGGAGGAAAAGAGAACTGTGGCCCTCTAGAAGATTACTGAGAATTCAACGGGCGGAGAGAGTAAGCAAGGATGAAGTCTGAAAGAAAATAACAACAAAAAGAAGACTTATGTTTACAATCAGTAAGAGTCGGCTGAAATTCCTTAGACGCATAATTAAGAAGGAAGGTTTGGAAAACCTAGCCCTCACGGGATATATTGAAGACAAGAGAAATAAAGAAAGGCGGCAAACCACCTACCTGATGAGTTTGTCTGAATGGATTGTAAAACGGGGAGCGGCTTAGCAAAAGGAAAACGCTAGTGATATATCCCGGTAAGGGATATATTTGAACGAAGTACCTAAGTGGTTTTGGCTACTATAACCAAGTAGAATATGGTAGCAGTAATCGACTGGTACGCGTCGTAGTCGCAGGTAAGAAGTGTAGATCAATGGCGTAGTCCAATGGGCGTCGTTATAGACTTAGCTCTTTGACTAAGGCTCATTTGACTCTCATACACGTCCGTCGGTATTTATGACAGACACCAGCCAATCATATTTCAGTGAGAGGGAACACAGGTGTACGCCATTATTCCATATATATATATATATATATATATATATATATATATATATATGTCCTGAAAGGATATATTTGAACGAAGTAGCTAAGTGGGTTTGGCTACTATAACCAAGTAGAATACGGTAGCAGTAATCGACTGGTACGCGTTGTAGTCGCAGGTAAGAAGTGTAGATCAATGGCGTAGTCCAATGGGCGTCGTTATAGACTTAGCTCTCAGACTAAGGCTCTTTTGACTCTCCTACACGTCCGTCGGTATTTATGACGGACACCAGCCAATCATATTCCAGTGAGAGGGAACACAGGTGTACGCATATTCCATTATATCAGCTAGTAAGAGCCATAAGGGATATGTCGTTTTGGAGAGCTATGACCGCTCATATCGTGAAAGGATGAAGAAAAGAAATGAAAAAGTATAGTCACGTTAACAGAGCAAAATCAATTTATATAAGCCCAAGCGGGATGTCTTTTGTGGTGTAGTGGATATCGGCTCGGAATGAGAAAATGGAGAGCCGAGTTCGATTCCAGTTGATTCATTACGTTTTCTTACACTGAAATACTCTTGAGAAGTTATTAATCCATCACTCTCTCCCGTTATGTGTTGAATAGGCCCTGTAGCCTTGGTTGGCAACCAGTCTACCGCAGAAAGAAACGGCATCCTATTGCGGGTAAACCGTCTGCCTAGTCAGTCATGAATCAAAACAGACATGATCGCAGAAACGTGTATCACGTATGACATTTAACTGGCTGGCTGTGACTTCTCAAGACCATTAACTGTTATAGTTCTTTCTAGTATTCCTAGTAAATCGTTTCCTATACAAAATTTTTCTTTGCGATATTATGTTGCTAACGTCTTCAATATATTATTTTCCTTTCTAGTTTTTGCTACCAATTTCCGTTGTTTATGCTGTTGGAAGTGTTCAAATGATGTTGTTTCTGTTATCACATATGACACTTAATTTTATCGCTTCTCCCTCCAGCTATGGGTTGAATAGTTGGACACAGTGGGTCTTATAACCTTGGTTAACAACCAGACAACCGCAGAAAGGAACGGTAATCTACTGCGGGAACCCTTCTACCTAGTCAGTCATGATTCGAAAGAGACATGATCACCCAAGCGTGTATCACGTATGACACCTAGTCAGTCATAGATCGAAAAGAGATATGACCACCCAAGCGTCTATCACGTATGGCACCTTGTCAGTCATAAATCGAAAATAGACATGATCACCCAACCGTGTATCACGTATGACACCTAGTCAATCTTAGATTGAAAAGAGCCATGATCACCCAAGCGTGTATCATGTATGACACCTAGTCAGTCATAGATCGAAAGAGACATAGTCAACCAAGCGTGTATCACGTATGACACCTCGTCAGTCATAGATTGAAAAGAGACATGATCACCCAAGCGTGTATCACGTATGGCACCTCGTCAGTCTTAGATTGAAAAGAGCCATGATCACCCAAGCGTGTATCATGTATGACACCTCGTCAGTTATAGATCGAAAAGAGACATGATCGCCCAAGCGTGTATCATGTATGACACCTTGTCAGTTATAGATCGAAAAGAGACATGACCACCCAAGCGTCTATCACGTATGGCACCTTGTCAGTCATAGATCGAAAAGAGACATGATCACCCAACAGTGTATCACGTATGACACCTAGTCAGTCTTAGATTGAAAAGAGCCATGATCACCCAAGCGTGTATCATGTATGACACCTAGTCAGTCATAGATCGAAAGAGACATGGTCAACCAAGCGTGTATCACGTATGACACCTCGTCAGTCATAGATTGAAAAGAGACACGATCACCCAAGCGTGTATCACGTATGGCACCTCGTCAGTCATAGATTGAAAAGAGACATGATCACCCAAGCGTGTATCACGTATGACACCTCGTCAGTTATAGATCGAAAAGAGACATGATAGCCCAAGCGTGTATCATGTATGACACCTAGTCAGTTATAGATCGAAAAGAGACATGATCACCCAAGCGTGTATCACGTATGACACCTAGTCAGTCATAGATCGAAAAGAGACATGATCACCCAAGCGTGTATCACGTATGACACCTAGTCATAGATCGAAAAGAGACATGATCACCCAAGCGTGTATCACGTATGACACTTAACCGACAGACTGAACTCCGAGCAATTTCATGCACCATGCCTGTCATTGCTATTAGGAAAGCCGCAACTTTTATACTTGAGAGTAAAGGTCTCTGAAAGCGATTTATCACTGAAGCAACGTATTGTTAATCGATGTACAGTTGCTGCTTCGAAACTAATGTCTGCTACCCAACGTTTCGATTTTACAAATTAATGAGTGTTGTAGTATAGATAAAATTCCAGTTCATACTCCTTATTTGAAATTTGAACTAAACGCTCATATTTCAAGTAGCAGCTAATGTTCCAGTTGGGTGTAGGATATCCGAGCCCTTAAGACATGTTGAAAGAAGAGTTAATTACCATTTAGAAGTCGACGGCGAACAGCGTATTTAATCTGAATTTAAAAACGAGCCTGCATGGTAGAGTTGTTTATATTTATTTATCATAAAGAAATAATTTGTTATCTTTAAAAAAAAGAAACAGCAAACAAATAAAAAAAAGCATTTAACCAATATAAGCATTACCGGAAGTTGTTAAACTCCATTTTAATGTAAGCATTACAGGAAGTTATTAACCTCAATTTTATTTTTATACAAATTGATGACATTGAATTATATCAAGGATAGACAGTTTATGGTTGCCATTATTGAGAGGACTCCGCACTTTTAGACATGGGTAGTTCCAGAAATTCTTCAATCTCCTCTACACTTCACTTTGTGGGGTTTCAAGCATCATGGTATGATTTTGACACTAGACAGTTACCTTGAAATGGTAAAAGGTTTTGCTTAGGGTTGAGCTTAGTTCGTTTTAAGACATACCACTCTTTTACCGTTTTATTTAATGCCGGAATTCTGTCGTTTTGATAAAAAAAAAAATAGATTTGATTTGATATATTCGTTTTTTACGGCTTATCAACTCTCTGCAGTTTATTTAAAGCCAGAATATATTTTTAGATCGTAAGAATTGTTTTTTTGTGATAATAATCGTTTAGTGATACAAGTTTTACTACTTAACTTGTAACCGAGATCGGGAGAAGAGTTGGATTCATACATTTCCCAAGGGTACCCGCGTAATGTTCTGTGTTGTATCTGGGTCCAACGAAAAGAACCATTTCTTTTTCTTATTCGTTTTATTAGGAGAGAGTGGTGGGAGCTTGGAGTCTAAGAGGCAGCGGGAGAAATGACTTCACGAGAACGCATGTCGCACGTTGGCTCAGCGTCCATCCGAGGGTAGTCTTAGCCAGTTACTAACCTGAGCGTGGGAGACGTATCGACGCCTCAGTATTCTTGCGGCTCTCTGTTGAATTCGCACCGTTTTGGACATATCCAAAATCCAGACAAAGGCAACCCGTCACTGTCGGAATACTACGCACATGAGGCACTCCGGACAATAGCTGACCATTTTGGCCCTGGCCTTCACATTCTGTAAGTGAATATAACAAACCCAACGGGAAATGGAACTCGGCTCCCCGATTAAAAAATTCCTATGCCTTATCCAGTACACGACTCGTCCATCCATTCATAAGCGGTCACTGACCAGACTGGACGTTGCTTAACTTCGGTGATCGTGCAGGAAGCGGTGTTTCAACGCGATGTGGCTGTAAGCTGATAAATAACAAAAAAGCTGCACATAGGTTTGATTTGCACAAGAGTAAACAAGCAGATGTTCCGATTTACACAAGAGTCAAAATATTTTTGCGTTTTAATTTGGTTCACGAAACGATATTAATGCGGGACTACAAAGATTCAATCAATTATTCTAACAAACACTCACTCAAATACGCACTCATTCAGACAGAACAACAAATACGAAACATACACTCGAAATACGAAAAGCGTTCTGCATTCACCAGAGAACTAACATCTCTGTCACCTAAAGACGGAAGGAGAATTAAACTAAAAAAAAAAAGAAGATTATTATAAGAAAGATGTAATTCGTATTGTACTGGTTGCTCGATCAATGATTTCCGAATATAAACAAACGTCTAATCTTGCCATTCCATTATCAGGGTTGGATCAAAATATAGTATCACTTTTCATCTCTATAAAAACAGATACTACATTTTGATCCAACACTGATAGCTAGCGATTGAAGAAAAGCGTAATCCACCTTGAATTGGCTGCTTGTTAGATGAATTCTGAATATTTCCTCATAATGAATCGACTAATATTGCCATTACAGTGAGAGACGAAAACATACTACATTTTGATCCAAGCCTGCTAGCCATGAAGTGAAGAAAAAAGCGTAACTCGTCTTGCATTTGCTACTCGGTCAATGAATGCCGAATGTTTTTTAATGAGGAAATGCCTAATATTACCATTAGAGAGGAGGGGAACAGATACTAAACTTTGATGAAAGTCAGATGGTCAGAGAGTAAAAAAAAAGCATGAGTCGTCTTGCGTAGACTGTTCGTTCAATGAATGTCGAATGTTTCTCTATAAGGAAATGGCTAATATAACCATTACGAGTAGAGACGAAGAGAACAGATATTACATTTTGATCCTATACTAATATCCAAATAGGGAAGAAAAGCGCAACCCACCTTGAACTGGCTACTCGGTCAATAAATGCCGAATGTTTCCTTATAAGGAAACGACTAATATCGCCATTACAATTAGATACGAGGAAAACAGTTACTACATTTTGATCCTGCCTCGATAGCTTTGGAGTGATGAACAGCGTAACTTGTCTTGAATTGGATACACGTTCCATGAAGAGCGAAAGTTTTCCTTTTTCAGGAATCGGCTATTATTGTTATCTATATTTAGAGACGAAAACAGATGCTACATTTTGATCCTACCTCGATAGCCTTGCAGTGAGGAACAATGCAACTTGTCTTGCAATGGATGCACATTCAATAAAGATTGAAAGTTTTCTTCTAAGGAATCGGCTACTATTGGCATTATAAATAGAGACGAAAACAGACACTACATTTTGATTCAATCATGACAGTCAGGGAGTAAAGAATAGAAAGTTTCTTCTTCAATGATTGTTGAATATTTCCCTATAAGCAGACGCCTGATATTGCCAGAAATTCTTCAATCTCCTCTACACTTCTGAATCTGATGCCAAGAGAAGATGGAGGCATAACATCGCCATTACTAGTGATCACTCCAAACTGGATATATCATCTAACTCTCACAGAATCCTCTACATTCAGTTATGTGCCATACGTGATAAGGGAAAGTGAAGGCAACAGACTAGTTCGGAATTTGAAATCGGCTCCTGATTCCATTTTTTGCAGCGATAACCGTTGCGCACATTTTTTTTAAAACGATTGCCGAAGTTATTTGCGTTATTTTATTTTTTTGTTTACCACAAGTATTTGAGGATATTGACCGACTTTGCATTCGTCCCAAGCGTAAAATAAATGGTCAGTGATTTGGCGTAATAGTTATTTAGAAGTCACTTGACGTGGTTCTAAAATCGTGTAAAGGGAAATTCCGATAATGATAGTAATCAAGTTCTGTAATTTCAGTTAAACTCTATTAGGAATAACGACTTTTTACTTTCATTATACAAATTATGCAACGGAAGAAAAATAAAACACTTAAGTACAAGCCTGTTTATATTTGGATATCTACTTGCACGAGCACATGTCTGTAAATGTATACCTAGACAGCAAACCCTTTATTATACATGTTTTATTAAAGACGACTGACAAGCTGCTGCGATTAATCTTTTTATTTCTTGCGTTCGTATAAGTAATTTTACCAACATAATGTGTGTAAAAACTGTACAACAGCTCTATAAAACCGAGTGCTTTCGGCTATTCTTTTAGCTATTATCATGGGTTTTTTAAATTTTATATTTAACTAAATATGTACATTTTTGTCTATATTTCTGAGAGGGGGTATTATGAAGAAGGCCGGAGTGTACAAAGGCCAAAACGTTGTAATAAACATGGCGACAAAGATGAGCACAATAGTCCAAATAATGTAAATAATTTTTATATACAGGGTGCGATGGATAAATTGTCGTCTAAATTCCGTAAAAATGAAAATAATACTGACATCTCATTTTAACAGATATATTTATCAAAACTACAAAAAAAATATCTTGAAATACTAAAGAGGAAATTTATTCAAGAAAATCGCCATTGGCTTCAGCTACGACCCCAGACAACTTCAGATTCTCCGGAAGCTCTTCTGGATAGTCTCCTTGTTTAAATTGGTAAATGCTGCGATAATCTTTGCCTTCAGTCCGCCATTGTTGTTGAAGGAATTTTGCCGGTCTCTCGCTCAACTGCGCCCAACACATAATAATTAAGGCGGCTGAAGTCTGGGGAGTTAGGTGGCCAGATTTTAGGGGTGATATGGCGCGAGTTCTCCATCTTTTTGTGGCATGCTATATAGTCCTGTTGACAGGCATAGGGTTTTTCCAGTAGCCATACTCTTGACTCCGGGCAGCACTACCTCCTCAAGGCACTTGATGTAGGTCTCTGTGTTGAATCTGATGCCAAGAGAAGATGGAGGCATAACATCGCCATTACTAGTGATCACTCCAAACTGGATATATCATCTAACTCTCACAGAATCCTCTACGTTCAGTTTTTATGCCATACGCTTAGACGATCATGTATCTTTCGATACATGACTGACGAGGTAGATTTTTTTCCTGCAGTAGGTTGCCATTTGTTTCTGCGGTAAACCAGTTGCCATCCAAGGCTATAGAACCTGATCTGCCCTGCTATTTACCCATAGATGGTGGGGGAGAAGAAGAGGAGTCATACCTTTCCTAAGAGTATTAGCAAGTAAGTGAATGTAACGGATTTGAATGGAATTCGAACTCAGTTCGAGTCGCTATCCGTTACTCCACCGTACTTTCTCTACACTGCCCTCAAATTGACATGGTGATACTCTTTTTTCTTGCAGACGGTGCCCAACTGACCCTACTATACTGTGCAATAGACAAAAAAAAATACAAAAAAAACAAAACAAAACAAAAACAAACAACGCGCCTGAACGAAATTAAAAAAATATAAAATGGCGACAATTTATCTATCACAACCTGCATCTGTAATGTGTGTCTGTAGTGATGAGAATGTTTTATTTTTGTTTTCCAAACACGAGTAGCACATTAGTATTTATATTATTTTAGTTTGGGATTAACTAATGCATGATATATTTTATATAATACAAGGTTATGAATTTTTCTTTTAATGAGTTTTCTTTTAATTTTCAATCTTTTTTTTTTTTGTAGAGTGCCTAATACCCCTTCAGCACTCTACCAGATGGGGTGGCTCATAGCCTTAAATAGTCTACGATTAAGGACTTCAACAGTTGAATAATAAGTTGATACTAAGCTGATTAATATTCGAACTGATCTTTGTTTGGTTATATAGCATTTGACCGTCCTCTATTCCTTGTAAGTTGTTTTGTTAATTGTTTTGTAACTTATTGTTCTGTGTTTTTTGTATGTATCCGTTAGAACCGGATACTGGTGCTGAATAAATATATTAAGCACTCTTTCTTCTCTGTGTAACATTCACCTCGACCATACAACAATTTTTATAGACATGCATATTGGCTTCGGAAAGGTGTAATTCTTTCAGAAACGCAGATATTAAAAAAAAAACGGTACGCAGATTTATATTTCATAAAACTCGATAACGGAACTCACAAGAATTTTCCGTCTAGTACGTCACTTTCTCTTTTAATAAATAGTGGCAATGTAGCAATGTAACATCTTTTAGATCGAAGTCGTGGTCAAATTTATTTCTGTGTATGACTAATGCATTTGATAAATTGTTGTGTATAAGACCCTTATAAAGAGTGTTCCAGTAACTTGGACCGATTATAAATTTCAATTACGTTTAAGCGTCTAATGTTTTTTTTTTCTCTAGAGAAATAAATTTTAAGCAATAACGCTGATTTATTTACTGCTTACTTTGATCCGTTTTAATGAAACACCCTTATATATAATCCATCTTAATGAAACACACTTTATATATATACAAAGTCACCACTTTATATTTTTCATACAATATTATTAAAGGGTGTTCCAATAACTTGGATCGATTTTAAATGTGAATTAAGTTTAAGCGTCTAATGATTTTTTCTTTTTCTTTCAGATTTGGCGGGAATTTGGGCAATATTATTTTTTACACATAATTGCCATGACTTAAATAACATGATCCAGTAGAGAAATAGACAAATCGACACATGTTAGCGAGGAGGACATCTGTCAGATCAACCCGCTGACGCACAGAGCGTTTCTGACACTCTGTTGTGACATTGAGTGCAAACTCTTTTACGGCATCATCTGCAGTGAGCCTAGTACATACTGATGTCATTGCAGACTAACTACTTTTAGAACAAAGATTCCTTATTAAAATCAAATTCAGTTAAAACTAGTATTTTCTTGCTGGAATCATATATTATACGTATATACGCTGGTTTTCTAAGAGTAGATTTTTTTTACAGTGCGGTTCAATCTGTACAAGGCCAGGGAGCCACTCGAGGTAGATGGTTACAGAGTAAGAGGCATAGTGGATATGTGGGGAAGATAACTGTTAGCCCTATACATGAACTGGCTAAGATTGCAGTGATCGGGAAAGCATCCTCTTGGGAGTTGGTTACACAGAATCGTGGTTCGTGAGAAGCTGCTTCTCGAGTTGAAGTTACTTTTCACCAGGAGCAATACGAAGGGAATGGGAGTGGTTCGGTACAATAAGCGGGGAATGGCGGTTCCTAGCTGTGTAGGTTAAGACCGGTGAAACTAAGGAATGTGTTTCGTCTCAGCGAATGGAGCGATAGAACAGTGAAAGGCTTGCGGTATTTCCCAGGAGGTGCAGGCTGGAAAATTCGTTCCCCACATAGGGAGACGCTTTCAGACTATAAAGTGAGAACTGGGCAGCTCCTGTCCAATATAACAGCAGTACTCCATTTTAGGCCTGATCCAGCTCTTGTAAAGATAAAGGATAGTATAAAAGGCCAGGTATTTATTGGATTATTACAGGGAACTAGGATCGAACTCACTATTCTGTGGTAATTGATATAGCAAGACAAGCTTGATGACGATTACATCACGTCGAAGTGCGCAATTATACGAGTATATGTGATTTAAAACTGCTCGACTTAGAATTTAACAAATGTATTTTAATGAATCTCTGAGTTAAGAATTTTCAGTGCTCTGCTTTGCTCCAGTTATTAAGCACACGATCTCAACTAATTTAAAACAAAAACGTTCTGTGAAAATACAGAAATTCGACTGACGGCAGTATAAAATATAAGTTACCATGGTGATATTGATTATAGCAGGGAAATGTCGCCTAAAAGGCGTGTGGCTCTGTTCAAATTAACTGCTTCGGTAGGACTCGTTAGCACTTAAATTAGGTTTTCTTTTCGTTGTCTCGGAAATAATTTTTTTTTTTAAAAAATGAAGTTATAGAAGTAGCCGAGAAAAAGTTTGATTTTAAACTAAGGGGAAGATTGTGTTCTTTAAAGTGAATGAAAAAAAAAATAACAAACGCAATCTAGTCGAACTTCTCCTTATTCCATAGGACCGTTTTGTTAGTGCAACCTCTCTATTTTTGTTAAAATGAGTATAAAAAAATATGTACCCAGGCATTGCCACTTGTTTGATAGGAAGACGAAAATATTCTAGTATTATTAGGTTGGTGCAAAAATAATGTCTTAACGTCAAAAAACGACATTATTTTTGCACCAACCTAATAACTGTCATTATATTGCCGTGTCAATAAATAAATAAATGAATAAAAAAAAAAAAAAAACAATTCCCGGTGTAACAGCAAAATTCTCCAAATCGTGTAATAGCATAATTTTCCATCTCGCAATATGTTTATATGTAAAAAAAAAAAAACCAAAAAACACTAAACTGATTGGGTTTCTTCTTTCCAGGTTTTCGGATAAGACATTTAGCCATCTTGACACCATTTGTCGTAAGAATCACTGAAAGACCCTTCGAGTTATTCAGCTAGAAAGAGGACAAGATAAAATCGCTTTGTGTCAGCTCCACTGTCTTCTCAGCTGAGCAATGGTGAGAGGAAAAAAGATCATTCAGGCCTTCAGTAATGGTACCAACATTCATACTCTGGCTTCCATCTTCAAAGTCCATTCAAGAACCATCAAGAGAACGCTGAATAAATTGAAAAAAGAGGGAACAGTAGAGAGGAAAACTGGATCACGAGGTCATGGTAGAAAGAAGGATCATCATTTCAACTTAGAGCTAAAGAGATCAATTAGAAAAGATCCAACTCAGTCTATAAGACGGTTCGCACGCGAGAGAGAAGTTTCAGCTATGACAGTCCAAAAAGCAGTGAAAAAAGACTTGAAAATGAATTCGTACATGAAACCTCCAGGACAGAAGGAAGATCGTCTTGAATAAGTGAGAAAATGATACTGGAATAATATATGTATATTTGAACTTTATTTCAGTCTTTCATGAGTTTCATGAGTTACTTAGATATGATTAATTAATGATGAACATGTCATTTTCGTTTAATTCTGTTAAGCTTGGAGAGTAATTATACATTCTCATTGCTCAGAGTCCAATAGTGTTAAAAAATATCGGAGAATTCCAGTAAGATATCTTTAATCATTTCTAAGATACAACGGTTCAAAGATTAATCAACAATTAGACAATTTTGCTGTTACAGGATTTGGACAATTTTGCTGTTACACCTGGTACAGTGTTAAAATAATTATAATAAAATAATTATAACAATTAGAATTAACATTAATTCATTGATTGTGAACCAATGAGAATCGACCCCACTTTTCTCCTTGACACACACACAAACACGCATCATTCACACTATTGGACTAGCAGTAAACATAGACAGGCCGTCAACACGTGCGTCAATGAAAATTTAGGCTCCTTTTCCTTTTTCTAGCCATTATAGTAATATATTATCTCTTAGCATTCAACAAAAATTCGAGGTAAGAAAACTCCAGACCCTTCTTTTATTTTTCTAACTGAATTATCTGGACATACATTACACACATCTATAAAAAAAACCCAAAAAACTTACGATAATGACTGTATAGACTTTACTTATTATTTCTTATCATTCTGTCAGATTCCGATCCATATTTGATCTACATTTGACCCCAAACTCACAAACTCACAATTTTATTCAGTATTAATATCTCTTGTATCCCCAACACCACAACAACTAGATAAATAATACTAGTTTTTTTTGTTTCCACATCTTTTCATTTTTACGAATATGTTTGTATATATAACTGTTAGAGCCTTTATAATTATTTACTCAGAGTTACAACTTCCCTACGGTATTTACTAAAATTAACGTTCTTTTTTTCTCGCTTTACATAGAAAAATCAATCATTTTCCTTATAGTACTATTCATGAAAATTAACAGGTTATAGTGTTATTTATCAAAATCAACCTTTTCATTTATAGTGTTATTTATCAAAGTCTACCTTTTCAATTTTAGAGTTATTTATCAAAGTCAAGCTTTTCATTTATAATGTTATTTAGCGAAGTCGACCTATTCATTAAGGTGATATTTATCGAAATCAAACCTTTCCCTATCGTGCTAAGTATCCAAGTCAACCTTGTTTTTATTGTGCTATTTATTGAATTCAACCTTTTCTTTAGAGTGTTGTTTACCGTCATCGGTATCTTTCATATATTACTGTTTATTAAAGTCAATCTTTTCTTTATATTGCTTTTTTATTTATTGAAATCAACCGTTTCCTTATAGTGCTATTTATCGTAATTCATCCAAATGAAAGTTTTAGTACTGAGCCTATTTATCGGTCAATCTTTTCTTTATATTGCTTTTTTTTATTGAAATCAACGTTTTTTATAAAGCCATTTATCGAAGTCAACCTTTTCTTTATAGTGCTTTTTTATTGAAATCACCGTTTTTATAAAGCTATTTATCGAAGTCAACCTTTTCTTTATAGTGCTTTTTATCCGAATCAACGTGTTTCTCCTCAGGCTATTTATCGAAGCCATCCTTTTCTTTATAGCGCTTTTTTTTTTATTGAAATGGGCGTTTTTTATAAGGCTATTTATTGAAGTCAACCTTTTCTTTATAGTGCTTTGTTATGGAAATCACTGTTTTTTATAAAGCAATTTATTGAAGTCAACCTGTGTCAAAATGGTGATTTCAATAAAAAAGCACCATAAAAGTGTTTTTTTTTTTATTGAAATGACCGTTTTTATAAAGCTATTTATCGAAGTCAACCTTTTCTTTATAGCGCTTTTTATTCGAAACAACGTGTTTCTCCTCAGGCTATTTATTGAAGTCAACCTCTTCAATATAGTGCTTTTTTATCGAAGTCAACGTTTTTCTTAAAGGCTATTTATTGAAGTCGGTTTTTTCTTTATAGTTTTTTATTATCGAAATCATTTTTTACTTATGAGGCAGTTTATCGAAGACAACCTGTTCTTTATAGCACTGTTTGCTAAAATCAACCATTTTCTCATAATGTTATTTATCAAAATAAATCATTTTCTTTTTGTGTTATTTCCCGAAATCAACCTCTATCTTCTAGTGCTTTTTTCTTTATGAAAATCGACATTATCAACATTATTTATAAAATGCAATCTCATAGCACCATTTATGGAACTATATTTTTTTTTCGTAGTGATGTTCAATAAAATTAATTATTTTAGTCCTGTTTTTCGAAAATAATTTTATTCTTATAGTGTTATAAGCTTATTTCTCGCTCGAGTCCACCCTTCAAAAATCTATAAATCAGCCATTCGCCCTTGCATGGAATACTACTGTCATATATGGTCTGGTGCCCCCGCTGTTCGTCTTAGGGTCCTCGACAAAATCCAGGGACGGATATGCAATGTGGTTGGGCCTGATCTGGCTTCTCGTTTACGTCGCCTCCTTCCGTCTTTTCTACAAATTCTTTCACGGCAACTGCTCCGACGATCTACTTTCGCTAGTTCCCAAACTGCATGAATTTAAACGTGCTGCTAGATTGGCATCTCGGTCCCACCCATTCACTGTCGAAACTGTTAAATGTAGCCGTCTCTTCCACTCTAATAGCTTCATGTCTCGCACTTGCCGTCTGTGGAACTCCCTTCCTCTTACTTGCTTCTCTGACAGATATAATTTCCAACTATTTAAATGCAATGTCAATTGACATATCCAGATGCCTTGATCTATTCCCCTGTCCTTCTCTTCATCCTTTCCTCTATCACGCCTCTTTACTCTTGCTCCCATTCTCTGTAACCCCTTGCCTGCTGGTGGCACTCCCGCTTTGCTTGGGGTGAAAAGCTTAGAAAAAATCAATCTGGTTCTCTGATATTTACCAAAATCTCAGTCCCATAGTGCTGTTTATTGATTTTATTTTTAATAATGTTATTTACGGGAATCTACGATCTTCTTGTAAAATCAACAATATTTTAATGTGTTCCACTCATTCTTCACAACTACAACTGCAGCTTATTATGTGTGTCGTTTCTAACCACCGTTCTTAAATAGATGATTTTGTACAACTGAAGGCAAGCTCAGCTTAACTAGTTTTCACCAGATTTCTATGTTATCGTAGTCGGATCGATACGAAAGGGTTGAATCGAATCGGATGGAACACGGGGATGGCAGGGGAAGCGTATGAGTATGTCTAAGAATAAGCGCTGACCAATCCTGATTGGATGAAGAAAGAAAGAATGGCAAAGAGGTTTACGGGATGGAGGGCGAAGTCCGAAATAAACTCGATTCGGAAATTCGATTCATCCTCTCTCTGCTAAGACGGCCGGACCTTAAGCAAAAACCTTCCACTTTGCAATTATATGTACGAGAATGTTGAATCCAATGAGTGTAGAAAGCGTTATTATGATTTTATTGGAGCTTGTTGGATCGATAGTCAGCTGTTAGATTACGACTTAACTAATATACAGATCTGATGGAATTTTTTTTTTTTTTTTTTTAAGTGGAAATTTTCAGAAGATCTCTTTTATATACGAATTCAACATCTGGGATTTACAAATCTTGTAAGCTAAAAGCAGAATCAGCGTAGAGGCTCCTAAAAATCGACACAGACCCAACCCACTTATTACTTGATCTTTATTTAGCTTAATTGTAAATATTTATATATAAATCGTTTTTAGAATTTATACACATATAAAATTCATCATTTAGTCTTTTAGTATGGTTGTATCTGCCACACAGAGTTTACCGACTCTTTTGTGTTAGGAAGAATAACGTGTTTTAGCCTTCCAGTAGCACACCGATACTCATATTAGCATTAGTGTAGCCATTGATACACTAACACTGAATATGAATATAGAAAGACGAAATACGCGAGCGTAACAAACAAAACATTTAATAAGGCAAACAACACACGTGCATATCCTGTCTATATTCCTGAGATGAGGTATTATGTACATTATTTACATTATTTGAAATTCCAACCACCAGAAGAAGGCCGGAGCGTACAACGGCCGAAACGTTGTGATAAATATGGCGACAAAGATGAGGACAATAGTCCAAATAATGTAAATAATGCACGTACATATATTCAATAGATTTACATATGTCCTAAAACAAATGATTGTCCATATTATCCCAAAGGAACAAGGAGGTTTACAGAATGAGAACGAAGAAATAACATACCAACTTTATGGCCTTTGATCGTCCGCAGATAAGAGAATAGAAAGTACGTTTTTCTTTCGCTAGACCGTGCACATGTTGACCAGTTTCCACGTGTGTGGTCACTCTGGTGGTCAGGAAGGTGAAGAGGCCGTTCCTCCAAGAACGGAGGCAAAGATAAAAAAAAAGGCCAGAAGAGTTCTACTCTCTAAAAGGGGCCCAAACTCTCATGAGCTCAATCCAAGGGAAAACATCTGTAGTCTCCCTACAAGTCTATTGGTGTTATATTCAGCACCCCGACGCCAGAGTTACGTAGACGAACTTTTTTGTAATCGTTCGATCCATTCGTCCGTAGATATTAGCAACTGACTGCCAATTTTCTCATTTTCGTTATTTTGATATTGATAAATAATTCACGCTAGGTTTATTTTTCTTCTTTGTGTGTGCATGTGTGTGAGTCTTCTCCTGCACGTGTGCGTATGTGCACAAGTGCAGAATGTCGTGATTATAACTTAATCTATATAATCATTTATATTCATTAAGTTAAATAGAAATATTTCAATAACTTAATTTATTATTCTGTCGTGCCAGACATTTTTCAACCAACGCTTTTATTTTACTTTTGAAGTAATCCAAATAGTGACAAAGAGTTGTGAGTTCAATAAACGTCGTGAATATGACAATGAAAACGAGGACAACAGTCCGAACAATGTAAATAGTATAAATAGTTAAAAACACTTCATCTCAGAAATATAGACAGACCCTGAAGAAGGCCGGAGTGTACAACGGCAGAAACATCTTTAATACGACAATAAAGACGAGGACAACAGTCCGAACAATGTAAATAGAGTAAATAGTTAAAACACTTCATCTCAGAAATATAGACAGATACTGACGACGACCGGAGCGTACAACGGCCGAAACGTCGTGAATATGACAATAAAGACGAGGACAACAGTCCGAACAACGTAAATAGAGTATATATCATCTCAGAAATATAGGTAGATGTAGAAATTATCAAATTCAGTAATAATATCAGAAGGTCTCTTTAAAGTACGACCTCTGGATTTTACAAGTCTTGTAAGCTAACCGCAACATTCGAGCAGGTGCTGCTAAAAGCCGAGTGATCGGGCATGCAGACATTGCAGAACGAAAGAGAGAAAAAGGAAAGGAAGGAACGAATGTAGGAGGTTGAAGAGATGATGGAGTTTTGTTGTAGGCCTACGTCGTCATTACGGTTCGATTCATAGATTTCAAAGGTAGAATTATGCAGAAACTCTTGCATCATTCATCGAGTCTTCATTTTATTCTTGGAATTTAAGCAAATTGGTTTGCATGTTTTCTTGGTTACTCTTCCTTCTAATCACTGTTAACCAGATCATTATCATCAATCGATTTTGTCCCACGTAACACAAAAGGTGTTTATCGCAGATGTTTGAGAAACAAGATATGTCGCTCGGTGCAGTTCGCACGCTATGCACCGGTTGACATACAGAGAGAATAAAATCAAAATTAAAAATGCAATATACAATATTTTCATGCAGTGTTTCAGCAGCAATAAGGTGTTAATGCTTGGTTGTCAGCAAAAGAGACAGTCTTATGTTTCAGCTATATATAGGGGATGTCAAAATCAAGCATTTACAGAAATCTTAGATATGAGAAGCGGGAAAATGTGAAATAAAAAATGGCGCATAAGAGTAAGAAAAAATGGTTGTCTCCCAGCACTGTTTCAGCAGCAATAAGGTGTTAATGCTTGATTGTCAGCAAAAGAGGCGGCTCAAGTAGCGAGCTACATAATCTGATGTAACTAACAGGCCTGCATGC
The DNA here is from genome assembly GCA_903632075.3 of Acanthosepion pharaonis. Taxonomy (NCBI): domain Eukaryota; kingdom Metazoa; phylum Mollusca; class Cephalopoda; order Sepiida; family Sepiidae; genus Acanthosepion; species Acanthosepion pharaonis. The sequence goes on along the minus strand of CAHIKZ030004693.1, from coordinate 2,599,899 downwards.
TCTAAAATGACGGCTCCCAAATAGTTCTGCCTAGACAATGGTCGGTATTGCTTTCTGGTATTTTCCGAAGATACAGCACGCTGGGATTCCCTTCCTGGCACCGACAACACCAAGAAACCACCTTCCTGCCAAATCGGCCATGGTGAGATTCGAACCCGGGTTTCATGGTTAGAATACAAACGTCCTAACCACTCAGCCACGTACACAGGACATCTTGGAAACGAAATAGTTATCTATTTTCTGTGAATGGCTGATAAAAAAGAAAGGAAACAAAGGCTTGGTAAATGTGTATAAATTATTTAGGGCAATTCAAATGGGAAGTTGGGGAGAGCCATGATTGTTTACATGCTAAAAGGAAATGGTACGTAAAAGAACTCGTTTCTTCTCATTTGCGCTTAAGCGTAGCCATTATATATCTATCACGTCAATCGTCGTCGGGATCATAGTGTTATTTTGAATTCCACAGTCCGTTTGACTACTGTATTGTATGTGCTCCGCTAGTGTTTCCTTAACGTAGACTGGTTGACAATCACGGCTAGAGAACCCAGTTTGCTCTGTTATTTTACCCATAGAAGGAGGGAGAAAAGATAGATTCGTAACTTTTCCGAGGGTATTTTTGCTAAACGGAACTTAACGAACTCGGCCTGTATTCGAACACAGCTCGTTAATTTCTCGTCCCGAACCGTTAACAGTTACATCACCTGGACAAATTTTAAGTTTAGCTTCAAGTTTAAGAGTAAGAATATTAAAAAAAATAGTAAGGATTCTTTATGTTCTGAAACGTGTGTGGGTTTATAAGTGTGACTATCAGTTAACGTACTAGCTGAAAGCAATATAAATATGTCTGAGTGAAATCTTTTATGAATTATTTAAAGAGTTATATCTCTAACGGATGGTCAGCCAACGCTTTAGAATGTAGAAATCGCCGTCGAAACGATCGACAGGAATTACATTTACATTCAATAGGTTGATATCTGTTCATTTGGAAATATGCGAGCATTTAAAAAAAAACTTTATCTTAAGGGGCACAGTCAGGCTTTGTAAAGATTAGATTAAAATGTTGAACGTTTTAAACGAAGTCACGCAACTTTTACTCCTTTTAAGTCTCGCAGTCAACGTGATTTGAGGTGAGACGAGGATATTACTTTTGTCCGTGTTTTAATACCGAAGAAACCCTTTTAGGACAGCGCTGGCGCAGCATCTTCCTCTATTTGTTTCTTTGTCGAATAGTTGCGCCAACTGCAAAAGCTTTCTAAGATCAATTGTTAAAAAGAGGCTTTGAACGAGTGAGACCTGTGGATTTGGTCAAAGATCATCCTCTTTTGAGCATTGTGGACTGGCGCTACAGAATCTGTTATGTAGTGGTTTCACAGTGGAGGCTTGTATTTGTACTAAGTCGGTCCTAAAATAGGTTCGACGTACAAAACGTTAGGAACTTGATATAATAGGTAATGACACAGTAATCTAGTTGTGGTGGCTGATACTTTAATATCCGACTAACGGTCGTCCGACATCGACTGACTGACTAACTCACTGCCGACTGACTTGTTACTCTTACTACTCCTACTTATTATAGGTGGGAGAGTCTATTAACTATAGAATAGGGGTGTTCCACTATAACAGAATAAAAAAAAACCCAAAACTATACTGTATTGTGAATTCAATCCTTGGATTGGGCAGTGCGTACTTAAACTCAATGGAAACAGGCGAGCAATACATGAGCAGTACTAAAAATTAAAAAAAAACTAGACTATGACCTGAGATATGGGTAGCGGAACGAGAACATTCTGTCTCTGTAGATTGAATAAAGAGTCCTGTTCAGAATTCACTGTTGGTTATCGATATACACTTGAGGAAAGGCACAAAGGTCGAAATGTTGTGAAAACAACAACAAAGATGAGGACAATAGCCCGAATATATATAGTATAATGTAAGAACTGTACCAAATAACAGAAACCACATCACTTGAGGACTACCAACATCAGCAACAACAAAAGTGGATATCACACTGTTATATAGGAATAAAGTGTCACTACCGACACTTGAGTTTGAACATAGATCACCAGTGAACAAACACAAGCGATCCCATTATTGAATTAAGCAGACCACGTGACCATACAGGAAACGCATATATGTAGGAAGTAGCTCACGACTAACGATCGCTATTTCTAGTCTATCCTCCATTACTATACGGATCACCATTTCTAGTCTATCCTCTATTACTATACGGACCGCTATTCTCTACTCTATTCACTATACTATTTCCTATTCGGATCACTATACAGATTACTATTTGAGCAAGTATTATCGAGAAAGAAATATTAGTGCGAGTGTTATTCAAAGGCGTCTGACATCAGTATTGTTCAACGGCGTTACTATAGTTGTAGCTGCAATTACAAAGTCTCTACTACAACGAGAATTCGTTGGCATTACTAAGTGGCAACGAGTGTTCGTTGACATCACAAAACACATGTAACTTGAAGAGAAAATATTGACATAAACAAGTTGTTGATATGTTACACTACTTTCAATAAAACATTAGGAGGAAAACCTCCTCTAATAATGGAAAGAGCGATAACAGCTACCGGACTTGAAAATCCTTTTTTCCTGAACAAAATTATGTATGAAGAGAACAATTTTATAACGTTCAACTTAAATCTGTATTGACTGCTCGGTCAATGAATGCCGTAGATTTCCTTATAAGGAAACGGCTATACTAACATTACCATTACACATCAATTTTTTGATTAGTCCAGAAACTCTTTCAATATTTGTAAAGTGACATAAAACGATGGCCAGAAAAAGGATCGGACCCATGATATTTCAAAGATTTATTTCGGTCAGGTATCTTTTTTCTCAACTATCAAGAACGCATTTATCATCTGAGAAGAAAGAATTTCTAACAATAGAGATATTGTTCTAACAGCAATGTTAGAATCGAAAACAATGCCAAGACTGAGCGGCGAAGCCATGATTTTTCGAAGATTCCTTTTCATCGTAGATCGGTTCTTAAGCATCAAAGAAGGCATTTGTCAAAAGAGACACAAAATGGTCCTTACCCTCGTTATTGTTCTGATACCAATATTACAATTTGCCTTCGTGGGCTAACGTTTTCTGTTGATACGAAGTGGACAGATTATATTGAATCAATTGCTAGTTTTTTTTTTGTTGCTCAGAATGTTGGTTCACCGTGTAGTGTTAGACAATTATTCTCAGCAGAAACTGTCTTCCATATTTATAAGTCTACATATCGTCCATACTTTGAATATTGCTGTTGCATATGGTCTGGTGATCTTTCTATATATTTATGGATTCTTGATGAAATCCAAAGAAGAATCTGCAATGTTATTAGTTCTGAACTGTCATCTCATCGTCAATCACTATCCCACCACCGTAATGTACTTTTTCTGCGCCGTTTCTATAAATATTTTCATGCTAATTGTTGTGATGAACTTACCTTTATGGTACATAAACTTAAGGAATTTAAGTGCAAGACTGCAAGGTCTTATAATATTAAAAATGAAATAGCTGGATGTAACCGTAAGTCCTATGCAAACACTTCCTTTTTTCGCACATCTCGCTTGCGGAACTCTCTTCCGGTTTCTCGTTTCCAAATTAAGTTTGATCTTCCAAAATTTAGATGCAATGCCAATAGTTATCTCCTGTCTTCTTAATTATTTTTCTTTTATTGTTATCGTTTCTTAATATTTTTCCGTATATTCTTTCACACTCAGTAACTCCTTGTGTCTTAGTTGCTTTATGGCCTTTCCTGGGGGGAAATGATTCAAGCTACCTAGATCAGGGAACGGAGTCATAGTCTGTGAAATATTTCTTTCGATAAGGAAAGGGCTCTCAAGAAAGTATTTGTTAGACGATTGTAAAAATTCCTTAGAGGCATATCAAGTTGAAACACCGACGCAACGTCGAACCTGGTCAGTAATTAGATGGGTGACCGCTTGGGAATACTAAGTGATTTAAGCATTGATGTGCGAGTAGTGTAATGGATATTGGATCCAGTTGGGTTCGTTTTATTCATTTACTCGCAAAAACGCTTGAGGAAGGTATGAATCCGCATCTGCAAGCTATGGGTTAATTAGTAAAATTTTTATCAATAAATCATTAATATCCCCTTCTCCGACCACAAATCCCTACAATCTAAAAATATTCCCTCGCTTGAAACAACCTGCTAAGGGTTGATATACCCTAGAAAACGAATCTATCAAAAATTGCTTACAAAGAACATAATACTCTGTCGACTGCATTGAAATTGAAAACGATAACTAGCATAAGGCTCGAAGCCATGATCTTTAAAATATTTCTTTTCATCAGCGAGAGCTTCTCGACTAAAAAGAGGGCATCTGTCCAACGAGATTCAAAATAGCTAACAACGGCCATCTTGTTCTGACGCCAATATTCGAAATTTAATTTAATTGAGCGCTTCTTTGCGTGGTCTTCGCAATCTGAATTTCTCTCGCGTTCTGGGAAACACAGGGGAAAAATTAACAGAAAGACAAAGCGATAATTGAAATTCGGATAACTAACTCAATTCTTTCAACTGGACATCTGGGACAAAATTTCCTCGCCATGGTATTGTACAAAAACAGAAATACCAAAAGGAGTTATCGGCGAGACTCTGCCAAATCTTGCACGGCGTTGGTAGAGAGCCCAGCATGAAAAGAACTATCTGTCAACGTCCTTTAAAAAGGGGATAAAAGCACAACATTCAAACATGACATCATTTCTAGGGGAGAAAGAAAATAATTCAGAATGGCTTTCGAGATACGAATGCTGATATTACAACTTGCAACGATTTCTCATAATAAAAAACTTAAATTATAATCATTCAAGATCCTGCCGTTTTAATGCCACCTCTCTTCAAGATATATGCAGTCAAGACTCTCCACAGCTTTCTTTTCTTTAATATATTTGAATTGTCACGGTTTTTTTTTTTTTTTTAAATATTACTTTTTATTTGCTCCCTCCACGTTTTTCTTATTTTAAAGTTGTCCTTTTCTTAGACTAGTTGCCTTACAAATGCTCAAGGAGCCAATCTATTTTCGTATCTATTCAACGCTGAGGAGAAATATGTAGATTTATATGTTGTATAGGAACAAAGAGTCGCTGCCGACACTGGAGTTTGAACACAGATCACCAGAGAGCAAACATAGGCGATCCCATTTTGAATAAGTAGATCCCGTGATAGTAAAGGAAATGCGTATATGGGAATTAGCGTGGCGTCTAAGCAATCACTATTTCTACACTATACTCTATGTCTATACTATTCATTATTCGGATCACTATACGGATTGCTATTCGAGCGAGTATTATCGAGCAAGTACTATTAGTGCGAGTGATATTCGAAGGCGATTGACACCAGTATTGTTCAACGGCGTTATTATAAGTTGTATCTGCGATTACAAAGACTCTACTACCACGAGCATCACAAAAGTAACAACGAGTGCTCGTAGGCATCACAAAAGTGGCAACGAGTGTTCGTCGACATCACAAAATTGTACATTTATATAGGACAAATAACTAAAAGCTAAATAACAAAAAAAAATGAAAACAACATTCGAAGACTTCCAACAGCAGCAAGTGCTAAAATGGATAGCAAAGGGAAAACAATGAGAAAATTATGACGTCAGCATGGCTGAGGCTAGACTCCTGGAGAATAACACATTGCGTCTTCCCGGCCTCACGTGTTCCATTGACTTTAAGTGGAGCGACTACATCGAATCAATAGCTACATCTACTGCAAGGAAAGTTGGGTCACCGTGTCAGATAAAAATTGTCAGAGTCCATCTGGCACATTTACAAATCTACCATTGAATACTGTTGCCATATTTGGTCTGGTGCTCTTGTAATTTATCTTAAAGTTCTTGACAAAATCCCCCCCACACACAAAAAAAAGGATTCTGGCTTGGCATCTCGACTTTAGTCACTTTCTCATCGACGCATCATGATTTCTGTCTGTCTTTTCTACAAACATTTTTGTGTCAATTGCTCTGAAGAGCTTTATTCCCTGGTGCCTAGACTACATGATTTTAGGCGTGCTACTAGACAGGCATCTAAATTCCACGCGTTTATTGTTGAAGTACCTAAAATCAACCGCCACTTCTACTCCAATAGTTTCTTTTCCGCACTTCCTACCTGTGGAACGATCTCCCGTTTCCTTGCTTCCCTGATAACTACAATCTTCAAAAATTTAAATGCAACGTCATTTATCTTCATCTATCTTCTTGAACCACTTTCAGCTTTTATCCTTTCCTCGGTTTCCCCTGTACACAGTCTATTCTCTCTTCTTCACACTCTGTAAACCCTGTGTACTAGTGGCATTCCCGCCATGCTTAGGGTGAAACGATAAAAAGATAACAACAGATAAATGGTGAATTCCCACACTACTTTAAACAAACGGCTAGGAAGTCAACTCCCATTAACATTAGAACAATAACGGTGGAGTGTCATGGGTATGACGATAAACATAGCATCTGTTAGGGTCTCTGTTGGCAAATAGTTAACCCCAAACTGGTGTCAAAATACTATGAAAGTATAAAAAGACATTTTTTATAGTAAAAATACCAGCAATAAATTTTCATAATAAAAAATTACCAGCAATACAATTTTGTAAAAGAAATTACTAATGCTTCCAAGAAAATTAAATTTCGACATTAATGGCTCATAAGGATGTTGACGTGCCACTGAACAAAGAAAGATAACAATGGAACTGAGAAGTTTAACTTCCTGAATTTCAAACCGAAAATGTTACTGTTTCGGTCAGTAAATGCCGAATATTTCTTGTTAGAAAACGATCAATCTCACTATCACTATTATCATGAAGTGAACGTAACAACATCGATTTGAACTGAATTCGCCCCCTGGTGTTAATTTTTCACAACGGTAACCGCTACATCACTCGTATTTCCAATGTCATTTTAACAATATCATTTGGGTGCTTTTGATAATAATGCATTTCTTTCGTTATTGGAAATTAATCGATTTAAGTGACTTTTTACACGGAAAAATTAATCTTTGGGAAATAATTTAGAACGTTTGAGGAGAGTGATCAATAAACTATGATTTCAGAAAGCAACTTTGTAAGTCTATCGTTACTTAATCGCTATTTCCATGGCAAATATTCCATTCGGCATTTCCGAAATTTGCAGATCGGATACCCCATGTTATTTCCACGGAATCTAATTACATTCATTTCCTCCGTAAGGTAAAAAAAAGAACTCAGTTTGGTTGTTCATTGTTTTTGCTTAACGTTTATTTACTGTTGTAGAGTAGTTTTCACAGTGGAGGCTTGTATTTCACTGTCGGTCCTAAATTAGGTTCGACGTACAAAACGTTAGGAACTTGAAATAATAGTTAATGACGCAGCAATCTAGTTGGGGTGGTTGATACTTTAATGTCCGACATCGACTGACTCACCAACTCACACAGAGCCCACTGGCGACTGCTACTACTACTACTTATTGTGTGGGGGATAGTCTATTAACAATAGAATAGGTATGTTCCGGTATAACATTTACCTTGAGCTCCTTGATAAAATCCCAAGAGAAATCAGCACTATTATCAGTTCTGATCTGGCAGCTCAGCTTCCTTCACTTTACCACTGCCGTAAGGTTGCCTCTCTGTGCCTTTTCTGTAAATATTTTCATTGTAATGGTCCGGATGAAATCTTCTCTATGGCATCCAGACTCTCGGAATTTAAGCGCAGTACCAGACTGGCAAAAAGGTCTCATCAATTTACAGTTGAGCTGGCTGGATGCAGCAGTAACTTCTATGCTAACAGTTTCTTTGCCCGCACCCTTCACTTGAAACTCCCTTCTAGCTCCATGATTCCCAGCCAACTCTAACCTGCAAAAATTTAAATGCAATATCATTCGCATATACTGTCCTCCGGATTACTTTTTTTTCTTTTTTCTGCTAATTATTAATGTTTCTATTTCTAATTCTTCCACACCCTGTAACCCTTTGTGTCTTAGTGGCTTTACTGCCTTGCATGGGGTGATACTGATTGAAACATATCAATATCTCTATGAGTTATTTAATGCTGAAATCTAAATATTTTGTACGATCACTAAAGTTAAGCAACGTTGAGCCTGGTCAGTACCTAGATTGGGTGACCACTTGTGAATACTAAGTTCTGTAAGGTTGGATGTAAATGTAGTGAGATGTTAATCGGAGTTGTTAATCAGAGAGTCGAGTTCCAATTCCCGTTGCGTTCGTTATGTACAAATACCATTGGAAAGGTATACATTCACGTCTCCACCCCCCCAGCTATGGGTTAATTAGAAAGACTTGTATCATTAAACCATTATTATCTAAACAAAATAAATAAATAAATAAAAAATAAAATAAATTAAGTCTAAAAATACTTTCTGGCCTTAAATAACCTGTAAAAGGTTCATAAGCTGTAGAAAACGTATTAATCAATCAAATTATTAATATTTTTAATTAATTCACCCCAAGCAATGCAATAAAGCCACTAGGTCGCAAAGGTTACTTAGTGTTAGAGAATATGAAAAAAAAAAATTAATGAGTGAGGACAATAAAAGAACAAGAATTCAGAAGACAGAATATGAGGATTGACATTCTATTTAAAGTTTTGAAGATCAATGTTGACTAGGAAGCAAGAAGCCGGAAGAAAATTCTACAAACGAGAAGTGCAATAGAAGAAAACTTTAGAATAGAACTTACGGTTACCTTTAGCTATTTCAAATGTAAAATAATGAGACCTTTCCGCCAATCTAGTACTGCGCTTAAATTCATAAAGTCTAGGTACCATAGCGGAAGGTTTGTCAGAACAATAACCTTGTTGACTTTATTTAGACAGAACGCCAACTAGATAAGACAATCGACATCTTCAAGGGCCAATGCTCTAGGTTTGTTAGTGTAATGATATAGCTGCGGATGTTAGTCTAGCGGCATCTTATCTGAAGCTAAAATGCATATGTGTGCTTTTGTTGTAAGATTAGTTGTTTTTTGGAATATGCATATGCCTAAGACCAACAAAGAAGTGTCTGCATATGCGTATGGAGAGGACGTTAGTGATGTGACCCGGGAGCTGAGCCAAGCGAGCGGCAGCTAGGGACGGTTTGGGGGCTATTGATTTTAGTTAAGTTACTCACCTAATTTTGTCATAAGCTGTGACCCCGATAAAGAATTTATACTGCGATTCTGAAAGATTTATAATCTTGGAGATTTTGGCAACTCTGCGTAATGATGAGAGTAATAAGAAATGAGACGAATGGTTTGTTTCTTCTGGTCTGACAGGATAAGTGAACCTCAAGTTACATGAACACTGAAGTGAAAGTTATAAAGAATTGGCAGATAGTAAGCATGATAGATTCGGTCAGCTCAAATTGGCAACTGATCTAAAAAAAAATATGACCTATATGCTGTTGTTAACTGGAGCAAGGAATGACTATCTAATTTTAACACTTCTAAAACAAAACTGCTCTTTATTAATCGTCTGAGAGAACTCTCTGTCTCCCATCAGCCGATGCTAACCTTCAGGAGAGTAACGTGTTGCGACTTCTCGGCGTGGAAAGATTGTATTGAATCAATTACTAGGTCTGCTGCTAGGAAAGTCGATTCAGTGTATCGTGAGAGACAGTTAACTTGGATATTTATAAGTCTACAATTCGTCCATACTTTAATATTGCTGACACATGTGGTCTCGTGCTCCCGTTATATATATATATAGAAATTCTTGATAAAATCCAAAGAAAAATATCATTACCATAGGTCTTGACCTGGCATCTCGGGATCAGTCACTTTCCCATCGCCATAATCCTCTTAGGAATGTGATGAATCCATCTCTTGGGAAAGGTATGAATTCATCTCTTCCTCCCCAGTTAGGGATAAATAGTAGGACAGACTGAGTTCTATAGCCTTGTGTGGCAACCGGTTTAGGAGAAAGGCAATGCTGAATTCAAAACCTATGGCTCTAGTGTACGGACCGAGGGCAAACCACACCAATCATATTCCATGGTCTTCGGTTTGAAGAGCTTCTAGAGGAAATGGGCGCCGCCAAGCTATCTGGAAGCCTACTGAAAGAATCACAAGGAAGAGGAATCAAATTCTGTTTCTTCTGCCCTCAGGTACCCCTCCCTACTAACGATTGAAAGTATTCGAGGGACTGTCAAGGAAGTAAGTAAAGAAGCTGTCGGGTAGGCTTAAAACGGTACTCTCCTTGCTTTCTATGATGTAACGTTGTCGCCCAAAATCGAGGTAACCCCCCCCAAAAAAAAAAACAAACCAAAAAACTATCGCTTGCAACGTTCGGCACTGACAGTCTGTCGATGACGAACGTTGCCAGATGATTTAGCGCTTAATGCCAAAATTAATTAATATCACCCTACAAATTATTTCTTCAACGTTCAGTGGCGTCGTGTCACCCATTACACGAGCCCTGTTTGCTATATCCCAGACGCGCCACTTAAAAAAAAAAAAAATGTGACATATAAATCCGAAGATACATTAAAAGGCAGCGGTTATGTAAAGTTTTACGACGAGATAGTTGCAACTAGATTTCCTGTCTGTTATTCGTTCAATGCAACGCAACAGGGGGTGTTCTTTTTTTATGACTACGTTCAGCCAGACATATAGAACATAACGAATAACACATGTTGGTTGGGCAATGCCAGATTTAGCACAAATTCCATTCATCGAGCAAACAAGGATTGTTTGTAGTTATCAAATATCAATTTCTTCATTTAATAGTGATAATCATATGAATGAACCATCCCATAAGACATATGATAGCAATTAATTAACATAAAATAAAATTTAAAAAAAATCTAAAAACAATTAAACTAATGCTTTTAAAAATCAAAACAGTAAGCAAATTTTAAATTTGTTTTTACTGTAGTTCTATCCAATACAAGGCCTATAGGGTGCTACTGAATTGTGTTATATGAGGTGTGTTATATAAACGTAACAGAAAAAATAGGAAGGGAATATTACCAAGATATGGTAGATAGATAAAGTTTGACTCAAGACTTAAAAGGTTAACATTATAGAATTCGGGAAACCACCCACGCGAGAGGAGTATCTTCCATAAAATAGCCGTTCTGGGAAAGTCACTTTCGGAGTAGAACACACTTTCTTGCCGAAGGAATACATAGGGAAGAGGGTGATTCAAAATTGTAGGCGTAGCAAAGCGGTTCTTGGCCGTAAACGTCAGAGTCAAATGTGACAGCTTGTTAGGTCTAAGAGCCACCCAATATAGAGTGCTACTGAATGAGGTGTGTTATATAAACGTAAGAGAAAAAAGTAGGAAGGGAAGATTACGAAGATATGGTAGATAGACAAAGTTGGACTGAAGACTTAAAAGGTTAACATTATAGAATTCGGGAAAGCATTCACGCGAGATGGGTATCTTCCATAAAGTAGCCGTTCTGGTAAAGACACTTTCGGAGTAGAACACACTTTCTTGCCGAAGGAATACATAGGGAAGAGGGTGATTCAACATTGCAGGCGTAGCAAAGCGGTTCTTGGCCGTAAACGTCAGGGTCAAATGTGACTGCTTGTTCTAAAGATTAAAATTGGAGCGTATTCAGTCTCAAACCCGCGTTTTACTTCGTCTTTTTCCTAAAGAAGATATGGTCGCTTTATTTATGTACCCTGACCTTTCAAGTCAGGGGAGCCGAGTGCATATTCAATCCAAATTCTTTACATTCACATCTGCGCAAATACCCTTGTGAACGGCAGGAATCCATCTTCTCAACCGGCTATGTGTTAAATAGCAGGACTTGTATCTGGAAAAAAGTCGATGTTATGAAGTACTGACCCATATAATTCTTGCAATAAAAATATGTTTCGTGTAATTCGTAGATTGATAAGCTGTTAAAAACAAACAAACCAATCAATCAAATACTTCAAGGCTGGGACGATCAATGCTCTCCGCAATTTTCTTTCTTTTAAGTAATTCTTGCAGCTTTACCAAGATCTTTGTTTTTGTAGCACTAGAGACTAGTTGAGTCAAGATGTTACGTCATATCACGAATCCCGTAACCCATTAGAGTCGTAAGGGCAACACAAGTATTTTAGCCGTAGTAGCAATGGTGTGTTTAGTGCCGAAGGGAAAAAAAAGTTTCGTCCGGGGAGGTAGACAATCCCTGAACCCGTTTAGGCGGGTTCAAAGGGAACATATTTCGCCGAGCCTACGGGCTCGGAGAACCCACGGTAAACTCGGCCTTGTGCCACATACATCCCTCGTGGTGGGGTGGGGGCTGTTAAATATTAACAGTCGAACAGATTGTTCATTACTGTCGAACTCTCTGCCCTTAACAGAGAGGAACTCTAATCTTCTTTGAGGAAAAAGGACAAAATGACTCTGTGGACGATGACGACACCATCGAAGATAGCGAAGACACACCTACTATGCAGACAGCATAGATGTAATAGACCTGACAACTTGACACGGGCAGAAAGCGACTATAGACGTAATATAGATCATATGGAACGGGTGTTTGTTTATGACTTTGTTTCTCCCAGTCGGAGATTTCTTTACACTGCAAGCTTCTTGCACTTTTACTGGGACATATCCGCGCGTTTATCCTAAATATTCTTTCAATTTTGTTTCGAAACGTAAAATGTGAACAATATTAATTCTTATATTTAGTTGATACTAACCAGATGAATAATTAAGCTAATCTTAAATTCAGGTAAAATTTAGCTGATACAAATGCTAAAAAGTCGGTCTGTATTCTACGCGAAAGATGTTTTTCTAAAATTCGTAGCCGAAAGGAAGATAATCCATATCAGATATGTGCGTAATATACACAAAAGATGTTTTTCCAAAATTTCGTAACCGAAAGGAAGAGATGAGTATTATACACAAAATATATTTTCCAATATTTCGTAGCCGAAAGGAAGATAATTCATATGAGACATATGTGCGTATTATACATGCAATATGTTTCTCCGAAATTTCGTAGCCGAAAGGAAGATAATTCATATTTGACATATGTGCGTATTATACACGCAATATGTTTTTCCGAAATTTCGTAGCCGAAAGGAAGATAATTCATATTTGACATATGTGCGTATTATACACGCAATATGTTTTTCCAAAATTTCGTAGCCGAAAGGAAGATAATTCATATTAGACTTATGTGCGTATTATACACGCAATATGTTTTTCCAAAATTTCATAGCCTAAAAGAAGAGATGCGCATTAGACATGTGTGCGTGTTATACCCGAAGACACGTTTTCCAGAATTTTGGAGATGACGGGAAACGACGGGTATTAGACATGGGTGCGTATTATATACATAAGATGTTTTTTTCAAAATTTTGTAACCGATCCGTGTCATACATGAGTGCGTATTATACATGAAATTACGTCAATCGTCTAAGTTTTCAGTAAAAAATTAGGAAGGGTTTGAAAAAAAAAGTTATAGAGAAATATATTGAATCTCGAATATATAGCAGTATGAAGATTTTTTTTTTATTTATATTTTTGAGAAAACAAAATGAAAGTTCAGAACTTTGTATTGTTTTTTTAATGAAGGGCGCGCCAATCGGTTCAAATATTGATTTCACGGCATAATATAAGTGTTTCCTTACCAACCGTTGCCATTTGAACGAAGAAAACAAGTAACGTGTCTATTTACACTATTTATATCGTTGTGGCCAGATATTGAACTTACAACTCTTTGGGTCAAGTCATTTTTGGATTAATCAGTCAACGATTTTATCCACAGCAGAGGAAACAAAACCAAGGAGAATTAACTGAAACAATATATCCAAAAAAAAAAAAAGGAATGACACATGGAATTAGAACAATCTACTTCCATGGACTAAAAGGGTTCGATTGAAATTTTAACGTATATCTTCTGAAGAATGTTGGAGCGTACAACGGCCGAAACGTCGTGAATACGGCAATAAAGATGAGGACAACAGTCCGAACGATGTAAATAGTGTAAATAGTTATATACCACATCTCAGAAATATGGACAGGTATTGAGGTAATCTGTCGTCTTACTTTTTATCCCCACCCCGCAATTACTGACAAGAATGATCAAGTTAAGGGAATGAAGATATTTTTGTGTTCTTGAGAAAAAATAATGTAAATTAATTCATTGTCGAACAGTGTTGAATTCACTGAAAAAAGGGTTTAGAATTTTAATAGTTTAAAATTTATAAAAATGTATTTTAAATAGCGCTATTATTGTCGAACATTGTTGAATTCACTAAAAAAAAAGGCTTTAGAACTTTAATAGTTTAACAATTATAAAAATGTATTTTAAATAGTGCCATTATTGTCGAACATTGTTAACTTCACTTAAAAAAAAAAAAAAAAAAAAAAAGAAGCCCCAAACCAATGATATTCTTATAAAGAAACATGTGTTAATCCAAACTAGATAAAATGTTTTTGATGACAAATATTCTGAAATCTTTGTCTGAACTCGATGAAAATATAAATGCAAATGAATTCATTCGATGATACAGAAAAAAAAAATTCAGTTATGTCGATTGTTGTTTGCAAACCGTATACTGGTAAATCAGCACCAGTAATCCTTGGAAGGAGTGAATTGAAATAGATTTTTTTCAAATAAGATCTAAAAATATTGTACATCCTACCTGACCCTGAGTGAATCCTTTTGTGCAGTGGTAAAATCCCAAAGGATAATCAAAATTGATTTTTAAAGAACCATAACACTTACCTGCAAAAAAAAAAAGAAACAATTAGAAAAATAATAATAATGATATATATATATATATATATATATATATATATATATATATATATATATATATATATATAATATTAGTGGTAAATATACATATACATATGCAAAATATATAAATATATATACATAGATGCATACACAAAAATATGTAGGAATGGATGTATATGTATATATGTGTGTGTGTGTATTTATGTATGTATATGTATACATGTATGTGTGTATGTATGTGTATGTATGTATATGTATATTAGAATATATATATATGTATGTGTGTACATGTGGTATATATATGTGTGTATGGGGTACACGTCTATATGTATGTATGTACGTTTATATGTTATTGCGTATGTGTGTATACGCATGTGTTTTTGAACATAAAAAATATAGGTCCTTGCTAGATTAGATAATCGTTATATTTATTTTTTAGATGTTTATATTTGATTTGTAACCTGTAGTCGATATTAATTTTGTCAAATGTTCTTAATTACACAGCGGCCCTTTCAGTAAATGCCCTTCAGTTTTAGTTTCCCCCGCCCCATCTCTCTCCCCCACCTCTTCTTTTCTTTCCTTTCCTCTCCCTCCCTCTTATTCTGATCTTTAACATTGGATCGTCTATGGTGTGTGTATGTCACCACAAAATGTATCTTTTAATGTATTAGACATCCGAAAACATTCATATTTCCCCTTCCAACTCACCTCTCTAAACTTCTCTTTGTTAAGTTTAATCTCCCACCTTCTCTCGTCTGTTATCCCTCTTTTTATCTCTAACATTCGTCCCACACTCTCATACTTACACTCTGCCTAAATTCTATTTTTTTTTTCAGGAGTTGTTTTTTCTGTTTTCTTTTGAATTTGTAGGTCTGATGAATTGGATCGTATTTACGATTCCAATGGAATAAATTATGACAATGGAATATTAGTATTCAAGCCTTTTTATCATATATATATATATATATATATATATATATATATATATATATATATATTCAATTATTCTTATATATATATATTCAATTATTCTTATTATATATATATATATATATATATATATATATATATATATATATATATATATATATATATATATATAGAAAAAAGAAAACTTATAACGCGTTTCGTCTTCTGAGGGACTTTTATCAAGTATTTATATACAAGAACAAACATATCATTGGTTTTTCAAAATTTTTACGTATAGGAACGCTCATAAATATTGAGGTTAGCTAAAATAATTTAAAATACTAATTTGCATATTTAAAAAAAATCCAAACCATCATATATTAGTGATAGAATTTAAATTCATAAACATCACTTCGTATATTAGACATTGAATTCTGTCACTTAATGTCCTTCAAAACCTGTCTAGCTTTTCAGCTAACTTTCTACAACCTCATGAATGTTTTCTTTTTTTCCAGTTCGATGCGATTAATTTCATTTAATATTGAATTTAATCTGTTAATCTTCGTTGAAAGTCTGTAAACATCAATATTTCATAATTTTGACCATTAATCTTGTTTGTAAGTCTATAAACACTGCATTTATTTTCATTTGCCGGCTAAGTACATTTTGGGGGACACCATGCGTATTGGGTGCGATGGGTAAATTGTCGCACAGTATGTTAGACTCATTTGGGAACTGTCTTTAATATTACAAGATAATTTGTATCTAATTTTGGCAAATATATCTGTTAAAATGTGATGTCAGCATTATATTCATTTTTGTGTAATTTTGACGACAATTTATCCATCGAACCCTGTACACACACACACACACACATATATATATATATATATATGTTCGTGAAATACATCTGTTTGATAATTTCTCATCATCAGTGAGGTTTTTAGCCGGGGTTAATTAGGGGTTTCCTGTCTTTCAACATCATACCCCCTCTTGATGGTGACAGTCGATACTGATCGAGTTTGGACTTGTGTGACATCCGTTAATTACAACTTTCCTCATATTAAGTAACACACTAACTCAATTCACACGCACGCTCACACACACGCATACACCCCTATATATATATATATATTGTATTCATACATCAGTTCCATCCGCAGCATACCAACAGAAAATACAAGTATAACAGCCTCAGCCACGTGTAAAAAAAGATAAAAAAAAATAATGGAAGCACTAATAATAAGAAAGAAAAGTACAGCACTCACTGACATTAACTATGAACACGGCCAGAACGTGATGACCGTGTTTGGAAAATAAAACATTCCTATAACTTCAAATGCATATACATACAACACACGCAGTCAGTTAAAAATAAAAAAAAAATCCTTGATAATGGCTAAAAGAGTAGCCGAAGTCGCCCAGATATTCAGAACTTTTTGACAGTTTTTGCACACTATGTCCAGAAAAGAGAACAATTGTCCGAACAAAACAAAATTACATAAAAAATCTTAATCGCAGTGCCTTGTCAGTCGTATTTAACGTAACTTGTATAGAAGAAGGATTGCTGCACAAATACAATTATATATATATATATATATATATATATATATATATATATATATATATATATATATATATATATAAAAGACAAATAAGAAAACTGTATTATTAGCCGACGCGTTTCGTCCAATGTGGACATTTTCATGGCAAAAACGAAATGAATTTATTAAAACAAAGGAACTATTAACAACAAAACAAAATGTCCTTACCAACTACGCCCAGGCTTTTTCCCCTATATCACTTTTCCTAACAGAATTACTCCCCTCCCAAGCCAACATACACAACTGAATCGAGAAATCAAAAGAAAATTGTTGAATCCGTCAACACAACAATAAAAACAATATTTCCACACGTGATAGTACTTGACGTAATTTTCACTTGACAATATGAATACAATAGCGTTTTCTAAATTTTTGCAGTTTCTAAGCACATTTAGTTTTGTTGCTAATAGTTATATTGTTTTAATAAATTCATTTCGTTTTTGCCTTGAAAATGTCGACGTTGGGCGAAACGCGTCGGCTAATAATACAGTTTTCTTATTGTCTTTTTACCCTTATAAATATTGTCTTTTTTGCAGGTTAACTCGAGACATTTTTCATATATATATATATATATATATATATATATATATATATATATATATATATATATATATATATATAAAGAAAGCAACACATTGTGAGCAAGCTGCAGAGTAAGCTGGAGAGATCAAATTGTTTCGGGCTCTTTTGCTAAGCATTGCATTGGAACCAGATTGGAAAAAAGGATAAAGATATGTAAGAGATATTTGAAAAGAATAGCGATTCAAAAGCACAGACATTGCTAAAGAAAGTAAACTATACGCCATATTTGACGCCCCCTGTTTACATTTAACATTACAGTATTACGGCGTTCGTCTCAGTCCATATCTTGGGAGTCTACGGCCTTTTGTAAACATCAGCCTAGTAGCTACGTCAACTTCTCATATAAACCTCTCTATTTGCATTTAATATTTCTGCATTATGGCGTTAAACGAAATACAAGTGACACTTGCCTACAGCATCTGTGTTCACCTTAACGGATATCTCAATTTCCCATAACTAGAAAATATATTTAAGCCATACATACGGACGTAATTAGTTTTGGAGACATACCAGCAAACTTATATATTAATCATATTATGTTTAATTACCGAATTAACTAAATTGATAAGAAAGATCTCATTACATTTTGGGAGAGCAAAAAATAAATACCCTTCTCTTCATTCCGCTTCAAGATTACTGAGATACATACGTATATAGGAGTAGGTAGATTTGCCTATCGTCTGGTTTACACAGCTTTATGGTTTTTTGAACAGGAGTAGAGAGTTATCCGTTGTTTCCTGTTTAGGATTGGCTTTCCGGTTCCTTCTAGAGTTTACTTCATCTCTATTCTTCTAAGCTCTCCGCCTGAACTGTTAAATTTTATTCACTAATTATTTATTTATTTTCTCCCTCAATAGGAATAGATAGGTTCGCCTATCGTCCGTTTCACATTCCTCTTTGGTCTTTTGAACAGGAGTAGATTTTTTTATCCCTTATACCCGCGAGGAAGGCGTTTCGGGCCATGTGTGTGGGCATCTCCACCGTGCAGAGTTGCCCACCAAAATTAAGATTCACGCGAATGGCCTCGTCAAACTCTCTTTGACTGGATCTGGACGTGTTATAAGAAGGGCTTGACTAGCCCAGCTGCGCCAAACAGCCACACACTTTTGTGACTTCAGCTCACGATTCTTCAGGTGTAGGCCGTGCCTTCATAGCCATCTCCGCCACCATAAGCAGAGGGGAGAAAGGGAACAAGAGAAGATGACGATGTTGATGCTCGGATGCGAGCGGGTGCCAACGACGACGATGAAACAAAGATATATTAATTGCGGGAAAAGCATAGAAAAAACAAGCGATAGCTAAACGCCATCAGGAGCTTGTAGCTTTTCCAGAAAAAAAAACTAAACAGAACGCAGTCACGGTGGAGTAATGGATAGCGGCTCGGTTTGAGGAATCGGAGAACCGATTTCGAATTCCAGTCTAATCCATTACATTCACTTACATGAATCCTCTTCTTCTCCCCCAGCTATGGGTAAATAGCAGGACAAACCGGGTTCTATAGCTTTGGATGGCAACTGGTCTACCGCAGAAAGAAATGGCAACCTAATGCGTGAAAAAACTGACTCGTCGAAGCGTGGCGCATAACTAAAACAAAAGCAGCCTTTTTTTATTATTAAATTTTAGTGCATTTTTTACGTTTGTCAGCTATTTTGCTTTTGGAACTGTTGTGAAGACAACCGCAGTTGTCTCCTCTTTGAACTACTATAAAAATGATGGTCGAACCTCAAATATGTTCAGTGGTTGATTTGCTGTATATTTTTTTTAATTGTTATTACATCTAAATGAGTGCGTGGTTGACTGAATGTATAGTAGGATGACTATTTTATTTTTGTGATCTGTTCCATTTTAATATCGTCTGGTTAACAGATGTTTCTGCCACAATTTCGATTGTTGGGTGCAGGGAGCACTAACTCATTACTAACATAATTTTATTCAGTTTTTGTAAATAGTTTTTGTAAACAGTTTTTGTAAACAGTTTTTGTGAATATTGTAAATAGCTTTTGTAAATATGGAGCATTATTAATACACATTGGAGTTCAATTTTTAAATAGTTGTTATTTTAGCCAACCCCACATACAATTTTTACATATGAGGATTAGTTAGGACTTCATAGAGACAATGTGGTATTATGTTGACTGTAGTAAGAATGAGTTGTTTTACACGCTTGAAGTTTTTTTTTTACACGACCAAATATGTTCTTTATGTGCTGTGTCCCTTCACGACATAGGCGATCATGGCTCTCCACAATTTCCTGTTCCTCGTAGCTCTTAGAAAATTGTTCCACCGTCCATTTATTCAATCTCACCAAATGCGTTGTTTTTGTCTGTTTCACTTGATTTTAATCTTTTCTGGGAGTATCAAATCCCTCAGTCCTCACTATGTGTTCTAGAAATGTCAACTGTCTCTTCCTGATGTTAAGTATAAGTTTCTTTTTTTTTTGTTTCCATTTCCATTAAAACGTAGGCGTTGTTTACAGGTTCGAATGGGTCCATGGTATCCTCTTCATCTTTCTGTAGGACCATATATCTGTTGCTTCACGTCTCTTCTTCATCTCTGAGTAGATTGCCAGGCGTCCACTGTCATAGAGGAGGACTTCTATCCCTTAACAAATCAGTGCTCCTTTCTTTGTTTCTAATGCATTTTTCTGTTTCTTAATACTTTGCTTAACTTTTGGAATGCATCTTTACCTATGACAATCTGCCTTCGGATTTCAGTGTCGCGCTTTCCGTCCTCTGTTAAAACACTTCCCAGATATTTAAAAGTATGTACTTCTTTGATTTTGACATCCCCAATTTGTAATTCGCATGTTGAGATGGCCCTTTTTGCTAACAACCATGCATTCAGTCTTCTTGCAATTAATATTTAGTTATTCTTTCTCTCTTTCCTTCGTTACCTACTGTAGGAGTTTTTGTAGATTTTTTTTCGTGTCTGCTATCAACAGTGTCATCTGCATACGTTAATATTATGTGACGCCGATAATGAATCCTGATAGCACATGTAATTCTCTCAGAATCGCCTCACTGTATAGATTGAATAAGTCTGGCGAGAAGACACATCCTTGTCTTACACGCTTTCTATTTTTGTATATCTGCTGAAATCATTTTCTATCCGTATGCAAGGAGTTTGCTGCTTGCATATGTTCTTGATTTGAATTCTTGTTTAATAATATTCTTTCAAATACAACTGTAGGTTATTTTTTTCCGAAACTTTGTCTTCATGTTTTATACCTATGTGTGTCTTATATTTCCTCCCCTCTCCTCCCCAAAAATGCTATTCTAAAGAAATAAATGAATCTACTTCATTAAGAAAGAATTTATCAGAAAATCCGAGATGAAATTTATGATAAACTCTTTTGTAAAATGTGATCTTTTTTTTTTTTTGACAATCGATTTTTAATTTCTTTTATTATGTCTTATTCCCACGTTTCCCATTTTAGTTGTTCCTTGATTCTTCCGCTAACGTTTGGCCTTTTTTTTTTTGTTTCTTTTTCTTTGATAATTAAGCAGACGTTTCCTCTGGATTTCTCTCTTTGTTTTACTTTCTGTCTGTTTCCCTTCTTTAATTGAATCAAAGTGATTTTGATAAAATGAACATGGAAAATGGAAAGAACAAAAATAACTGCGTACGTTTTGGCGGAGGAAAAAAAAAAAAAAAGAAAAGAATCTAAATTGTTCATAATTTTGATTGACTGATAGTTTTACTGCTTGATGTTATCTCCAAAATTTAAATGGATCAAAGTAGCTAAAAATAAAATGCAGTAAAACAAATTTAAAAGTCGGTGAAAAGTCCATATTTTTTTTTTTTTTTAGTGAACGACCTGAAAATAGAACTCTTAAAAGGAGAATGAAATTTGTGAAATGCACGCAAAGTAATTTGTAGAAATACCAGGATGTCTTGGCTTGTCATTAGCATTTGCCACTTTCGTTTTTCTCCTTGGTGAATTTCAAACAAAAATTTATCCTTAATTTGATCTTTGTTAAACATTTTCAAAGCAGTATCATCATTTGAAATTAATCTTCCTTTTTATTTCTGGAAATAAATGCTCAAATCTCCCATTTAATCTTTCTAAACATCATTACCTTCTGAAGTCTGCTTGCCGTTAAATTCTAGAAATATAACTACTGTAAAACAGAATTATAAGCACTTCTCTTGTGTTTATTTTTATAACTTAAAAGATTATAGTTTTGCGCACTTCAATAACATCAAATACAAATATTAATGGATTATTTTGTTAGTTTTGTGCTAGTGTTAAGTTATGAGAATATCGTAGTCTTGATAATTACATTCAAATTCATGGATTCCTTCCATTTTTATGAGAGTTTGTACACGGATCAGTGAAGCCAGCAAATTTTAATTGCAAAGTTGTTTTTTCTAGATATTTTATAGGAGGATATGATAGATAAATTCCTCTACGTCAGAACAGTGTTAGGTTATGATAAATTGGAAATAATTTCGTGTAACGCGTTTCGACCACAAAAAGGACTTCATCGGACTAAAGTAATATTTTTGTTAATGGGATTATATATATATTGGAGAACAGAGTTCGATTTCCAGTCGAATCCATTACATTCACTTATGTGCTAATACCTTTGGAAACGGTATGAATGCTTTTCTTCTCCCCCCAGCTATGGAAAAATAGTAGGACAAACCGGGTTCTATAGCCTTGGATGGCAACTGGTCTACCGTAGAAAGAAATGGCAACCTAATGCGTGAAAAAATCTGCCTCGTCAGTCATGTATCGAAAGATACATGATCGCCTAAGCGTGTATCATACATGGCATATAACTAACTGAATTATTTCTAATAAGAGATATTGTAAAGTAAAATTTACAATATTTTTTATAGTAAGGTAAATCAAAGTCGCGAGCTATGTTGAGAGGCAGATAAAACAGATAGGAGAGGAAGATAACAGATAACCCTAGACTTGAAAAGGTTAAAATTGTAGCGATCAGAAAAAACATCCTCTTGGGTGTCTGTGTTGTCTGTCTTGGGTGTCTCTTAGATAGCAGCTTCAATTGAGGAATCGGAGAGCCGAGTTCAATTTCCAGTTGAATCCATTACATTCACTTATGTTGGAAAAGGTATGGATCCTTTTCTCCCTCCCGCTAGCTATGGGTAAATAGCAGGACAGGTCGGTTTCTATAGCTTTGGATGGCAACTGGTCTACCGCAAAAAGAAATGGCAACCTAATGCGTGAAAAAATCTGCCTCGTCAGTCATGTATTGAAAGATACATGGCCGCCTAAGCGTGTATCACACATGGCACATAACTGACTGAATTATTTCTAATAAGAGATATTGTAAACTGAAATTTACTTTTTTTATAGTAAGGTTGATCCTGTACAAGTGCCAACGCCATTGAAAGTCGCGAGCTATGTTGAGAGACAGATAAAACGGGTGGGAGAGGAAGATAACAGTTAACCCTAGACTTGAACAGTTTAGGATTGTATTGATCAGAGAAACATCCTCTTGGGAGTCTTTTCCACAGAGCAATGCTTCGCGGGAAGAAGTTGTTCAAGTGAAACTTACTTCTCACCTATGGAATACGGAAGGAACGTAGGTGATTTGTTGCAATGTGCATAGCATGGTGGGTCCTAGTCATCAAAGTTAGAAGTGGCAGAACTAAGGAATATAGTACAGCTGAGCACTTTCCATGGAAATATCGAGGAGCAGCGAGACAGAAAGATAACAACAAGGAGACTTTCAGGAATGTTTGCACAGATATATATATATATATATATATATATATATATATATATATATATATATATATAATAAAAACAAACACTAATATTCCATGGAATATTAGTGTTTAAACCTTTTTATTATATCCTTACTCTGTCCTAGACATTGAGTTCTACCTGGATTCTTCCTCTTGGAAATTTTTTTCTGAAAATATACATGTATGGGTATTTATATATTTTGCATATGTATGTATATTTTCCACTAATATCTATCTATCTATCTATCTATCTATCTATCTATCTATATATTATAAATATATATATATATATATATATATATATATATATATATATATATATATATTTATATATATATATATATATATATATATATATATATATATATATATATATATATATATATATATATATATAATTATTTATTTAAAATATGATTGCATCGCTACATAAGAGTTCTCATGAGAAATTAGAATATTCACTTTCAGTGTTCGAATCTCACTATGGTTGATTTTTCAGATGGGGGTGAGTTATTGATTCTATCGGCCCGGGAATGTGAACGCGGCATGCGATAAGGTTGGGAAGTGCCTGAAAACGATATGACGGAGAGGTCAGAGAGGTCTTGTGAGGGAAAATGTGTAGACATAACTGTGAGGAGTCCTTCGATGTTTGTACTAATTATAAACAGGACGAAGAAACAATTAAAAATATAATTCAACTATACATACCAGTCAATACATATCCTACCAAAGACCTTAGATTTATGATCAATAAAAAGTTTCAAACATCTAATGTAATCATTACCAATAACATAGAGTCTCAAAAATGGTCATACGTAAAAAAAAAAAAAAAAATTTATATATGAATTCTCAAGTATGTGGGAGATTGGTTCGCCAATATTTATAATTAAGAACAGCATTAAATTCTTACATCGGCCACCACACTCTTACTTAGGTTTACCTATATATATATATACCGGAGAAGCGGTGGATTCATATCTTTCCCAAGGGTATTTGTGTGTAAGTGAATATAACGAACCTAACTGGAATTGAAGAAACTTTAACTCATTTTAAACCATTAATTGGTCAGAAAAATAAGCAACACATTTAGCAACAAATAATTGATCAGCAACAAATGATTGGTCAGAAAATAAGCAACAATTTTAACAACAAATGATTGGCCAGGAAATAAGCAACAATTTTAACAACAAATGATTGGTCAGAAAATAAGCAACAATTTTAACAACAAATGATTGGCCAGGAAATAAGCAACAATTTTAACAACAAATGATTGGTCAGAAAATAAGCAACAATTTTAACAACAAATGATTGGTCGGAAAATAAGCAACAAATTTAACAACAACTGATTGGTCAGAAAATAAACAACAAATTTAACAACAAATGATTGGTCAGAAAATAAGCAACAAATTTAACAACAAATGATTGGTCAGAAAATAAGCAACAAATTTAACAACAAATGATTGGTCAGAAAATAAGCAACAATTTTAACAACAAATGATTGGTAAGAAAATAAGCAACAATTTTAACAACAAATGATTGTTCAGGATATAAGCATGTATTAAACAAATAGATAAAGCCACTTGGTATGGAATAGATTTTCACTTTAATTTCTGTAAATTTCCTTGTGGGGAAACTTGTAGACAGCTTTTTTTATATAAAGAAGAGTCAATGTTGTTTTTGTACAAACCACCTCCTGGCTAAAAAATACGGCAAACCCCAAACGGCAAAATATTAAACTTTTAAAACTTTTAACAAATTTTTGTTCAGGAAATAAGCAAGAATAAAACAGGTTCACGGTGTCGTCCTAGACAATTTTCTCTCCAGAATCTATCTTATATATCTATATATCAACCATGCTCAGAATATTGCCGCCACAGATGATCCGGTACTTCTGCTATATATTTAGATCTTCTTGATGAAATCCAAAGGAGAATTAGCAATATTATTGGTTCTAGCCTGGCATTTCGGCTTCAGTTGCATTCAGTAATGTTGCTTCTCTGCACCTTTTCCCTAAATACTTTTATGGTAATTGTTCGGCTGAACTCTTCACTATGGTACCTAGATTTTATGAATTTAAGCGAAATATTAGATTGGCAATAACGCCTCATCAATTCACAGTTGAATTGACTAGATGTAACCGTAAGTTCTATGCTAACAGTTTCTTTTCTTGCGCTTCTCGCTTATGGAACTCTCTTCCGGTTCCATGTTTTTGATCTTAAAAATGTAAATGCAATGTCAATCGCTATCTTATGTCTTTTATGACTATTGTTCTATTTTCTATTGTTCTCGTTCATTTGTCATGCATTCTGTTTTCTAATTCTTTTACACCCATTAACTCTTTGTTTTTTAGTGGCTTTTCTTGCGGAAAATTCGATTAAAAAAGATAAAGTAACTTAGTATGGGACAGTCTTTAATTTTGTTTTTTTCTTAAATTTCTTAAGTCGTGTGGTTAAACATTTGGACAGGTTTTTATTTTTAAAAAAAAGAGTTAATATTTGAACATTTTGCATTCAGTTTTTAAATGTAAAAATGAGTGGGATTATTAAAATGTAAATAATGATTTAATGATTGTGTTTATATTTATATTTGAACATCACTTTGAACACACTGAGATAAATGCCAACAGAATTGTTATATATGTCACAAATAATTATCTATATAAAAAATACATATTCGCACAACTAAGTAGCAGCCATCTTTATTGTTGTTAACACAATGTTACGATGATTGTCTATCCGGGCAACCCTCAAACCGAATACTTATTCAATCTACTTAGGGTGTACTGGACTCAGTTGAAACGAGGAGAGCAATAACTGAGCAATATTAAATCAAAATCCTGACCATGGACAGCAGAATGAGAACAATCTATCCCTGTAAATTAAATAAAGTTTTTTTTCCCCTTTACAATTAGAATTTTAGGGTAGAAGGCTTCGAAAATTAAACATTGACATATTGAAAGAAAAAAGAGCAGAGGGAGATATTAATAATCTAGCTAATGAATTTGGGTGAATAGAGTGGTGGGGGTGAAGATGGACGCTAAAGATACAAATAAGCAACAAGAGACAGTTGTGGAAAGCTTAACAGCATTTTACTATAATCTACTTGTAGTTGTCAAATGTTAATAGACATGTTTTGGTTTCGTACAACCTGCTGATCGATGTAAGCGAGAATTGCACTATATGTTTTGATGACATATTAACCTATGAGAGTGTGTAGTGTTTGGGTAATCAATTTAAGAACTTAATATTGTTTTTATTATTCGTATTGGAGATGTGATTTCCCAAAGGATACGAGAATTCATAAGCGATATTGTTTTTATATAAAGGTGTTTTTTGACGTCCAGTTTTATTAGCAATGATTAGGTTTAATTTTTTTATAAAGATTTATAGACTTTAGGTATCTATTCCAATAATAAAATATGTATATACACACTGAAGTTTTGATAGTTTTTCATCTTGTTTATCGGAAGCATCTGATTATAATAAAATAATGATATTTTTTGTTTTTTTCGAAAAGACTTTAAAGCTAATTTTAAAGATTCATCAACGACATGAGAGGGTTATTGATCCGTTTTCATTTTTTACGACTTGAGCAAATTAAGTAACGAAATACGTAAAGATTAATAAAGAAAATTTGGTAATCCTTCACATAAGCGGCGTAAAATAATCAGTCATAATATTCTCCATATCTATCTAGCTAGCTAGATAGCTATCTAGCTATCTATGTTTTGCTTTCTTCCTTTCTTTCACAGCCTATGCATATCTATCTATCTATCTATCTATCTATCTATCTATCTATCTATGTTTTTCTTTCTTTCTTTCTTTCTTTCTTTCTTTTTCTTTCACAGCCTGTGCATATCTATCTATCTATCTATCTATCTATCTATCTATCTATCTATCTATCTATCTATCTATGTTCTTTCTTTCTTTCGCACCCTGTGCATATCTATCTATCTATCTATCTATCTATCTATCTATCTATCTATCTATCTATCTATCTATGTTTTCTTTCTTTTCTTTCTTTCTTTCTTTCTTTCTTTCTTTCTTTCTTTCTTTCTTTCTACTGACCTGGGGAGATTATTAATCAGTTTTCATTTTTGATGACATGAGTAATTCCGATATTATTTTAAGTAAGGAAATACATAACATTTTAATAAAGTAATTTTTTTTAATTTTTCACATAAGTGGAGTAAAAAAATTTGTCAAAATTCTGCTTCACTAAAACGGCGAAAAATAATTTATCATTTTATGCCTTTAAATGTTTTTCATCGTAAATATCACCGTGGCCAATGGCGTCCTGTCCATTGGGTATTCAGTCGTATTGAGCTGGGTTCGGGAAAATGTTTCTTAGTTCAGGTGCCGGAGAAAGAAGCGATTGTGAGGTATATTTAGCCTGGAAGCCATATTGTTTCAGATGGCCGGGCTGCTTATGCAAGAATCGAGCAAATCATCCCCTTTATTCTCATGGCATTATTCATCATCAGAATTTTGTGCACCATTATGTTGATATCATTCATAATCAAAACGTGGAAAATCTTTGGTTGCGCGTCAAGTGTAAAGGGCATCGAGAATTTCGTACTTCTGAAGCGTTGTAAACGTCACATCTTCACGAAATTGTGTGGCGTCAGCTCCCTGAAAAATTGCCCCCTGACCATTTTCTCAAGGATAACTGCCCCCATAGGACAACTGCTCCCTTTCTGGCACTAGAAAGGGCAATTTTAAAAAAAAAAAAGTGTTGCGTTTACTTCACTAACAATGATCAGCGTCATCATCAGTCAAATGCTTGCAGGACGTACAGCCCCGACTCGGTGGCAATGTTATCAAGATTCAACATTCATAATAGGAAATATTGTACAAGATTCGAAAAACATCAGCACTTTTTGAAATGTATAGCTCATAATTTGCAATTTTAGTTGTATAATTATAGTGATATCTCTAGCTATAAAAGGCAGGATGTGTGTGTATGTGTGTGTGTGTGTGTGTATGTGTGTGTGTGTGACGAAGCACGGCCGCAATTTTCGACGGATTTGCACCAAAATCTACATGCACATACTCCAAGTTAACGGGAAGGCCAAGACCGACTTTGCATTTCCCAACTCCTATCGATAGTGGAAATATTCGATTTTTTCATGCTTCTACGGCAGTTTTCATGTAGTTTGCGGCCATTTTCTACTGGCTAGAGTGAGAGCCTATAGCTGGCTGCCACGAATAGGCAGGAAGATTCTATTGGC
This sequence comes from Acanthosepion pharaonis, assembly GCA_903632075.3. NCBI lineage: Eukaryota > Metazoa > Mollusca > Cephalopoda > Sepiida > Sepiidae > Acanthosepion > Acanthosepion pharaonis. The sequence goes on along the minus strand of CAHIKZ030004693.1, from coordinate 2,571,157 downwards.
CAGCGTGAGAGCCAACAGCTGACTGACACGAATTTTAACTAGCATGCTAGCATGCAAAAAAAAAATAATCGATAGCTGCATTCGTCACAAGTGGGAAAAATTTAAATCTGCATGGCACTTTACTCCAATTGGCTCATTCGCTTGCTTAAACTCAACGTTGATTCTGATTGCGCAGAACTGGGTTGGGTGTGAAAAAGTATTTGTTGTTAACATCTTTTTTCATTCGGTTTTTCCAGTTACGAGTCCTTTTTTAAAGCTGATCGTTTTGTATTCATTTTGTTTAGTTGATTTTTCGTAACAGATTTAATGTTTAGTATAGAGCTTAGAAAAATTTTCAGCGTGAGATAGGCAAGAAGTAAGGCATGTAGCAACATCAGCACGGCAAAGGGTACTCCTTTAAAGGTCAAAAATATTTTAAGTCAAGTGATAGCGATTGCTGTATGAGTCGTACGATTTTTGAATCAAGCATGGGCAACGTCGGGCCATGGTGCTAGTAAAAATATAAATCTTATTAGATAATTCTTCTTATCGGAAAACCAGATAAAACATGAAAATAAAACCCTAATTAGTTTTATTACTATTTATTCCAACCTCCTAGATGTGTTTTCCCATCATTTTTTCTTAATGGGGGCAACTGCTTAGGAGACAATTGTCCTCTCAGTATTACAAAAACAGCTCCGTGAGTCGAGAGACGCCATGTATACGATTTTTAAGATATATAACCTAAAATTTACAATTTAGTTCACTTAGGCGGCGTAAAATAAACTTCTATTCCCTGTTTGGCGTAAAATCAACAAAACCAAGGTGGAATATTGCTATGAATGACTGGCTGTCGACTCCCTCATACATCGAATACGATAGGAGAGTCCTCCATAACGATATATATATATATATATATATATATATATAAGACATTTTTATGTTTAACGTTCTTTTTATAGATACAAGTATTTAAGTAAATGCTCTGTTCATAATAAACAGTACTAAATAACATTTACCGGCCTGAATATCTGAGAAATTTTCATAGAAAATATTCGTCCTTTGACAGGATTCGAACCTGCATTCTATACGGAACCGTCATTTACGCTGACGTGCCTTGACCGCAAAGGATCGTTCGGTTGGCAAGGTTGAATTTACTGCTTACGAGATTCAGGTATATATATATATATATATATATATATATATATATATATATATATATATATATATATATATATATATATATATATATATATATAATATATATATATAACAGCCCCAAAATACAAATAAATAGACCAATGCATACCCTCAAATGAACTTCTGTCAAGGAAAATAACTGAAATTTATATGATAACAACCAAGATGTGTCACACACAGTAGTGATGCGGCATTAAAAGAACGAACCCTGAGTCCATTCTCAGGTTTTACATTGTCAAGAATAATAAAACTGCCTTGAATACGTCACTGGATAGAGTTTATTGTTCGGCCAAGATAGCACACGCTTGAATACATATACTATAATTTAGGTGACACGAAATCGAAAACGCCCTTCAACTGTGAGTAGTGTCTCGACATTAAAACCAGTTTTATTTCAATACGGCTTATACAGGCTTATACAGCAGATACAAAAGTTCCGCCCCCATAAAAGGGTGCTCCCAACCTCTAGCTACGCTACTGGGGAATATTTGATTTTAAGTTAACATGACATCAATTTACATCTAGTTATATCCACATATCTATACCAATCTCTTCATATTGGTCTGCCTTACTTTCGTCACATAATGGAATGTTATTTGATTTTAAGTCAGCATGACGTCAATTTACATCTGGTCTGAACAGGGCAAGGTAGTTAGGCAAGGTAGGCAGTGCCTACTCTTAATAAAATAGACCAGCTACATTTTTCTTCCGTAGCATAATATGAACCCAATCCAACAACATTAAGATGGATACTCTGATAACTATGCATAAAATAATTTTTTTTTGTAGATTTACTACACAAAAGTCGCAAACTGCATACCCACAGTAATTACTGACTGCACCAATCTTTTCATCAGTACCAATCCTTTCATATCGATTTGCCTTACTTTCGTTACATAATGGAATGTTATTTGATTTTAAGTTAGCGTTCGTTAATACGCGCACTTACAAATTAAATGCAAACGTTTCTGAGTTTTTCCCCCAAATTGTAAGGAAGAGCTTTTGGATTAACCTGCAAATAGAATATCTCTTGATATAATTATCGAGGTTAGAAAATATTAGAACTCCAAAACATTATGAAATTTAAACAGTTTCGTCAGTCTGGATATATGGCAACTGAGTTGAAAAATAAAATTATCGAAAAAAAAAATTGAACAGTCAAAGGGGACGTTCTTGCAACATTACAGACGTATTGTATTTTGCTTTCATGAGTATTGTTTCATTGTCACTACATCATAAGAAAGATAAATCTGCGTGTCTTTTTATGTATTAAAACCTGTAATATGACCTGAAGAAGCAAATCCCAAAACGATACAAGCACAAAATTTCATCGTTTCCGCTAAACCGTCTGAGGATCGCCACAAGCGTGAAACTTGAATTCACGGCGAAGTTTAGGGTATCTGACCTTTCTGTATTAGATTTATATATGTGCGTGTGTGTAGGGGGGTGCAGTGTTTAAGTGTATGACGTTTGGGGATGATATGGGCGCATAGTAAAATGTGTACCAAAAATGAAACTCAGGTTCGAATTTCATCATGGTCGATTTCTCAAAAGCGGTGACTTCTTGATGATAACAACCTGCGGAGATGATCACAAATTTCGACTCCGTTGGAAGTATCTCAAAACTATATCACGTATTGATTCACGTTCGGTATCCGAAAGTGTTCGGAAGCCGGCGAATCGACGTGACCAAGTGTTAGAACTTCCTGGCGTTGTTTAACTTCTGATGTTGCAGTTTTTTTTTGTGTATATGTATTTACTAGCGAACCAGTCAAAATGACTTGACTCATTTTATAGTCCACCAATAGAAAGTTAACCAATTAGGAGACGTAGAATATTCAATCCGTCGTGTATAAAGGCGGCCATTTTGTTTACTCTATCCGAATGTCCAGTGCCAACTTGTCAGGCGAAGAGGAACAGAAGGAAGAACTACGCTCTGCTACTTTTATCGGGATATCCACTGCTAACCTTAACAACGCTTCCCTACTGTCTTCGAAATATTCACTGCTAACCTCTGGATTCTATACTTAAAGACGACCGTCATCATGAACATCAGATGTGTCTCAGATTTTAACAGCTCTTTTTAACCAATTAGAAGACGTAGAATTGTTTTCTTGCACTACTCGCCTGTGAAACTCTCTTCTGGTTTCTTGCTTTCCAGCCATCTTTGATCTTCAGAAATCTAAATACGCTGTCAATTGTTACCTAGTGTCTTCTTGATTCATCTTCTTTTATTTTTCTTGTTCCTTAATAATGTTTTTCTTTTTTGTATTCTTTTAGACTCAGTAACCCCTTGTGTTTTAGTGGTTTTATTACCTTGCTTGGGGTGAAATGATTTTAAAAAAAGAATAAAAAGCTATTGCTGATAACAGAGATCTAATAAAGGTGAGATATTTCAACAAGAGTATAAGATTATTGTTGGAAAAATCAAAACTTATTCTTGTTGCAGTTTTTGTCTATATTATGTATTAGTGAGCCAGTCCAAATGACTTGACTCACTTTATTGTCCACCAATAGAAGGTTAACCAATCAGAAGACGTAGAATATTCAATCCGTCGTGTATAAAGGCGGCCATTTTGTTTACTCTATCCGAATGTCCAGTGCCAACTTGTCAGGCGAAGAGGAACAGAAAGAAGAACTACGCTCTTCTATTTTTACCGGGATATCCACTGCTAACCTGAACAACGCTTCCCTACTGTCTTCGAAATATTCACTGCTGACCTCTGGATTCTATACTCGAAGACGACCGTCATCAGGAACAACATCTGATTCCACCAGATTTATGGAAGTATCTGAAAACCATATCACGTGTTGATTCACATTCGGTAACCGAAAGTGTTCGGAAGTCGACGAATCAACGTGATCAATGGTTAGAACTTCCTGGTGTTGTTCAGCTTCTGATCCCTCCAATTTTACGCTCTCTCCATTGACAGACTGATGTGAGTTTTAAAGTTTATCAACCCACTGTTGGTTATTTGAAAGCGGAACATTTTAGACGGTAAGGATATTTCTTTTCTTTTTTTTTTTTTTTTTGAGTGAATATAGCATTAACATTTATTCGAATGATTTTTCCAGATACAATTTCTACACTTTAACCCAGAGGAGAAGAATTTATTTTTTTCCCCAAGAATATTGACGCGTAAATCAATGTAAAGCACCCGACTGGAATTCGAACTCGGCTCTCAGATTTCTCATTCCTAGTCGCTATCTATTACACCACTCAAACAACCCCCTTTCTTTGTAACTAGACTCCGTTAAGCATAGTTGAAATATAAACCCTAGGTTGGATCTGCGGGGTTTAAAGAAAAATTAACAGACAACCATACACGTAAGCGAGTAGACAGTCATTCATCAATAGGTCATTAAAAGTTTCGACACGTGATTGATTTATTTCAGTTTTTAAGTGCTTGACTGGTCTTTGAGTTGTATGCGAAGATGGCCATATTCATCATTTTGAGAACGAAGCATAGTAATTATTATCAAGCGGAGAAAAATCATAATTCTATCTGACATTCTATACATTCTATATAAATCGAACCTGAACAGCCTCGAGGGAAAATATCCATTCACGTCTAGAGACACATCCATATATGAAGAGAGAAGAAGAGGAGGCGTTAGAAATAAAGAGTTTATTTAAAATATGGTATATTTCGCCGGGGAACTTTGGATATATTTTGTTGTAGGAGCTTTCTCTATTTTTTAATATTTCTTTTCTAATCTCCGCTCCAAGCAAGGCGTTTATCGCCACTAAAACGCAAGGAGTTACTGGGAGTGAAAGAGAATGAAAAGACTTTAATGTGAAGAAGTGATGAGAAAGGTCAATACAAGAACAGCATTCAGGAAGACAAAAGATGGAGATTGGCGTTACAAAAGATGGAGATTGGCGTTACAAAAGATGGAGATTTGCGTTTAAATTTTTAGTGGCAGGGAAGACGCAACTTTAACAAAATATTGAAATAACTTCCATAAATATGAATGCTGGTAATCATTTAAAGAAGTAAGGTAGTACAAAAGTTTTTTAATTGACAAATTCGTTTTCACTGAAACAGACGTTAAACACTTCTATTTTCTCTTCTTTCTTTCATTTTCTAATTGAAACCAAGTAGCGTTATTGATGTGCCTTTGTCTTATCATGCGGCCAAAACGCAATAGCTCATTATATATTAGACATTGGCAAAGCGTTAAAAAAAAAAAAAAAAAAAACAGGAAGAAAATCCCAACTTCATTTTATTTATCGTTGTCAAAGGACGAAAGCGTGTCTGAAAATTGAGATTTTTGCTATTGTTTTCCCATCATGCTTCTATTTTGTTTATTGATCTAATAATCACATAATAATTGCGCTTATCTCTCTTTTTGTTAGTTTCTTAGCTCGCACGACCGTTACGCTTTCCCGATATCTAATAAATAAAGGCCTATCCCTTTTTAACCGCGTGAAAAGACAAAGGACACATCAAAGACGCTACTTGGTTTCAGTTAGAAAATGAAAGAAAGGAGGGAAGATAGAAGTGTTTAAGGTCTGTTTCAGTGAAAACGAATTTGTCAATTTAAAAACTTTGGTACCCGCCTTACAAGCATTCATATTTGAATATTTTGTTAAAGTTTTTAAGCCCCAAATATTTAATGATGCGATAGGGGAATTTCTATAGATATTTTATTCTCGTAGAACTCGCCATGAGCTTACTGAATCATTAACTGAAGAATTAAGATTCATCAGAAATTTAAAATAGAAATAGTGAAATTTTCACGGGTTAAAACTAGAAATTATTATTATTATTATTATTATTATTATTATTATTATTCCTACTTTTTCAAAGCAACGTTGTTCAAAGACTTACAACTTTTTGTGGATTTATATATTTTTTTCTGTTGAATATTGTTTAAGATTGTCAAACTCTGTTTTTCCTTTGGTTTTTCTTTTCTTAAATCGCCTTCTTCTCTTAACTATTATTATTATTATTATTATTATTATTATTATTATTATTATTCCGTCTTTTACGAGGCGTCCAAAGTCAGGTATAACAGTCAGTTATGTGCCATGTGTGATACACATTTAGGCGATCATGTATCTTTTGATACATGAGTGACGAGGCAGATTTTTTTCCCGCTACTGCCATTTCTTTCTGTGATAGACCAGTTGCCATCCAATGCTACAGAACCCGGTCTGTCCGGCTATTTACGCATAGCTGGCGGGGAAGAAGAGGATTCATACTTTTTCTAAGGGTATTAGAACGTAAGTGAATGTAATGGATTCGATTGGAATTCACGTATATACAGTAAGTTAAAAACGTACAGTCCATTCTCAAAGCCGTTTGATGCTCAGTAGAAAACCATTAATTTATAGGAACCTTTTTTTAAATTGTATGGTACCCAGATTAAAACGGGAACATTTAAAATATGAAAAAAAATGAAAAAAAATTTAAAGTATAAAAAAAGAACTAAATGACAAAAAAAGAAAAGAAAATGGTTATTTAATTATTAAATCGGGTCCAGTGGAACACGAAACATTGATATCGGATCATCTTTGATCCGAGATCAACGTTAATGCAGGATTACCAGCAAACCCGATTCAAGCCCCCTGAACCCGAACATGTAACATTTTATCCAGCTTAATCATCGAACCATGGGGAACAGTGGCCTTATATTAATATCGACTCAGATACGGCAATAGCGGGCTCCCACGGAATCCGACAAACATCGATCCTAGATCCTCTTTGATTTAGGTTCAATATCTGAGCCGGGATCGATATCCGGGTGTTAGGATCAGCATGGAAACAAGACAAATCTTAATGCTTGGATCAGCATTTGAGCCGGGAACAAGTTTCGAATCTTAATCACTATCAAGCCAGGATGCTATTTGGGCAGGGATCATTTTGGATTATGAACCACTTAGCATTCAGCATGATCAGCGAACATGGATAAGCCTTAATGCAGGATTCCCAAGGAAATCGATACTCAAATAATTTCCTTGGTTATCTTTCATGCGGCGAAGGAAATGAGCATTTCCATTCATATTCCTGGAACATCGTTTTGTGAAATCTAATGTTTATGCATATTCCTTAGGCTATGATCTTACCAGGAGAAACTGGAAAAAACTTGTTTAATAATTATTTCAAATTTTAAGAAATCTCATCTCTAGAGATCAGTTCCTTTTATGTTCTTTCTCTTTCTCCCGCTATCCGTACGAATATTTCATATAAAGGGTGTTCCAACGATTTTAAATGTGAATTAAGTTTTAGCGTCTCATGATTTTTTTTATTTTTCTTTCAGATTTGGCGGACATTTGGGCGATATTATTTTTCACACATAATTGCCATGATTTAAATAACATGGTCCAATAGAGAAATAAATAATTTTTCACCAATTACACTGATTTATTTACTGCTGACTTTGATCCGTTTTAATGAAACACCCTTATATATAATCCGTCTTAATAAAATAACCATTTATAAACCACGTTTTTTGTCTCAGCGTCACACATGTTTTATGATTTTTATGTTTTGTGAGACAGAAACCATCGATAACGCATATTTTGTGCAAGCTAACATATTCTGTCTTAGCTAATTCAGGAACACGGAGTTTAAAAATCAAGTCATTGTTTAGCTGCACGTTTTGCTGTACAGGCAGAATTGATGATTTATCATCACATTTCCAGCACCGATCCCCTTCTCTGATGCAATGAGATGGCTCGGCCTAGGGCAGCTTTTTCCCCAGGGCTGGGCACCTCTCAGTATAATTTTCCTCAGTTGTGACTCTGTTCATTGACGGAGTCACCCTGAGTGCACTCTGCCCAAAGACAGAGACACAACTTAGAGTAAGTATTTACTCAACCTACCCACGAGGTCAGGTTGTGACACAAGGTCGGTTTAATGTGGGCAGCCCGAGCGCGTACTCCCGGGCTAGGAACCAAAATTGTCCGCAACCCCCGCAACCGTCTGTTGCGCTGACTTCAGTGCGAGCACCGATCCTTCTCTCCGGTGCAATGAGAGGGCGCGGCTTCGGACAGCTGTTCACCAGGGCTAGGCACCTCTCAGTATAATTTTCTTCAGTTAAGACTCTGTCCTTTAACAGAGACGCGACTGAGAAATGATAAACAGGTTGTTACAAACCACTCGGGAGTAATTTGTATTATTCTGAGTTATGAATGGAAACATTATAATGTCCGGGGATATAATGCATAGTTATAATGACAGTATAATTTTATTGTTGTAAATTATGAATAGAAACATTATTGAATATAATCCATGATGATCATGGCCCGAGAATTTTATTGATATAAATTATGAATGTAAGGATTATAAAGTCCTTAGATATAATGTATGATCATAATAGGAGAGAAATTTTATTGATCTAAGTTATGAACAGAAATATTTATAAAGTCTTTGGATATAATCACTACAAATTCAGTATAGAATTTGAACTTTTATTGCTATAATTTAATGTGGGTGATGTTAGGATTAGCAGAAAGGAGAAATTCCAAC